>JACSYO010001051.1:157500-225000 GCA_016806645.1 Ophiodon elongatus
CGCTCCGTGGCAGGGAGAAGATGATGATGAAGATGATGATGATGATGATGATGGTGGTGGTTAGATGTAGGTCGGCATGCCGAGCTTTCAACGTTCGACATCAATCTTCCTCGAGCCCGTGAACCTTCGGACGCACTCCGGAGCCGAGCGATGAGACTGAGCAGGTCTTCTGTGACATCGCGGGGAAAAACACTCTCCAGGTACCATCGGTCTGCTGACACGTCGTGTTCAGTTCATAAATATCCACTTTTAGAGCAACTGACCTTTTCGCTTAACCCCTCCCCCAAACAGTGATCGTCCAATCGGACAATGCCGTCTCGGGTCGCTCTCTGCTATCTGTCTGCTTGGGTTATTTATTCATTGTGCTTTTAAATTGTTTTTTAAATGCCATTCCATTTCTTTTCATTAATTTAGTTTTTTTTCTTAAATTAAAACTATTACTTTGTTCATTTTTAATCTTTTATACAGTTAATTGCTTCCATTTGTATTAAATGCCCTTTAAACATAATTGTGCCGTTGTTGTTGTTGTTGTTGTTGTTGTTGTTGTCGTCGTTGGTGCTGTTGTGGGACACTTTCTATTATGGTTTCATTGTCAAGGGCAAAACTCAAGACTCACATTTGATCGCAGACCTCTCAGTTAGTTCTCAGAAATTGGCTCAAAACTCAGTGAAATGTAAAGTTCTTGATTTACAACAGCGTGTCTCCCCCACACTGTTAGATTTACAGCTGGTGCTGGAGGACTCGTACCCCCCTCCCCCTCCTCCTCCTCCTCCTCCTCCTCCTCTTCCTCCTCCTCCTCCTCCGTGATGTCACCTCTGGGGTTTTAAAAACTCCCCGGACCTCAAACCGTGAGCTCGACTTTCGCATTGTCCTCAAAACAGACGTTTCTGAAGTACCGTGTTCATCCCTTCCTCCCCTTCCCCCGTTTCATCTCCTCCCTCTGCTTTTGTCGTTTATAAAAAAAAAGAAAAGAAAAGAAAAGAAAAGAAACTGTTGCATTATTGCCTTCATCAGCACATCTCGTGTTCTGTCAACAGATTGCTCGTCTTGGTGAGCAAACAGATTATTCCGCCCCAACAGGAAGCGTTTTGAAGTCACCCTGCCACGTAAATATACCGACGTTCACAGTGAGGGCTGCTTCCTGTCTAGTCCCCATCTCACATGATTGGTTCCCCCCCCCCAATACCCCTCCTTTTTTTTTTTAATAAGCGTTTAGTCTTTTTCCAGTTATTTTCCCCACATACGCGGCTGCAGTTTGACCCGTCAGCTGTGCGTTGCCTCATGGCTGAAAACATATTGCAGCGCTGGCTGCCAGACTTGTGCTCCCAGCCGGGGGTGAGCGCTCTTTTGTAGCAGTGTTTGTGTACTTCACATTAAATGTCCCTTTCCAGCGTGATGTTATCTTTGCCCGGGCTCTAAAAGCCCATCACAGATGTGCTCCATCTGAAGAGTGTTGAGCAGCATCGCAGTGCAGTGAGAGGGTTGCGTAACGCAGCTTTATATCATGTTTATGTTTTTATGGGTTTTTATTTCTCCTTTTCGGCGAGACACCGCCGGCAGAGTTATTGTTTTTCATGCACCGGTCAAGTTTGAGGATTTTTGGGCAAAAGATTTTCTCCTGAATTCACCAAAAGATACCATTACATAATGCCTCATTTGCATATTTAAACATTTTCAGAAAACTTGTAATACAGAAAAGAATCACCTTAATGTGAGTGATGAACTGGAGAAGTTTCATGTTGATATCTACTCATTAATGTTTTGACCCTCTTCACCTGTAGAGTCTTCTTCATGTCTGTAATTTAACTAAACATCTCTTTAAAGGCCGTTTCCTCTAAATGAGTTTGTTCTCAGACTCTGATCCAGAAATCTCCACTTCAGTAGCTCTTACATCACAAAACTTTACTCTTTACTTCTGGAAGAGATTCTGAAGGGTTCTACAGAGGGGCTTGTTCACACATCATTCACAGCCTCATTTATACAATATTTTATAACTAAAACATATTCTGATTCATGGAGTGATTCAAAGAGATATCCAAAATGAAACAGGCTGTATCCAATGTTCAGATTTCTTCTTTTTTTTTTTTACAGAAATGTATGCAAATAAGCACATACCTAATAAGATATTGCCTCATTTGTGTCGTCAAAGAAAAGATTTCAGAAAACTTGTATCACAGACATAATCGCCTTAATGTAAGTCAACTGGGGAATATTTTAGTTTAACTTTGATTCGACTCTAATCACCTGTAGTATCTCCAACTAATTAAAGTTATACACGTTATCCATTTTACTTGTGTTTCTATTCATAGTTCTTTATATAAATAAATACTAGTTTAAAGTGAAGTTTATTGAATGAACGTTATCTTTTGTAAACTTTATTAGTCAACCGTAAAAAATCTAACCTTTTTATTAACCAACTTTAAGGGAACGCTTACCAAAAAATGTCATAAAATAAACATAACACTGTGACTTAACATTTCATAATGACTCTGGCTTCACTGTCTCAATGTCTGTACGTTGCATGTTGCATGTGCAACACTGGGACCTCACCTTATAGTTGCGGCAGGTGGGGTTGAAGGCGTTGGTGCCGCAGGCGAAGAGCGTCTCGTCGTTACGTGGCACGAGCACTTTGATGTAGTTGTAACATTCGTCCTGTCGGGTGGAAGAAGAAAAAAAAGAAGCAGATTTGACGTTACTGTGCGTCGGGAGCCGGGTCAGGAGAGGAGCCGGGTCAGGAGCCGGGTCAGGAATTGGGTCAGGAGTCGGGTCAGGAGACGGGTCAGGAGCCGGGTCAGGAGACGGGTCAGGAGTCGGGTCAGGAGCCGGGTCAGGAGCCGGGTTCATGTCCGGACCCGGCTCCTGACCCGGCTCCCGATACAGGCCCGCGTCGGGAGCCAGGTCAGGAGCCGGGCCCGTAACGGGAGCCGGGTCAGGAGCCGGGTCAGGAGTCGGGTCAGGAGCCGGGTCAGGAGTCGGGTCAGGAGCCGGGTCAGGAGCCGGGTCAGGAGCCGGGCCCGTGTGGTAGATGTGCATCCCACACAGCCTCCTCTCTGTTTTACGGTCATTATCGTGATATCCCCAGGCTGATTTTTGTGTTTTTTTAAATGCGGCTCTGGGGAGACGCCACAGTCTGTCGTCTCCTGATGGATGTGCACACCGATTCTGATAAGCTACCTGCAACACCGTTGCTTCTTGCAAATCTTCCCCCGTGCAGGAAAACGAAAAAAGGCCGAAGGAGTGAGGAAAATAAAAGCAAAACGCGTATGCGTCTGGGAGATAATACTCACGCTGTTTTTCCCTCTCACGGTGCACTTCTCCACATCCTTCGTCTTCCAAGTCAGCTTCTGAAAAAAAATGAACAAGACAGCCAACTGTCAGGCTCAAAGACAAGCTGCTTCTCACCATCCCGGCTTTTGTTGCTCCCGATCGTTCAAGTGCCATTACGAGACAGCTGTGATGAAAATCTCATTAACTTCAATAAACTGTCGTGGAAACAAAAAAAACAAAAAAAAAGAACGCACAACAACACACAAACGGATAGATATCAGGGAAAGCCTGCGCAGCTCGTCATCCGGAAGCTGAACATTATGGTTTCTCAGTGATACAAAAGAAAGAAAGAACACAATAAATGTGGATCGGTGAGAACAGAACACAAACGGTGGGAATCAAAGGGTGTTTGCATCGCTCCACAGTCTATATGAGGAGCAGCCAATTAGCCCCAATTAACCAAGTCGACAGAAGCTCGGCCGGCTGGTATTCACACACACACACACACACACACACACACACACACACACACACACACACACACACACACACACACACACACACACACACACACACACACACAGTGTCAGCGCTGGTCATCCAGTGGGCCACTAAGGAAAAGATCCATCGACACTGACTCGTTCAATGTGTTCACTTCAATTGTCGGATGATTTACAGACCAGAGTTTTCTCAGAGCTCGTAAATACCCCAGAGGAGGCCGGACGTTGCCCAACATCCAGCTTCAGTTCCACATCATTCTTTCTCCCGACAGCTCCTGACAGCGTCTGAGCAGACAGGAAGCTCCACGTCTCAGTAAGTGACGTAGCAACACCTGGGCTTTATGGGACGGGGCTCTCCTTTTGCTTTTTAATATCTTTCTTGACTTCGAGTCTGTCGGAGATGTTCGCACATTGTTTCATATGAACAGACGTGTTTTTATACTGTATGAATACCTTTAAATGTAGTTTATTTTACAGTATCTTCTTATGTTTCCATCCAAATAAAAAAAAATAAACTAGCATGAATCAAGGATAAGTACAAGACCTATGCTTTAGACGCTGAAAAGTACAAACTGAAGAAACTTTGACATTTCTTTCTCTTTTATTTGGGGGCGGGGCTGTTTAGGTCTTAAATCCGTCTAAAGGTCTTCTCAACTACGACCTTGCAACGAGCCACCCTGTGGTATAATATATTTTGGGTTTTTTCGGCTTATTGGAGCCGAGGGGTCAGTCCTCTTGGACCGTATATACGTTCCTGAAAAACAATTTGTCCCAAAGGCCCCGTTCCTCTTGTTCTCAGAGCTGCTTTTCCATTTCCCCGGGTGGCTTTCAGTGCAGCAGTCCGATCAGAAACTACTCAGAGTGGGTGAATGCAATCTAACTGCCGGCTACACAGGAACCCGCATCTTAATTGTGGAGGTTTTCCAACATTATTTGATTTCCTATGCATACACTATGAGGAATGCATTAAAGGATAAGCCATATCATTCTAAAAAAAAAAAAAACTCTTAACAAATCCCTTGGAACAGCTCAAACCACTCGTGTGTTAGCCATTCTCTCAACATGTCTGACTTCCTTATCGTTTGTGTCGCACCCAAAGCCTGTTGGCTCTTTCTGCTGATATGGAAAAAGTCTTAAGTATATATATATATATATATAGTTTTATTTCTTACAAAGGCTCAGTAATGAACTAAAATGGAAGGAGTCTCTGTCCTTCTGTCTTTCCACTTTCTCGACAAGCGTTCATCCGATCGCCTCCACACTCAGCGGGAGCTTTGCTCAGTATCCGGGGAAGCTCAGCGTCGAGCGTGACATCGTTTGGATGAGCGGTTCCTCAGAACGCTGCCGACAGCAGCACCGAACGCCGAGCAACCGGCACGGCGATAGCTTCCTAAAACAGCTGTGTTCTGGAGATTTTGGAGACTCAAGCCAAACGACAATGGCCGTGATCGTGGTACTGAAGGTACATGTCCTTTGTTGGGATCAAGTCTTTGTTGGTTTTGTTCTTCTCAAGAGACTTTGTGAACAATAAAAAACAAAGAACACTGCCAGCCTTATTCTTTAAGGAGAGTTGTTGCACATCTTTTGTCTGTTTGATAGATTATTCTGTTAAAACAACAATAGAGTCAATAAGCTGAGTCAGAATAGTGGGGAATAACTCTCTTGTGATAAAACTTTGGGAGCCGTACTCGTCTCCTTGTCGTCTCAGCGCTCTGTCCTCCAGGTCCATGCACGCATCATCTCCGACGCCACTTTGGGAAGATTTGACACGATTCAGTGCGAGTCAGCATTATGGTAATAGGCCCTGCCTCGTCCACGCTCCATTTGGTTTACTAATAATTACTTATGGCCACCCAAGACCGGGGAGAACAGTGAGAGGGAGAATGTGAAGGAATGGCTCTGTGATGGAGAAGACACACCACGTTCTGGTGGTGTGAGTTAGTCTCAGGAATGGGAGAGCAGGAAGCAGAATAGTGGTACAGTCTTCAATACATTCCCACTCACGTCTCTACTATCACACCGGAGGCGGTCGAGGTTTAGGTTAATGGCTAAAAAAATGCATCATGTACAAACATTCAATATCTAAGTTCTCACATAACATAACTGAAAATGGATAAACTGACATGGTGCTGCTCTAAAGTTGACCCAAATCAATAGTGTAGATCTCCCTGACATGGAGCGGTGGCCTTAGCAGAGTGAATATCCACGTTCGGCGCTAATCTAAATACAACCAAACAAAAGTCCGGGCCTCGGAGGGCTTTTATTTAAGTGCAATCATGTTTGACAAATGAGATTCAGATAGGAAGGAGCGTGGCACTTCAAAAGCCACAAGAGCCCCGCTCCACTTCTATTGGATATATGTCTGAAGAGAGATTGCTTAATACTTGAATGAAAAGGCAGGCAAGGGCAGAAAGGAAAATAATGAGTTCCAAACATTACAAGAGATTTCGCCTGTAAAAACACACACGCAAAACCAGAACTAGTCTTCAGAGAGCGCTGCCAGGCACCGAGCCCTTCTTTAGAACAGGATGAGGTCTATACATCATAAAGAAATCCCACGCTCTGTCATAGCGGATACTAAATGAACACAGAATCCTAAAACCTATTTTAACATTGAGCAATAAAGCTGGGTAATTCTCGACTGGTAAGTCGCAGATTATTTGGTAATCGGTAATAAAACACTCGATTACGTACAAAGTCGATACAAAGACGCGAATAGACACAAGACAAAATATTTTAAACTCCAGCGAGATATTTGTGTATCAGCGGTGAGATTCTCCGACTGTCTCCTACCGTCATCACTGACGTTGTTGAGTCAGAAATAGCGGGAACATATATTGTAGCAGGCGGTGGGCGTGTCCATACCTTATATTATAGACCGGACGAAACTCTGTGTATAAACATGTGTATAAACCATAAACCCCTCCATGGTAGAGACGGTAACATCGGTGCCATATTTTTGCCAAGATGAAGTCCTTTTGAGGAGCTACGACGTTAGCATAGCATAGCATAGCTACTGACAGACCCGAGGAAGCATGCATTCAGACTTTTTACAAAATCGGCTTCATGGTGTAGTTATTTTGGCATTTTTGCAATTAAAACAGGACAAACACTGTTTATTGTGTTGCTACTGCTGTAGGAAACCATGGTGGTAAGCCCCCCCCTCCCAACCCCGACCCCACCTCCTCTATGGCGTATCGAGTGTGTGTAACACCAGTTTGCTTAACTAAGAGTAAGAATTCATCTCGAGTTCTTGCATCGAGGAAATCAAAAGGCCGCGGTCCATTTGAGAAACGCAGACAGGCACGTAGCGGCTGCACATTAAACACGGCTCAGGTAATACACGGACATGGACTCACACACACACATCAAGAAAGGTTATATGTTGGGCCCATACATCAAACAGAGGTGACTGTGGACAGACTTTCCTACCTGCTGTGGGATTATCTGCTCAGACGAAGTGGCGAGATTGATGGCAAACACATGGTCCCTGAAAGAGATAGAGAGTCAAGAAACCATCAGCGAGGTCGTCTCCACACTCCTCTTGGCAGCCCCGACGCGCTCTGAATGCAAACGCTCCGAAAGCCTCTGATCCAACCGCTGCTCCAAAACTTGGGCTGATTGAAAGCCGCTCGACAAGCGAGGGTTGGAAGGTGGATTAACAAAAAAAAAGTTTATTGGCTTTTCTACAAAGTTGTCCAACGCCAAACGTTTCCCAACTGTCGACGCGACCCACATGAATCACCGGTGAAGTGAGGCGTGCACTTTGTTGTTTTGCAGCTGTGGAAAATATCAGGTCCACTTAGGCGCATTAGGAATCTCTCTCCACCTTTTCAGACGCGGCTCTTGGCAGCGAGAGCGCTGCAGTTTGAGACCGAGCCAACAACTGCAGGGGAATTTATTTTGCACAGTGAAAATAGGCGGAGGAGGTGCAGCAACCTTGTACTTTTTAGATAATTAACCCACGCCATCTTGATGGAGAGGCGAGCAACGGTAAGGCTGAGGGAGGTTCGGCCAAAACCGCAAACAATGGAAAGGGAAACGTTTGGGTATATTTATTGATTTATTGATTAAATAAAAGGTGAAACAAACAACTAAATCCTTTGTTTTATAAAACCTATTGGATATTTCAGGGTCTGGTGAAGCTTTGTAAGAACTCGATGGATAAAGATCTGGGCTCTGGTAACTCGTGATAATATTTTTTTTTCACATTACAGCGAAGGTTGGTCATCAAGCCAGATTTAAAATGATAAACATGAAATGATCCAACTGAAACCCCAGCCCAGCGGTGCCAACTCTTTTCAAAGTCGGCCACACTGACAGCCCGTCGATTCAGGCCTCCCTAATAAGCCCCGCCCCCAAAATGATCGTAAGAAAAAGGTAACGTTTACAGTCCTGTGACAGCCACAGATACCGGGTTTATTTCTTTTGTCAGACTATTCAATGTTTTGATTGTTATCAGGATGTATTGAGGATTTCAACAAGGATAACAAAACAATAATCAGATAAATCGTCTTCTGAGCTTTTGTGCTACAGTGCATATGTACACACATCAAATTTGCAGACCGTGTGTACGTGCATGTATAACAGCTACCATTATAAGCACTTTGTAAAACTTACAAATGTAAGTAAGAAAGAAAGAAATTCATAGTATTAGTATCAGAAGTATTGTGTGGGATCATGAAGTAACGACCTGCTCCCGGAGCCTTTTTGTCTCCAACATCCCAGTCAGGTTTAACCCCCCCACCCCCCCCAAAGTAAACAATGTAAACAAAGTCACATGACACTGTTTGTAATGTGACAGGTGATGGGTGGACTGACCGGGCAGCGATGTAGAGCATGCGGTTGATCCTCAGCATCCTCTGGAAGTCCAGGCCCAGGCGGACGGTGTCGTTGTCCGACATGAGTCCCTGGAAGCTGGGATAGAGGTAGGAGGCTGCGTGGGAGGGGGAGTGGGGGGGGGGAGGGAGGGGGGGGGGGAAATGTTCAAGAACTCCGAATAAAAACAAAATAAAAAAAAACACAAGTAAACGAGCTGAGCTTCTCTGCAAAAGGTTTTGTTAAAGACATTTTTTTTTAAAAACTTAGAAATAAGGTTATAACTATCAACTGTAATATTACTATAACTGCTCACCACGCGGGCCTGCTTCATTAAACACGTCATGTATTATTAGTTGTCATGTATTAGTGCTTCTACAAACAGCTGTTGTTATTTTCAGATTTGTAAAGAGGCAGAAGGACAACAACGCCTCAACATTTATCCATAACTAATCCGCAGCTTAGAGAGGAAAAAAAACAAAACAAAAAACAACATTACACCTTCACAGTTTAAGAAACACTAAACCAAGGTTGCAATTTGGCAAAATGTGCCGAAAATACAGAGCGCTCGCTTGTATGCTAATGTGCACTCGTGTAGGTGGAGGAGCAGGGAAATAAATAGAACCCAAAGTTGCAAATTAGCTGGTCGTGTCACAGAAGTCGGTCTGATTTAAATAAGCGGCTCGTGGAGAGGAGTCCTCACGGAGCCGAGCGAGGACACGGAGACCAATCAGAACCATCTGGAAGGAGAACGTGTCTGTCGGGCGAAGCCACATTTATATAACGCTCGTCTGTCTCCGAGGTCACTGAAGTGTCACCTCCACTCCAGACAACAGCACACACACACACACACACACACACACACACACACACACACACACACATATATAAAATAATATCTGTGACTGCAGGCGGGATATATTACCTATGTGATACAATGGAAATCAGGTGTGTTAAAAAAAAAAACAACAACACAACAGACGTGTTTGTGCAGCAACATAAAAGATGAGATGAACTGAGGGAAGGAGAAAGAAGGAAGGGCAGTAATGTGAGCTCTACTTTCACTGCCTTCCATTTCCTCTTTCTTTCTCTTCCTGCATTTTAATTCCATCTCGGCATTTTTTTCCACTGCGGCACACGAACTCACTGGAGGGAAACATCCATTTAAACAATGGTAGACCGTGTCCAGCACTCAAATAAGAGAGAATGACAGCCAGTCAATAGATATATATATATATTTATGTAACATAAAAGGACGCTCCGGGCAGAGAGGAAATCAGCGCGCTCGATATCGACACCCGGCTGCCTTCTCCACATCACAGAGAATTCCGCTCCGTTTCCTTTTTCTTTTCCCAAATTAAGATTCATCTGAAGGCCGCGGCGCTCTGGATGTGTAGAGTAGTGTATTAAGTGGCCTCCAGCCTCCCATCTGACCTGGGCTGCTGCTGAATTAGCAATCCCCGCTAGAAATAGACCGCAATCGGAAACGAGTCTCTCTACGGGGAGCCCTCTGCTCCTCGAGCCGCTCTGGTCTCGGATCGACTGTTTAAAGATTTAAACGCTTAACGTTTGGACCTCGCTGTGCCGCCTGGTGAAGAGACTCCCGGTGGCTCCTCGGCCCGCCCCGCTATCCTCCCCCTGGCTAACGAGGACTTTATAATTACTCTTCAGCACTTTCACATCCTCTAAAGCTTGAGGGAGGTGGGGGGTAATTATTTAATATTATTATTCTATTCTATTTGTTGTATATATTGTGCATTTTTCTTATTTTCTTCTTCTTCTTCTATTCTATTTTTGTATATATTGTTCTTTTCTTATGTAAAAAAAAAAAAATTTCTTATGTAAAAATGCTGCTGTACCAGAACAATTTCCCCTTGCGGGATTAATAAAGTATCTATCTATCTATCTATCTATCTATCTATCTATCTATCTATCTATCTATCTATCTATCTATCTATCTATCTATCTATCTATCTATCTATCCATCCATCCATCCAATCAGGGCAAAATCCAGGAGCAGGTGACGGTGAGTCATTTGAGATCACGGCCTCTGGAGGAACATGTGTGACGCTGGCCGAAAGGCCCGGAATCAAAACCAGGATCTTATATCCAGAAGCTGAGATCACACGGAGACTTTACGGGCACGGCAGATTAAAAAACAGAGAAACAGTGAAACAGTGTGCCGTATAGTATAGCGGTGTATAGGGACATATAGGGGGCATATAGGGGCGTATAGTATAGGGGCGTATAGTATAGGGGGCGTATAGTATAGGGGCGTATAGGGGGCGTATAGTATAGGGGCGTATAGGGGGTGTATTGGGGGCGTATAGGGGACGTATAGGGGTATAGGTGTTAGACGTATAGGGGCGTATAGGGGACGTATATGGGGGCGTATAGTATAGATAGGGGCGTATAGGGGGTGTATAGGGGGCTATAGGGGCGTATAGGGGACGTATAGGGGACGTATAGGGCGATAGCATATAGGGACGTATAGGGCATATAGGGGACGTAGGTAGAGGGCGTATAGTATGGGACGATAGTTAGGGGGCATAGGAGTAGGGGGCTATAGGGGACGTATAGCGGTGTATAGGGACGTATAGGGGCGATAGGGGCGTATAGTATAGGAGGATAGGGCATATAGGGGCGATAGTATAGGGGCGTATAGGGGGTGTATAGGGGGCGATAGGGGACGTATAGGGGCGATAGGGCGTATAGGGGCGTATAGCATAGGGCGTATAGGGGCTGTATAGGGGACGTATAGGGGCGTATAGGGGGTATATAGGGGCGTATAGTATAGGGGGGGCGTATAGGGGGCGTATAGGGGGCGTATATGGGACGTATAGGGGTGTATAGGGGGGTATAGGGGCGTATAGTATAGGGGCGTATAGGGGCGTATAGGGGGCGTATAGGGGGTATAGGGGGCGTATATGGGACGTATAGGGGACGTATAGGGCATATAGGGGGTATAGGGGCGGAGCGATAGGGGGCGTATAGGGGCATATAGGGGGGTATAGGGGGGGACGTATAGTATAGGGCGTATAGGAGCATATAGGGCGTATAGGCGTATAGGGACGTATAGGGGGCGGGGTATATGGAGTATGGGGGCTGTATAGGGGGTATAGGGGCGTATAAGGGGCGTATAGGGGGCGTATAGGGGGTATAGGGGGCGTATATGGGACGTATAGGGGACGAATAGGGCATATAGGGGGTATAGGGGGTGTATAGGGGTGTATAGGGGGCGTATAGGGGGGTATTGGGGCATATAGGGGGGGTATAGGGGCATATAGGGGGCGTATAGGGGGGTATTGGAGCATATAGGGGGTATAGGGGCATATAGGGGGCGTATAGGGGGTTATTGGGGTATATAGCGGCGTAACGGACGATCCAATGACAGCAAAACTAAAACGGATTCAAGCCGACGTCGAGCTCTTGTCTCGAATTTCATACTTCATCGTAATTAAATATATATATCAGTATATCAGCTTTCCGTCTGCTGGTCCTTCCCCATCACAACAGGAAGGAGGCGGTAGAGTAGTTAAGCCCCGCCCCTGCCGTGATTTGATTGGCTGCCTACGCGCGACGAGCGTGACGCCGAAGAGCGGTGCGACGTGGGCGTTTTGTAACTTTTATGCGCGAGAATAAAAGATGGCGGGCGGAGCGGGAGAGCAGCACACGATGGGGAGAGGATGGTTTTTCTAGCGACGCATCTCAGTGTGACGTACGGCATCATTAATCTGCAACTATTTTAATAAATAATAAATAATTGAAGTCATTTTTTATGCAAAAACACCAAATGTTTCCTTGTTTTTTATTGTAGGAAACTGAATATCCTTTTGAAGATTGCTAGATAATAAATATTAATATTACTTAGATATTATATAAGGGTTCTAGGAAAACTGTCATGGGATTTTTTTGTTTTTGTCAAGAAAATGATTGGAAGATTAAGCTCTGCTGAAAATAAATGACATCATCCAGGACTTTGTCGGCCATTGTGTGCAAAATGCAAATTCCAAATTCCACCGTCTATCTCGGGACGGTCCAGAGAGAAACGACTATCATCCTGAAACCTTTCCAGAGACGCGCCATCCTTTCTCCTCGTGCTTCAAAGCATTAAAGACGCCGTGTCTCATAAGGTGTCGAACTAATGGATGCATTACTCAAACGGGACTTCCCAGATCCCTCGTGGCAAAACCCCGACAACACTGCAGCCCCCGTGTGCATGTGCGTCACTAATTCAGATAAGCCTGCTTCGTAATAAGCCGTGTGTAAAGCACCCTGGATACCCCTTTTCGTGTATTTATTATGGCAAAAAGTGGAACTAATTCACCATTCTAAAGCAATTAGTAACTTTCCATTAGCACCCGGAGGTTGAGAAGGGCCATCGTGTGTGTTAAAGGCCTCCGAGGAGAATGTCATCGGCGTGGAAAGTTTTAGTGTCCCATTACAGTCAAAATCAAAAAAGTTCATGCCGAGTGAAATTGTTAAAAAAAAAAAAAAAAGAATAAAAGTCAGTTGCGACAAAAACGTAATAACTTTGCCCTCCACATCACATTGCTTGACATCAATCATCAAAACATGGTTTATGAAGCATATGCATCCAGCTGAAAATTTAATTCTGGGGAAAAGAGTGAAAAGGAATAATTCACCCACAAAATTACCTTTTTTTTTTAAAATATATATCAGTGACTCAGACAGTGTTACCTTGAATTCTGGAAGAAAACTTCAAGTTTTGTGAAACGAAGAATCAAAAGAACGGAGGAAAAAGTCGAGATGAATTAAAGTAAACGGAGGATTTCGTTTTAACAGCAGCAAAACTCTACAAAAACATCCATTTACAAAACTCAGTTTAAAACCAGTGTATTCATCCGGCCGTGTGCTCGCTACGGACAAACCGCCTCGGGCTGAAGCCGAGTTACAAGTCTTTCACTGGATTTAACTTCACAAATGGACTGCGAGTTTGTAAACTAATGTTTTGATATAGTTTCGCTACATTGGACTCCGATTCCTCAAGACTTTCCTCGGTGAGAGAAAAGGTAAATCCTTCAAGAAGTTAATATACAAATGCTAATTTTGTGGGTGAAGCACTCCTTTAATATGACAGATCAAATACGGCCGCGGCTTCTTCTGTCTTTTGTCAGCGCTGAGGCGAGTCGCCCGCCCGCCCTCCAGAGAACGGAGGGGCGACTCCGCTATGATTTTATAGACTTCGGGCCCCGTGAAGTACTCCGGGTCGTAATGGACGCCTCGCGCCCCGCTGTCACCCGCAGGTGATAAATTGCTCTCATTACACCTGGGATGGAGCTCCACATATAGCACTATTAGCGCAGCTATTCCTGCTAATGGTGGCGTTGCTCTCTTCCAGATAGATCAATTACAGTGAGGTGGGAGGAGGGGGGGGAGGGGGGAGGGGTCTTAAATCAATTACGGGCCATTACGTCCGGGACGGGTCCAACCCGGGCCGGTCCCGAAAGAAGCGGCGTCTTGGGAGTCAAACGCTCGGCTCTCGTCGGTTAAAGCCACATGAAGGACGGCGTGATGAGGTCACCTTCATTCACCAATACGTGGGTCTTGTTTTGGGTTTTTATCTGACATGTTTTGTTTTGTCCAAATTTACATTAATATTTGTTCTTGATGTTTTTTGTTTTACATGAGTAAAGATTTTGTGATTTACCTCACATTTACATTAATGTGGTGTATTTATACATATATCAATATTTATTTTTCACACCTGTAAACAAAGAAAAACGGATCCATTGTTGCCCACTTCTTTTTTGTCTTTTCTCTTTTGGTTCTGCTCTTTGTTGTGTTCACACAAACATCAGGTGCAAACACAAAGCCACGCGGACTGACAGGCAGCTCATTCTTCAGGGAAAATCTCCTTTTCTCGTCCACTCAGTCTGATTTCATGCCAGCCCGAATGAACCAAACGAACCAAGCGGACATATTGGAAATTCGACGACATTAAACCAATCAGGTTAAGAGCGAAAATCAATATGTATAAATATCAATATATCAATATATATATATATATATATATCAATATATATATATTATATATATATATATATATATATATATATATTATATATATATATTATATATAAATATATATATATATATATATATATATATATATATATATATATTATTTAATATATATATATATATATAATATAATATATATTATATATATATATATATATATATATAATAATAATATTATATATATGGTAATATATATATATATATATATATATATATATACACACACACTACTATATTACTGATATATTGATATTTATATAAATATATTTCGGTATGTTTTCGCTCTTAACCTGATTGGTTTAATGTGGTTTAACTCTAACTTTCATATTAAAGTTACAGTTTTTCTTTGGTCTAAACCAATGTAAACAAGGTCTTTATTGTTTTTATTAGTTTGGGTGTAACATTCTTCTCGTATCATACGTTCTCGCAAACAAGGACCGGTTTAGGTTTAGACCCTCATTACCTCAGCTTAGACGGAGAAAAGGTGTTTTCATGCATGTTTCATGCTGGCATCGCTTCCCTCTTTCACGCCAAAGCCAACAAAAACAGAACGACAGCAATAAATATTACAGCAGTCGAACAAAACCTCTGAAAAAAAAACAAACATGCCCTTAAAAACACATCCACCGCCCTCGGCCGTGTTCCCCGTGTGATGATATAATGCCTTCGCTGACCCCGCTGCGCTCTACTTTTTCCTCATCCACTCTCCTGCAACGAGGATCGCCATGGCAACGCGGCGGGAATTTGTCGAACTTACACTCTCTGCCCACGATGCTGATGGGCTCCAGGTCCTGGGGGAACGGCGTGGCTCCCGAGGACAGCTGAGGTAAGAAGGCGGCCAAGGTGAGAGCCAGGACGGCCGGCAGGACGGGGCGAGGCGAGCCGGGCATCGGCCTCATGTTGGCGGGAGATGAGGCCTCACCAGAAACACATGGCCCACGGCAGATTCACCTCCCACCTGGAGAGAGACGAAAGGTCAACAGGGTCAGAACAAGTGGATACTTATACGAGTGGAATCTGGAGTCTAAGGCAGGAGTCCTAACCCTTAAATGTTGTGGACAAGTACATCAAGTAACAAAAAAAACAAACTGCAACAATGGAACAATGACGGCATTGTTTGAGGGTGGCAGTTCTAATTAGCGTGCAATGCCTTATGGGAAGGCGGCGATGTGACCGAGCGTCCGCTGAGCCGCCGAGATACGAGAGTGCAGACACACAGGTGGACGGAGTCAGAGAGAGAGAGAACCGGGACACAGGGAGGAGAAGAGGAGGCGGAGCTGGGAGGAGAAGAGGAGGCGGAGCCAGGCAGAGAAGAGGAGGCGGAGCCGGGAGGGGAAGAGGAGGCGGAGCCGAGACCAGGTTCGAGACCTGCCCGAACCGCCCCCAATAAGTCTTTCACAGACGACTCGGCCCAATTAAACCCGCGCTCTTCGCCTCCGCCCGCCCCCCGACACCGGGCCCCGACACCGGGCCCCGACACCAGGTCCCGACACCGGGCTCCTGCTTATGTATACCAGAGATCTCCTTGCTCCCCGTGAGCCGGATCTCTAATCCAGATTCTCCAGCATGGCTCCACCAACGGTTCCAAAGGTGACCGCCATGGTCGGCCATTTTCCACCTGATTGCACTATTCGTTGGCTCGTTTGAGATGACACGAGATTTCCTGCCAAGTATAAATACAGAAGCTAAACTTCATGAAACCGAAGAGGTAACGACGTTACAACACCACGTTTCTTCTCACCGTGTTCTCACAGAAACGCAGAACCAAAAACAACAATGGCTGCTCATCATGTCAACAATACGGCGACCCCCGATCCACCTGCATTTGTTTCACAATCCCAGAAGAACGTTTCCGATGAACGCTGTAAAAAAAAAAGAGTCCCGAGAAACGACTCTCGGGGAAAAATAATTGAGACTAAAAATTGGGGACGAGCAGCTCACGAGGCCGAGATCGTGAATGTTAATGTCCGCATCTGTTTGAAATCTGCGGGAAGACACGGCGACAGATGGGCGGCGGAGGGATTTGTCGGGGAAACAAACTTCGAAACGCGATGGCAACCTGCCCCCCCCCACCCCCTCTCCTCCCCCCCTCGCCAACTTATTTAGGGCAGCGTGTCCTCCACAGGGGTCCTTACAAGCCGTCCCTAATTTATGTACCATGTCGCTTGGCAAGGAGACTCCAGCACATGCCTTTTTTTAAGTGGGAGCAGGAAATTAAGTCAACAGAGGCATGAACCGTCATCAATATTGATAGTAGCCTGCTTCATTTAAATGCAGGGGAGAGAGCTCCACTCAGCAATGAGGTCAAGCAACGATCACAACGCAATGAATCGAGGGGAGTGGGCGGGGTGGGGGGGAGGGGCTTGTGTGTGCCTTGCCTTCGCCGATATACGAGGACGTACCTGATGGATCAGCATCGCGCGCCACCATCTGGAGGGGCTGTTTTTTTAGGTTTTTTTTAGGTTTTACGGATTAGGTTTCAGCGACATGGAGACGAATCCACGAGGAAAAGATCTTTTTAAATCTAACACCAGAAGAAAGGAAAGGAGGAGGGAATATATTTGGGAGGAGGGAAGCCGGAGATCCTTTACTGACTTCGCTAAGAGGAAGGCAATGAGTGATGAATGATGATGATGATGATGATGATGATGATGATGATGTGGGCAAAACAAGACAACCACTGTGAGAACAAGAGCTAATGCAAGAACTCTGAAACTCAATATTCAGAGGAAAAACTTGACAAAGATTGAAGTGGTCCATTTACCAGAACTCACAGAAGAAAGAAAACCCCTACATTTAGCTAAAAAAAACAACTTTTTAATCGGAGATTATGAAGTCATAAATGAATTCCTCTTCTATGAAAAGTCCCAAATTTACGACAAGGAACCCACATCGCTTCTCTTCGCGCGGTCGGCTGAACCTCATCCCACTCAGACGTCAGCGCGGTGACGCGAGCGGCCGGAGGA
Source organism: Ophiodon elongatus (assembly GCA_016806645.1). Lineage (NCBI taxonomy): Eukaryota > Metazoa > Chordata > Actinopteri > Perciformes > Hexagrammidae > Ophiodon > Ophiodon elongatus. The sequence goes on from JACSYO010001051.1 coordinate 175,097, forward strand.
GGGGCATCGCGGTGAAGAGGTACGCACACGCGTCTGCTTCCATGTTGCTTCTGTGTTATTCTACGAACGTTATGCCGACGTCGGTATGCGCCGCACTCCCTTCTCACGTTGGAGCTCTTGTACGTTTTCTTTTGTCAGCGGGTTATGAGATGGATCCTAAAGAATGACATTTCCGATGTCCTCAAATACATCATTGTTCTCTCTCTGTGTTCTTTTATGAACATAAATACCAACATAATAATGTATGTATGTTGCACTCGGTGGCCTCTGTGGTGTGATTAGGGGGATCCAACCTTGCAGAGTGAAGAGCGATTTATGACTTTATAATCTCAGAGAATATTCAAGTTTATTTCTCATAAATCTGTGAATTTACACCTAAAATCTTTTCCTTCTCAAATATATTTTCCCCTGAATCTAACCCCTTAACCTGGCTATATTTTATGTATTTTCTTTTTACCTACAACGGCCCTAATAACATACTAGCACAACATGTCATCACAGACACAATGTGACACACAAAAACAACGTCCTTTGGCCTGTACTCGTAGGACCGGTTAGTCTGAACTCTCGTGGCCTTCAGACATCTTCCAGAGGGGAACCAATCAAAAGGGAGTCAATGAGCCCTCAGTCAACTCCAGCAGGATATGATCGTTCAGAGAAAGATTGGCATTATTTCCGGATTCATGCTCTCATAAGTTTGAGGCTCACAGAGATGTAAATAAAAGCCCACGTCAGGGAATCGTGTCCAGTCTTGCCCCTGAAGTACTTTTCTGTTCCGTATGTACTGTAGTTCTTAAGTATGTACTGACAAGACACATGAAGTGAGTATGTCAAGTATTTAAAGTATTTCAATGCTCCATCGGATTCTTTGTTTTTTACGTAAAAATACAGTCGTTGTTAGAGCCATATTTTTGTTTTTGATTACAAATGATTTCATATAATATATTTTGTGTGATCTAAATGCATTCCTTTGAGATATGAATGGATGTTAAATTCCTATTCAGATTAATGCCTTTTTGGGGAATTATTGCTACTAATCTGATGAGGATCAGCTGTGGTAAGAGGAAGGGGCGGGACCGAGTCGCGGGTTTTCCTTTGTGGAGAACGTGACATTAAAAAAAGTTAGAGACGTTTTATCGGAGGAAAAGGGGGAGAAAAACACGTTTATATGATACTGAAGGTACATCACATATTATAATATTGAAGGTATTAAAAAGGTAAAAAAAAAAGCCCCAACTTGGTATTTATCCCAAAAATAAGCCCTCGTTAGCGCAGCATTTTATGGCGCCAGTTTGTTATACTTCAGTGACCCGCTGGGGAGCGACTATATTCTGCTAAAATCCTGACATTTAAATTCGTGAAAAAAAAAAAAAAGGTAACAATGTCCGTATTAAAGGTCAAAGCTCTGATTTGGTTCTGTTCCAGCTCTGACACGGTCCTGAGAATACAAGCGGAGTACGACGGATGCTCGGCCCGCTTTTGACCTTTTCAACACACACACACACACACACACACACACGGACACGGCTGAACACACACACACACACACACACACACACACACACACACACACACACACACACACAACACACACACACACACACACTCCTCGAGCTCCCACGTTTCACTCCAAATGCAAATGTGTGTCAACAATGCATCTCCCCACTGGAATTCGGAACTTTCTTAATCTAACCTAACACAAAGTCTAATCAGTTAATGACTTTCTGTGCAGTCTGAAGGGGGGTGGGGGGGGGGGGGGGAGGAGGGGGGGCGGGGAGCTGACAGCTGTCGGAGGGAAATAAGCCACCGCTTATTTCATCTCATGTTTGCTCTCTGTGTTCGAGGGTTCGGGCGGGGAGGGCTCGGATCATTTTGTTTTTAATGAACTGGACTTGTTGAGCCATCTGGGGGACGTTGGCAGTCGGGCCTCTCTTCCGAGGGAAAAGGGGGTTTCTGTGGCGCCGGCGTTCCATTGATTACCCCGACATTCATTCGGATTAGCCAACGGCTTCACAAGACGCGTCCACAGAGAAGTTTGGAGTCTCGCGGTCCTTCAATTGGGTCGATGCAGAAATATAATAATAATAATAATAAGAGGAAAATACTCTTTTGTCTTTATTGGTTGGCAGTCGAGGGCCAGGAAGGCGTTTGAATTCATACATAAACTTCCCAAAGTCCCATTGGAAATCCAACATTCCAGTTGTACCCTCGATGCACTGAGATGCACCCGTGGACTCCTGGGACGTCTAGCGTCGAGTGCGGAGTCGCCCTCTGATATCCCCCCGGACCTCGACACTGCTTCAGGCTAATCCACTCGTTTTTTTTTGATAGCCGCTGAATAGAGCACACTTCTCACCTCCGTGTACTCGGATATCTCTCAGCCCCCTTTTGGCCGTGGTGGAAAAATCTTTAAGCCCCGCTATCCTCCACTCTGACATATTTGTGGCACACACAGGGCCGGAATAATGAGCGGGCACATCCCCCGGACTCCTGCATGATTTCAGACAAAATTAGCCACGTTAGCCTCTGCTCTCGGCAGGCCACGAACCGAGCGGCTTCCGGGGAGCTGGGCGTAATATACGAGGTAGAAACATTGAAGTTTTCATAATTGTAATAAAGCAACAGAGACAACTCACTGGGAACGTTAAGCCTCCCGATTGTTGAATATATTGGAACGGCGGTGTTGTATAATTCATGCAAATCGACATGTGGAGCGCGGCGGTGGCACTCAAGTGTCTCCGTGACGCCCGTAGACCCCCACGGACCTGCTCCGACAACAATTACCTCCTCGTGGCTGCGTTGTGAGGACGTCTTAATGGAAAACCTCGAAAGCAGCCGTGAATATCGAAAAGAATTAAAAGACGTAGAATCCTGATGACTCAAAAATTCTGTTTACATTAGAAAACAATAACAGGGTGTCTAGTTGTCTGGCGTCCATTGCCGTGCCGGACGAGTATGTTAAAAACCTGCCTGAGGATTTTTAGTTGATGTTGTCAAAAGATCTGCGTGGGAATCTTAATGCGACGGTGGAAGGAAAAACAACACATGACGTGAACGGAGACAAACGCCCCATTGTTGAGGCTTGAGCCGTATTGTCCCTCCTTAAACTCCTGTTGGTGGGTTCATCGGACCACCGATCTCACCGCAGCCCCATGACACAAATCACACATCCCGATCGCATCCAGCCCCCGAAAAGGAAGCCCGATAATAAATATCTGAAGACACTGTTCTGTTTGGAGAGATTGTTTCCTTTTGCCCAGCAGTCACCTCAACTCTGCACTCAGCCCTCTCAGACAGACAGGAGACACTTCTAACTGCTAATTAGATTTCCAGTGTTTAACCACGTCGATGTCGTCGCAGCAAATTGGAATTGGTATCAGGCGGAAACCTCTGGTTCTGAAAAGGGAAGCCAAAGTGGAGGCGACTGCTCTGGTTGCAAAAATAAGTCTAATTGTAAAGTCAAATAAAAAATGACTCCACTTCTCTCTTGATTTATTCCCTCAGTAAACATTGTGAACATGAGTTTATGGTCTCAATCTCTAGTTTAGAGTCTTCTTCAATACAGCATGATGTTCATTTAGTAAATTATGGTCCATTTAGAGTCAGATAGACCATAAAGAGTATGCTTTAGGGGCGGGGCTACAAGGTGATTGACAGGTCTCTACCAGAGGCGTATACGTCACTCCTCCGTATGTCCAAATATGGTCACTTCTATTCACTGGATGCAAAAACCCAAGATGACAACGGCGAGAATCCAAGATGGCGCCGGCCGAGCTCAAGGCTTCAGAACCGCAGTCCACAAACCAACGGGTGGCGTCAGTCTACGGTTGGGATCGAGGAGCATTGGGCTATAGACCGACCGACTGACCCCCGCAGGACACAGAGGAGAATTGTATGGGCTAGCATTCGGACGGGAGTTCATTCTAGTGTAGTTACAACCTAGCCCCGGTTATGAGTGCACTTATAAGCGCCTTTAAAAGACGACTAGTTTATCAAGATATGCGTCAAGAGCCATTTGTGGCACTTCTGCTGTTTTAGTTGAGAGTAATACTGAAATGATATTATTCTCCACATTTGGGAGAATAACTTTTTCTTTTAATTGCTACCTCGATTGACCTTTAATAAAAATAATATGTTCTTTAACAAAAGCTGCTTGGAGCCTTTCTCTGTGGGCTCCGATGGTGATTTGTTTTCTTCAAGTCAAGATTTAAAACCTGCTAAAAACATCCATTATTTGTCTGTGGAGGTTAAAAGGTTTGTCGGAAATGAATGGTAACTGTTCTCCTCCAAATGGAAGTCGTACTCTCGTAAATCCACAGGAACAAACAGTGCCAGTAGCTTTATACCATTATTTGTGGGTCTACTTTCATCCTTAAAGCCGATGTCAGAGTTTAGATTTCCAGTGTTGCCTGTCTGCGACAGACGGATGCTGCGCATAAACACTTGACACAGGCGAGACATCTAAGCTGGGCTGTTGAATACAAACATGTCCGATAAAGGAGCTGGGGATTTTGGGGTTATTTCAAAGGCCCCTGCAGGGGCAAAAAAACAGAATGGCTCCAGGGGATCGCCGTGGCAACATCTTAAAAAGTCCATTAGCATCCGTGGTCTGTAGAGAAGTGATGGCTGGCTTCTCGCCTTTTTTTTAAATTTTTTTTTTTTTATTTCTTTTACCAAGAATAGAAAATCAATGGTCCCTGAAGTCCTTTAGTTCTTGGATTAGTATGTCAACCGCCTGGTGTCAGTATAATGTAGTCTCGTTCTCATAGAGTCTGCATTGTGCCAATGGCAGGGGGGAGGGCAAGGTGGCATCCGGGATGAGATGTGTCTGTCAGGGGAGGTTGGGACCCTCCTCGCCATCAATGCCACTCAGTCTGTTCCCGGGGGAACGGCGCTTTAACCTCAGCGCCCACAGAGTTCAGACGAGTGACGGGTAGTCCCGTCAGCAGAGGCCATCGATTGTCACCCCGTGTCAGACTACTCCACTCTGTCCTCATCGAAGGGTCCCCACAGATCAGAGCTCGCTTTTGTACTCGAGCTTTCGTGGCGGATCTTCAGGGGATTGATGTCAAAGTGAAAACCAAACGGAGAGCGGGAGCAAAACGGAAAGTTCTGAAAACTGCAAAGACGTATTTATTGGTGTCTATTGGTTTATTGGTAGCTGCAGCGGATAAAACAACAAACACACGTTTTAGGTGGTATCGCGGATTTGAGTCACTGATCAGCAAAGGGAGTAAATATAACTTTTAGAGATGCCCCAATCACATTTGTTTTTCCACCAATACCGATTACCAATCGTCAATGAGCTACGATATACAATAAAAACACATCATTAAAATGATTATGATATAAAATATTGTATTTTCATTGATGAAAAAGGTATTTTTCAGTTGCTTAGAGCCAGCATTAGGAGGTTACACAGGTCATAATTATCTCTAATATCTATTTTATATAGCTGTGAAAACATCTCCTTCAAACAACTGTATTTATTCAAGTTTCTTGCCCAAAAACTACATGTTTTGTCTTTGCCCCAATTCTCATTTTTACTGAGTGAAGCTTGAACGCATCGTTGAATGTAGCCTCCGTCTGTTAGCCGTTAGCTCCGCTCCTGTCGCTCATCACGCAGATTTGTTGTTTACGATGTAGCATTATCAGAGATCGGCAACCAAACAGCATTAGCACTGATCTCCCGATCACATATTTTTACTGAATATTGGTCAATAACGATCTGTGGTAAAACTTGATTTCACTCTATGATAGCTAAACTGTAATTAACCCGCGGTTCACACGCGTGCCGAACATCAGGGATCCACTACGGTCCGTTACGCCACGACCCACTGAGCATCCAGCGTTCAATAAGAATCTAACTCGTTAGCCCCCCCCGCCCCCCCCCCCCCTCCTGCTCTGTGCTTCGGTATCACTCACGGAGCAGAGCAGCACCGCCTCCAGTCAGGCCTTCTCCCAGGACTTCTTTCTGAAGACAGCGAGTTGGCGAGACTTCACACAGAGGGATCTATGCGGGACTCAGACAGTGAGACGGTTCTCTGATCGATCCGCAAACCGCTGCAGGCACCATCCATCGTCTTCATGTCTATTTGCAATGGGCGAAAAAAAAAAAAAAAAAAAGAACAAAGAAAAAAGAAAGCCCAGAGAGCGATCAGCGGAAGGAGTGGAATGGAATACTTTCCATTCGTCCGCCTCCTAATTATTTAGATTCATCTTCGGAGAATCCGTAATTCCCTGACCTGGTCGCTCAGGATGCACCTTCAACCTTCTGAGGTCCTCGTGGCGTTTTACCTCCGGGTCCCCGAATCTAACAGATCGGTTTAAAATATGCCGGGCGGCGATTGCGCCAACCCGTCTCCCTCATCCCTTCGTCTCCTCCTCCTCATACATACAAGTGAATGTTAACTACCCTCCTTCTCCTCTCAATCTCTCCCCCATCAATAATTCAGAGTGTTATTGAGAAACACTACCTGAACCCTGTATTGACAGAAATCCAAGCACCGTCATTCCCTCAAGGGCGTCATAATTGGATACCCTCCGAGGCTGCCGCTACGAAATGCAGAGCAAAGGGAACGGGGGGTGGGGGGGGCGGTCGGACCGTTGTTGTTGTCTGTATCTTTTGTGTTTCCATTTTTACTTTTCTATTTTCAGGGACTCTAATCCGACCCAGGAGCCTGAAGTGGGCCAACTCATCAACTAGAGGGCCGGCCCTCGGGAACATCCAGAGGTGGGGGGTGGGGGGGCGGGCCCTGACTTTGCAGAGCGGGGTCGCAAAGGGAATCTCTGAGCGAAGGGCGGAGGCGTCACTTCTTTCACCGGCAACGACAACAACAACAACAACAGCCGTGTATTAAAATTAAAAATCGACACCTAATCTCGTGTCACGCAGCGCTCAGCCCCGTGGAGAATGAAAGACAGCCGCCAACATTTCCGTGGACTTTTTTTTTTTTTTAATACGCAATAAATGATATTACACCGTGAAGAGGTACTTTGAAAGCGTTCTCCCCCCCCCTACAAAAGCTCTGTGTGCACATCGGGGGAAACACAACACCCCTGTTCCGCTCAAACAATAGAGAAAAAGAGCTGATACAAAAGGAGAAAACAGCAGATATAATCTCCCGTCCCAGAACACTTTACAGGCCTTTGTGCTGCCTGAGCCTGTCACGGTTTGCACAGAAATGCTGACCCCCCTGCAAAAGGCCGTGGAGAGAGGCACGAGCCCGCTGGATGTAGCAGACATCCAACAGACCAGGCAGGATGGAAATATGCGAACACCATGGAGAGAGAAAAGGTGGAATCTTTCTTGTTGTCGGGAGCTTCCAGACTAAACCAAAGCTACGAGACTCCTGTCAGTCCGGGTCAAATCAAAGCAGGCGGTTAACGGCTTTAGTCATGTGTGTTGGACTCCCTGCGTAGAAATGTACACTCACCAACACAACTAATTATTACTTTGATCACACCGGGTATAGAACAGGGTTTTCCAGAGGGCTGGCTTAGCAAACCCTCATTCTGCTGTCAGTGCAGTAAGCAGAAAACACTCCAAATAAATCCTCAGACACAGAAAGAGGAACCTCACACGTCAGCAGAACGGAGTCAGGCACAACTGACAACGAGGATTAGACTTATTTCGGTCTGAACGGCAACGCGGGACAGCGACCTCGAGACCAAACCTCGCAGAGGGGAAATGTATCGCGCTTAAAGCTAAATGGTAGATCAATTTTAATTTCAAGTGATTTGAATTCAGCTACGACAGCAACGGAGGGAGATCTGTGTGAAGACGAGGACGAGACGAGTGGAAACCCGTCAAGAGGAATCTTTTATTTTTTTAAAAAGTCAAGTTTGGTGAAAGTTAATCTTTTCTTTTGTCTTTTGCAGGCCGAGTGTGTTTTTCAGAAGAAAAAAAAAAAGATTAAAATCGTAAATCGGATGTGAAGTGAATAAATTGGAGACTTTATTTATAGACCCAGGCTCTCTGTGCCACAGCTGGATTGCTCAAAAGCCATAAACATGTGGACTGTAAGGGGCCTTTTTAACAGACAGTTGCATAGCGGGTACGGTTTAAAACGAGATGCCTCATTAAATAACAAAGCAGAGCGGTGAGGACTGCCGATGTAAAATAGTTTGACCACAAAAAAAAAATAACAGCAACAAAGAGACGACGATCTGGCACGGACTACACCGGCCCATCAGGTTTACACGTTGGTAAAACGCACGGTAAACTCCATCAAGCTTTAGCGCCATGGCAACGGAGAGCACCTCCTCACGAGACCCAATCAGAGCCGGGACACGTGGAACTTTTTTTCTTTTCCATTGCCGAGGATGCTCCAGCCGAGGACCGCCGCTTCGAGGACTTCACGGTGGCTTTGTGTCCGTTCACTCGGCAGCGGTCACACAAAAAAAAAAGAAAAAAGAGCGAGTGAGTGAGACTCCTCCATTAAACACAGAGCCTCTTTGATCTCCATCTCCCCTGTGGTACCAATTAGCCCGCTGCACCGTTTGCATTTCGAAACTCTTTGAGCTTCCTATTTTTTGAAAGACATCCTGCATGAATTATCAATCTACCGGAAACTTTTATTCCCTCGCCACGAAAAGCGGAAAAAAAATTAAATATATGACGGGCATATCTCTCAAGTTTGGCTCGTTGGAATGGAGGCGCTACGAGCGTGGGAAGGATACGATATCACACGCTTAGTTTCTCGCTGCCGCCGTCACTCAGCGTGGAAATCTTTTCATTTCACCACGAGGAGGCCTCTAGCTTATTTCTGTCGGTCTTGCCAAAAACACAGAGCTTACGACTCAAAACATAAAAGACGTGCAGGCAGAGTAGTTGAGCATTGATCAAAAGGAAGATAAATAGCTGTGAAGATTCTTCCTCTGCCTTTATCCCTCGTTAGCAGAGGCAATCAAACAGCCGTCACCCAGGAGATCCATCCCCGTCACGTTACCCCCGACAACGCCACCGAGGGTGGGGAGGGGGGGGGGGGAGAGAAGCTCGCGGGAATGTGCGACAAAACTACATTTGGTTGAGCTTTTATAAATTAACGGCATTTTTGCAATCCGAGTGGTCGAAGCTGATGAAGGGAAATATAAATCAAGGGTAAGAGTGAGGCTTCTCGGCCCAGAGATAATGGCATCATCATGGCCGTGTGCTCCGCAGTCCCCGGGAAGATTAAACACTCCGTCATTGTCTTCGGGACAAACGGTCTCCGTACGTTGAGCACGTGTTCCGATCATTAGACAAACCCTTTTTTTTATTTATTTTTTTTTAACGCTCAGGCGTAAACATGCTCAAACGTCCGGGCTCCGGCTGCACCGGCGCCCCAGAAGAAGGAGATATGGGAAGAGACGGCGGTCTGATTGGACGGGTCGGTAGCCCGGGGTGGCAGCTGACCTCACTTTCATTACTCGCTGTCACGCGTCGATGATATCATCTAAACACAAAGGCAAAAAGACCCAGCAGCTTTCAGGACTCTGTTTATCTCATTTTATAGCACTAACAAGTCCGTCCCTCCCAAGAAAAAGCCGGTTGCCGAGGGAGATCAGACACTGGGGGGGCGGCGGGTGGGGGGGGGGGCAGGGGGGGCTCCTCTCACCCCACCGGAGCTCACGCTGTGTCACGGAACATGGGAGGAAGACAGCAGGAGCCGGGGCATGAAACAGAAACGGGACACGAATAGTGACAGTAAATCTAGATGAGGAAAAAGACAGGGGTGTGTGGGTGGGGGGAGGGGAAGGGGGTTGTGGGTGGTGTGTGGGGGGGATGACAGCGTCTCACAGCTCACTGGTCTGGAATCAGCCAGACAATCAATTCCAGCACTCAGACTCAGATCCAGCCTGGCGGGCCCCGCTCCACCAGCACTGAGCGGCACATGCAGCGCCAAATCATCAACGGGGCTGAATTACTGTAACGATCCGTCGAAGCCGTCAAAACGAGACGAACGTACGACGAGCGAGCGGCAGAGAACCTGACTCGCTCGGAGCCGCCAACCTCACGATAGCCTGCAATTTACCATCTGGTATAATTAAGCACTTTGTGGACAACTCCGGTGACACGGTGGCACCCGTTCTGTTTATCCAGCATTTGATCCTTTCCTAAATTCACGGAGCACATCCCGTGGTTTGCTAACAGGAAGCGTGTCGATGCACTGTCACAGGCATTTTTCAAGAATAAGAATCAAAGAGTACTGCAGGAAGTTGCAATAAATGCAAATTAACTTGCTGCAGGATATTGACCTCTTTTGGATAGACACGTTGTGAAATGATCTGAGGTCCATCTCAGCTACAAACCCATGTAGAACTTCTGAGAGATGCAAACACATCCATATAGCGTAGTCTCGGATGAGTAAAAACAAAGCAGCGTACACATACTCTTTGTAAAAACAGATTTTTCTGTGCCTGTTGCTGACGGCGGTTGGGGTCAGAGTTGGAGAAATCAACCGGTGTCCCACATTGACAAACGAAATGCAGATCATAAAACCCAGTCGCCAGTCTGACAGATCTAATCAGATTCGCTTTTCTGAGTCGGCATCAGAGGCATCAATCACCCGCGGTCCGTCGTTCTTCTGACAACGGGGGGGTGAGGGGGGAGGGGGGGGGGGTGTTGCCACGTTAGTCTGTCGGCTGCTTGTGTTGCATGTTATCTAATGTGTTGTGTATTAAAGCCCAGATCTCAGTTTAAATAATGTAACCCATCCAGCACTTAAGGAGGATAAGCTCTTATCTCTGTCTCAATCCCCTACAGTCATTAGAGTCCTGCTTAGAAGTCACCTAATTAGGACTCCAACCATCCTTCCCTCCTTCCAACATACAGATCACTGCAATGGACACTGAGGATCGTACAGGCATTGTAGTTATGATGCAAATACTTACTTAGTAACTACTGAATTTTGGCAAATAGAGATTTTAGATATAGATATAGATTTTAGTTTGAAAGAAGGTATGCTAATCTTGCCTAATTACTAAAAATACGTTAAGTATTGCACTATATCGCAATATCTATTGCATCGTATCGCATTATATCATGATATATCGTATCGCATTATACCGTATCGCATTATATCGTGATATCGTATCGCATTATATCGTGATATATCGTATCGCATTATATTGTGATATACGTATCGCATTATATCGTGATATATCGTATCGCATTAAATTGTGATATACCGTATCGCATTATATCGTGATATATCGTATCGCATTATATCGTATCGCATTATATCGTCGCATTATATCGTGATATATAACGTATCGCATTATATCGTGATATAGCATATCGCATTATATCGTGATATATAGCGTATCGCATTATATCGTGATATATAATGTATTGCATTATATCGTGATATATAACGTATCGCATTATATCGTGATATATAATGTATTGCATTATATCGTGATATATAACGTATTGCATTATAGCGTATCGCATTATATCGTAATATGGTGTATCACATTATACTGTATTGCATTTTATCATATCGCATTATATCGTGTATAGCGTATCGTGACACGTGTATCGTTAAACGTATCGTTTCAGGAGGTGCTTGCCAATACACAGCCCTACCTGCACTGGTCACCGTTTCGACTCTGAATCGTTGAACATAAGCAATACACTGCTTAATATCTACCGTCAGCTGTCTAATCGCTTGAAAGTCCACATTTCCTTGACGGACACGTCTTTTAAAGCTCCTGGAGCCAGGAGTCCTTCTGCAAAGCTCCGCTTCGCCCCCACGAATGAAAAAAAAACACTTCATAGTGGCAGATCAAAGCGGCGCATGTAGTATTCATCTGTCGGCTCCCTCACCATTCCCAAGCCCGAACGTTCCACTCATCTGCATTTTAAGTTGTTTTTTTTACACGAGCAAAGCTGACACAAAGAGAAGAAAAGAAGTTGAGAATGGACCAATTCACACTGGGGGGACGGGGGGGCAGGAAGAAGTAAGAGGAGAGAAACAAAAGCTGTCTTTTGCCAGTAGACGTACCACCGACTCCGATTCTGTTCTTCCCAACAACACCAACAGGACAGCAGAGGGGACAAACGGGTCCATCCATGACGGTGCCAGATACAGGCGTGAGCGCGCTGTGGAGCCTGGGCGGTGGTGTCATTAGGCTGCGAGTACGTGATAAATGCACTCTGCTTGTCGGATTTGAGATTCTCATTAGTCCGTGTTCAGGAGGAGACCTGGGGCCATTACTCTTGTAGCTGCCTTGACAAGAGGCTGAATGTGTCGTCGTATGAAGCGAGAGAGAGAGAGAGCGAGAGAGCGAGAGAGAGAGAGAATGGGTGCGCTTCTTTCCGCTGGGATACATAAAGACGTTTCAGATGTCGTATCGTGGCCTCCGGCAGCCACAGTCAAAGTCTTGGGTTGTGAGACAGCTCGTTGTATTGATCGCGCGTCTTGGAAGTCTCAACAGCATCTTCTTGTCATGATTCATATACAGTGCCTCTCACACACAGACTCGACTTGGGCGGGCCGCCAAAGTATATTAACGGCCTGCCAAAGTGTATTGGCGACCCATTCCGGTGGTTTTATTTTTGTATCTTTCCGAGAGAACGCCGCCATCCGGGATCGACTAAATCGCTCAACACCTCCAACGTCATGACCGTTCCTGCTACCGCGAGAAGGGTCTGATCGCAAAAGCTCTGCAGAGAAACAGACAGCTGGCCGAATTCCTAAATGCAATCAGAGTCTCCGAATGGTTAGTAGAAATAAAACCTCTGCACAAATGTCCAGTTACAATCTGATAAGTTCTTAACACAACACTGTCAATCTCAGAGATCCAACTATTCAAACAAGTTATTCTCCGGCATGTGAGGAGCGCAGCTAGCAAGGACAGCTATACGCTAACATTGGAATACAGCGGGGTTAGCACTCGGTCCCAATCAGCTGCCGACTCAAATAGGGTCGGATTCTGTGGGGAGCGATTCAATTTCACGACTGTTGATGAATCTGAATATATATATTTGCTGTCTTGGTCTAGAATTAATTGATCTTGACTTTGCATTTTAACTCCAGTTTTCATTTATTTCAGTTTCAGATCGTTTTCATTTGATTCAAGTAAAAGAAAAGTAGGCATTTCTGGCAAGGTGCATGGAGAAAAGAAACCAACATTATTAATTAGATTTAGGAAACATGTTGCCTTTTGTGAGTTTCTGGTGCAAAATGACAACAAAAGAGAAAATCTAAAAACATCGTAAAAAAAATGCTCCATCATGCTAGCAACATTTTGCTGCCTTTTGTAAAAATCTGCACTCTGCTGTTTGCATATGAAGTGAGCATTATACACAATATACATACGTTTACATGCTGACTGTAGCACTTTGTGCTACTTCACTGTCCCCAACGAAAGTAAGAGCTTCGTGACCTCTGCCATCGCTGCCTTCTCCAAACTAAACTATGTAAACTCTACAAACTGTTCCTGTATTGTGCTCCTTGTGGCTGTGTTTTTGTGATTGATGTCCATTAATTGTCCTTATGCGTCTACAGGCCTGCGTCTGTCTGTGAGTCAACATATTTTGAAATGTATTAATACACATCGTCGTTAAACCAAAGAACATAAAAATCCTCCCGTTTGGTTTGGGGTTTTTTTCTAAGAAAGGAGAGCGCGGGGACAACCGACTCCATCTCTTTAAATGAGTTACTTTATTAAGTTACTCATCAGGCTGTGTGTTTTTGAGGACGACAACACACCACTTTCTGTCACACTAATCATGAATCTTGCTCACTAGCAGCCTTCCAGTGAACCGACACCCACACCGCAACAATCCTCTCAGCCTCTCTGCCAACTTCTGGTGCCGTTAGCCATTATTATGTTTTCGCACAGCTCTCCACCGAACCGCGGCTGCCAGGAGGTTAGTGACACAAAGCCTCCACAGGAAGAACAACACAAGGACACGCGCCGTGCGACATGAGCACTGTGTGAAAACATGCTTTTTTTTGTTGTTAAGAGTCTCTGACTGACACAATGGAGGAGCGGCGTCTTTGAACGCGCGATAGCAGAAGGATGCACGTAGCCGGGGAAACGCACGGCGCTTTGTGACAGTGTCAACATTTCAGATGCGGCCTCCTTTTCTCCTGCGGAGGGAAGAGGCCGCCTCTAACACGTCTGGCCCGATAAATACCCAGAGATGGGCGTCTGCCCGGGTCTCCTTTTACTGCGACCTTTGCCCTCGTGTCCTCCTCCTCCTCCTCCTCCTCCTTATCGCGGGACAACACAGGACAGGTGACGCCAACGCAGGGCGGCCGCTGACACTTTAATTTGTCGCCGGCGACGGGGTTTGTCAGAGTATTCCGGGGACTTCATCAGCCGCCCGGCCTTATTTGCTCACTCCGCAAGATGGCTTCTGAGCCCTCTGGAGGAACGCTCCGCCACGATGACCTTGATGCTCAATCGCAGCATATTTTTCATTACGTACGAGCCTCTGTGGAGAAGGAGGGGGGGCGGGGGGGGCAGGAGGGATGTTGATGTGTACCGATGAACCTGGACGACAGCTAGGAAAAAAATATATATTCTCTTTTTCAATAATTGACATCATCACTCGCCTTAAGAACAGAACAGCGGTGAGATTGTTCGGGGAGATGCGAAGTCGAGCGAGGTAAGAAAAAAGAAGGTGGTACAAGCTTTCAGGCGAGTCTACATAGATTGGAGAGGCAGAATAATAAATAGAGGGGTAAACAGGGAGACAGGTAGAAGGAGAAATCGTTTGAAGTTCTCGGGGGAAGTCTCGGGTGTATTTACAGGACTCCTACAACTGTAAAGTTTCTGAGGAATGTGCACATGCTAATTTAAGCGCAAAATTGAAACAAAAAATCTGTACTGTATCCAGAGGGACAATGATCGGGTTTTTGGAGGTTACACCAAAGGAATAAATTAGCATTATTTGAGAAGCTTTAGCGCTCACAAGTACATATTTACACTGAGTTTTCGACAGTATCTCGGCTAGTTGAGTGGATTTGTTTTTGATTAAAGACATATTTATCTGCGGCAGAGTTTTACACGCTGGTCACGAGTCTTTTACAGGCAACACTTGTATTTGGAGTAAAGTCAAAGTCTATGTGGAGCTGCACTCTGATCTGAAAAGTTATTACGCAACAGTATGTCTGTACCAGGGTTGGGGGGGGGGGGGGGGGGGGGGATATTGAACCAATTCAATATCAATAGATTGAGATTCTATAAGTATTGCAATACGATATCATGATGTATTGCCATTTCTGTTTACTTCTTTTAACACCAGATCATGGGAAAAGTTGAATCATACACTTCTGGGGACTTTTGCAAATCACTAAATTGATTCAGTAAAAAAAAACTTTTTTGAAGCATGTGTAGTCAGCGATGTCCCGAAGTCAAATATAATAGTCATTGGAATTATTCATAATTATTTTTCCAGCAAACCAAAAATCAAAGAAAAAAAGACCTTTCTCTCAAAATTCAGTGCTATCTAAAAAAATAATTCATAAAGGGATCAATTTATACTTCTGGTGATAAAAATCTAATTAAACTTATTTCCATATGTGTATCTCGTACATACATTTGTTAACACCTTATTTTAAAAACCTCTGCTAAATCGCTGTCCGCTGCTTCCTCCCGTTGGGTTTCTCTTCCAGCCCCTCGTCTGAACCTCGCAGAGAGCTTTCTGTTTCGTACCGGATATGTGCAGAGCTAATCCAAGCTGAGCATTTAAAAAAAAAAAAAAAAAAACTTTTCTTTGTTAAACTTGGGCTCTGCAATCGTGCTGTGAAATAAATGTCAAGGTTTGAAAAGCAGGAGAGCAGTGAAAAGTCTGCCTGGACGATATGAAACGTGACAAAGAACATCTGCAACTCACTGCGTTTGACGAGGACTCGTGAACACCCTCTTCGATGTACTAACTGTGTGAACGTTGTCGGTTGCCTCGAATCCATTAATCACGTCGTGGCCTGCTAGACATCCAAAAATAAATAAATAAATAAATCAAACCGAATGTGTTTTTGAAAAGGAATTGCTGAAGTGATCCATGTTCCCTCTCAGCAAAAAAATAAAGGAAAACGTCTGGAAAAAAAAACCCGGTGTAAACACACAGTATCATTTACAGCCGCGCTGGGACACAATGAAAGCGGGCTGGTATGTTGAATAAGGCGCTGGCACATTTACAACTATAATAATACAACACTGTCACGGCCGTGCTGATTTGTGAGCTCGTAGGTTGTTTTAATAAAAATACATTCTCACCGATATTAAGCGAAGAGGCCGCTACGAGACTTCAGCCGTCTCACCTCGACAAATCAACGGATATTTTTGGGCAAACTTGAGGAATTGCGAACCTGTTCTTTAAGGACTGCGTTCAAATGAAAAGACTCAAACGGGTGGTGTTCACAAATGAGGCGTCTCTCTGGAAGAGGAACGAGGACGATTCCCTTTAATCTCTGCGATTCCATCCCCTTCCTTCCGTCTCAGTGATCCGGGATTGCAAATGTCTTCTCTCGGAGCTTAAGCCCTTCGGCCACATGCTCTTGCCGCCCCGGACCGTGACACAAAAGGCTTTTTTTTTTAATCAATCTCCTCAATGACGGAGCACATTCTGTCATTAACGACGAGGCTCTGAGGCTCGCTGGAGCCTCTCGCCTCTCGCCTCTCGCCTCTCGCCTCCAAGTCTTATGGCGGAAATTGAGAAATCCACTGCTGCCTTGCAAACTAAGTTTGGTTCGTAATGGGATTCTGATATTTCCCAACCCACAACACAATCCTCTCTCTCCGTTCTGGTAAAGAATGCACTTCTGCCACATCGTTGACATCTAATGATTCGGCAAAAGGTTGTCCCCACTTGATAAACTCCAGTGTGGACGAACCGAACGCCCTGCAACACGAGGAACGAGGGACCGAACCTGTAGCCGGCAACTATGTTTTCCGGCAACTGGTTTGGACTGCAGAGGAAACCGGACCGATGTGACATCACATTACAAGTGGCTCACAGCAACTGCTTTTATATTATAATCTGAAGCTAATTTGTGACAGATGGTATATCTGTATTTAATAAATGGAAGCAAACGTGTGCAGAGAGACGTCGTGAAGCTGACGAGTGCAAACAGCCCAAAGCTAAAAGATCCCATTCCATCTCGAGCAGCTATGTTGGATCCCAGCCAGGTGTCCAAACAGATCAATTTTAATGTGCACAGGAGTTATCTGAAGGGTGAAACTGACAGAACTTTAACGGGCAAATACATGAACTTTATTATGATTGAATTCATTTGGGTTTCGCCCTCAAAGTAAACGTTATTCAATACCGCAGGAGATTACCATAAATTAAACCTGATTCGAGACCAACTCTATAATAAGATTCACCGTTTTGTGACCTTTACGTGTTGTTTTAGGACAAGACCGTATGAAACGGTTGACCCCTCGGCTCATTTGAATTGTAATTATAAACAGCCTCGAGTCGGCTTTGGAGGGCGTCCCGACCTTCACCTCAACTTGAAGCGATGCCGTCCTCATTATCCAAATGTACCGAATGTTTCAAACCTGAGCACCGCGATGACTCCGCTCCAGATAGAAAAAGTAAAGCGCACATTCACAGCTCCGATACATGTGGTGTGCACGAGGGCGGCAGCCATTTTTGCAAACAATGTAAATGCATTTTTTTTTTCTCTTTTAAAAAAGGGATTTATTTCCCAATGAACAAAAAGATTAATTTGGCACCTCAATATATTTTTTCCGAACTGTTGTTTTTGTCATGAAATACTTTCCTGCAGAACTCAAATATCGCGCGGCAAAAAAGGAACATATTCTTTTTTATTTCATTTTCTTGGAGCTTTTCAACAAACGCGAATGAACACGTCAACCAATCACATTGTGCTGAGCGGCCAATATTCACATTTATATCAACTCGGAGGGCTCTATAGTAAAAAAAAAAAAAAAAAAAGACGGCAAACTCAGTCCTTCCTTTCTCACCTTTCACAACAAAAGCCAGAGACGTATGATTTTCCCAGACGGGTATTTAGCATTTTTGGTGTCGTTTACTCGTCCCGCCCAACGGTGTGCTAAAAGCCTTCACGGGGAGAAGCTTTATCTAAACTCGGCTGTAGATTTATTTATTTTGTTGCGCCCCGTATTCTGGGAGCTTTTTGTGTCTCTGTGAATATGGCAAATGTAAACACCGGTCTCGGTGACGGGGCGCGAGGGCCGGCAGATTGTTCCCGCTGACAGAGAAAGAGCCGTTATCACAAACGGAGGGCTGCTTCTTCTGCTCACAGCTTGCCGTCAGTGTTGGAGCGTGGACATGCAATTGCATTCACGTGAGTGTGTGTGAGAGTGTGTGAGAGTGTGTGAGTGTGTGTTCTTGTAACAATCTGGCTCCCGTCCAGCAGCTTGTGGTGTCTCGTAGCGTGTGGACATCTCATAAAACACTGCATGCTGTGGGAGGTTTGTACTTCTTTATTTATTTTGTGCTAAGCTGGCGAGTTTAACAACCCCCAAGAAGTTGCATCACTTCAGCTTCCCCACGTGTGGATAATTAGCCGCTGGTGAACATGAAAGTCAGCAGAAAGTTTCATTGAAGACCAGAAATATTAGTCCGAAAGGCATAGTTCCGGAGGAAAGTCGATCGGTTTTCTCTGCAGTCAAGAAGATCATCAGATCGCCATTGAATAGCAACAAATGGCGATCAATAACAAAATTATTCCTTTTCGCTGCTCGAGAGGAGAACTAATGTAATTTGCTCTCTCTTGTCTCAGTGTATCTTTTCTCCGGCGGCCCCCGAGGTGCCAAAGGGAGCGTCACGACTCCCACGCAGATGACTCCTCTGACGGCTGTCGGGAAGGCAGAGAACACATCACATCTGCGGATCGATATCTTCCTGCTTAGGGCTCCGAGGTTGCCTGAATATCAAGCAACCGTGGGAAACGTTACCCCATCACGTTCCAGGTGAGGAGAGCCGGAGCGGGCAATTATCCCGTCCTCCCCGCCCACCGAGTGAACGCAGGCTTTGAATGAAAAGAGAATCCGATCCATTAACAAACCATCCATTTATTTTATGGTTAGCTCCGTATAGAGCCATAATTTGGTTAGGCAGATTGGTTTTCTCGGTGATGTTCAGTCCATTTTGTTGAGCAACAAAAATAACACGGCTCAGCGTTCCTAAACAAACCAATTACACAAGACTGATGTGGTAACTCGAAACCCCTTTGGTTGCATGTCGGTTTCTAACACAGTGGCATCTGTGGTGCTTTCCTGAGGCGGCCAACAGACACGGAGCCCTACTACCAAAATGTCCTGGCCAAACCCTACAAGCTTGGCGTAGAACACTTTGAGACTTTTACTAAGAATATGGCATTCATCACCACTATGAGGTCAAAATACAGTTCACGTCTACCAATTACCAATGCCAGCTAACTGTCCTCCAAGGTGCACGAGTCAGCTACAAGCAGAGAGTGAGCGATTAAAAGCTGGTATGCTAGATGTTCTCCCACTCTGAAAAACAAAAGGGTTTTATACTCGCGAAACAAGTCTCAAATGTGAGACTAGTATCGCAAGACACCAGTTTTACTGCAGCATTGTGAAATGAAGCACTGTGTCTTCACTGAACAGCTGTTTGGCCAGATGTTACTGGCAGATGGTGAAGGGGGCACGAGGTTGTCTTCGATTCGCATATCCATAAATCTTTATATCAATACTGACCATTTCTATTCCTTGAAGGTTCAAGGTTAAAGGCTCATTTCATCCGTCGGTTTTACGACACATGGTTGAACAATGAATAAGTTTTGTTTCAGACTTTATACGAGGGATGAACTGATACCCATATCCGGCAAATATTGACTCTAATAGCTGGATCGGGCATTGGTGTCAATGGGGCTGATTGATCCAGTTAAATAAAAATATATACTCCTCTGGTTGTATAGAAGTCTATAGAAAATGACTCTACTTCTCTCTTGATTTATTCCCTCAGTAAACATTGTAAACATGAGTTTATGTCTCAATCTCTAGTTTCAAGTCTTCTTCAATACAGCATGATGTTCATTTAGTAAATTATGGTCCATTTAGAGTCAAACAGACCATAAAGCAGGGGATGATTTAGGGCGGGGCTACAAGGTGATTGACAGGTCGTTGTCCGGTCTGGGAGTAGTCTGTGTTTTCGTCTTTCAACTTGTGTGTTTTCACTTCATGAAAGTTAATTTAATTGTAACATTTCGGACGCCTAAAAACTCAGCATTTGGTTTTCCATAACTCTTCCCCAAAAACCAAGATGGCGACGACCAAAACGCCAAACTTGAGGCTTCAAAGCAACAGTCCGCAAACCAATGGGTGGCGTCACGGTAACTGGGTCCACTTCTTATACACAGCCTGTGGTGACAGCCCACATGATTAAAGCTAAGATGGGGTGTATTTTTACAATCCCTGCCCAACGCAGCTGTAACGAACACCCAATTGGGGAACATTTCCACATCCCCGGGACACGGCCTAATGAGCAATGCCAGTCCTGTCAGACAAAACTGTGATCTCACCAGAAGTCATGTTGCAATGAAAAAACACCCGTGGGGATTTTAGTCAAGCTGTAGCAAAGTCTCATGGGTAAACATTGTTAAGACGGCGTCTCTGTAAATAGAACAGCCTGCTGACATGTACAGTACATCAGTGACGGCGTGCGTGTCTGTGGTAGGCCGGGTTGTTGCGGCTCTCGGGGTCCCACCAGCCAACCATTAGTCTGAGCTCTGTCTCTTTGTCAAAATCCCTCAGCGTCCCTTCGCCTCTCCAAGCGGAGCCAAGCGGAGCGACTCTGACAGCTAGCAAGCGCCTCCGCTGCACACATCATTGATACTAATGGGGACGGAGGGCTGGTGCAGTGTGACATGTGTGTCACTGGGGTGTGTGTGTGTGTGTGAGTGTGTGTGTGTTTGTGCATATGGGGTAACCAAAGTCAGGATTACACAAGTGGAGCATGTGCAGGTTGCTTCTGCGGAACGGAGATCAATTGATGTCGCCGCGGCAGAATGCCATGACAACCAGTCTCCTCCCCATCACCATCTGCCTCCTCTGTGCCAATTTATCACGGCACATCCAAGTGTGGCCGTGCCCTCATTTAACATTGAGCG
Source organism: Ophiodon elongatus (assembly GCA_016806645.1). NCBI lineage: Eukaryota > Metazoa > Chordata > Actinopteri > Perciformes > Hexagrammidae > Ophiodon > Ophiodon elongatus. The sequence continues at coordinate 196,168 of JACSYO010001051.1, forward strand.
AGAGCACGACTCAGGGAGCGACGCGAGGCGGGAGAGGAAAGGGCGAGGGGGGTCGAATAGGGATGCTGACAGAGACCGAGGCCCCTCGGGGGCAAACGGTGAGAGAGGTCAACCGGAGTTCATCAGAGGGCAAAGACGAGAAATATAGTCCTGGTGTCTCAGGTGCAAAGCTCACACAGGTCTGCAACACCCTGGATTTAAATCAGGACCTGGCACACGTCTACACTTTTTTGCCAATCTTCCCTGTCGGAGTTTTTTTTTTTTTAAGCAAAAGGCAGAAATCTAAAGAAACGACAGAAAACAAACTGAGACAGCTGCGTTCTCAGCATGGCACGGTTTCTGAGGAAGGTGCAGAAGACAACACAGGTGCCAAAACTAAGTCCCTGTTGACAGGTGGTGGGTGTAGCACAGAAGTGATGTGGGCAGGGTTGACAGTTACCATGGCCACAACGACTTACTCCGTGGCCACCAAACATCCCCTGTAGGTGGCCCAATGCGGCTCCAAGCCTTCGCCTATGGAGATCCCAACCGCAGACTGTATACTGAATGCGACGCGGACATTTAGGACACTCCCAATAAAAAAAAGGGTCACCTTGTTTCTATTTACTCCTGAAAGCCCAACAACGGACGAGGAACGGCTGATTTGTGAATTTGAAATCAGGAGCTCAAAGCATTGAGTTCAATTATAATTATAATTAATATTCGGCGGAGGTGAATTATGACGTTAAAATGTAGAACAGAACACAGACCCTCCCAATTTCCTGTCGTATACAAATTCACTACAGGTCTGGGTTACTCCGATATAAGCCTTGTTTTTACGGAGATGCTTTCATGCAAATAAAAAATAGATGAGAGATGAAAGAGGGAATTATGACCGGTTTCACTTCGTAACACTACAGTAGATCTAATTAATACTACTCATTTTTTTTTTATCAAAGCAAATATTCACATACAAACAATCATTTATTACCTTTATTTATTATCCTTTGGTAAATGGACCTGTACTTGTAACTCAAAGCGCTTTTTGATTGAGGGGACGACCCGCAAAAACTTCTGAGCCACAGTTTGCGTTTTGTTTTTAATGCGAAAAATAGGCTGTGTCTTTTGTAGTGTGTGCTCTAAAAGACAGAGAAAGAAGAAGTTAAGTTTTCAATCTGAAAATATATTTACATATTTTCACAGTTGAGGAAGGCTGTGTTAAGTTCACACTTTGGCCACCAAACTGAGGGGCCTGGTGGCCCGTGGGGGCCAGTACTTAAAATATTAGCATCCATCCCTGGTATTTTAAAAAGACAAATAATCTAAAATGACCAAAAAAAGTACATTATCATGAAGGTTTGAGAGAGAAATTCAGAGTATTTGCTGGTGAAGTTGTGAGACAGAGGGCAGGGTTTACCGAGAGCTTCCCCGTGTTTGGGCTTGGTAGACAAAGATCTTTCTTGTTTTGTTTTTTTTTGTTTCATGTTAAGCATGTGTGTGGGCCATGAACAAATGTTCATGCATCCAAAATATGCAGCAAAACTATGCTTCACTTGTGGTGGGAGGGACACAGTGCCAGCATTGTCAAGTGAGTGGGTGACAAGATATGAAAGCAATGCCACTCAGCCTCTCTCTCTCTCTCTCTCTCCCTCCCTCTCCCTCCCTATCCCTCTCTCTCTCTCTCTCTCTCTCTCTCTCTCTCTCTATCTCTCTCTCTCTCTCCTTGGCACCATAATACCTCTATTCAACTCGGCGGTCTGATCATGTTTCACGCCTGTTCACCGGCATTGACTGCCGTTCTGTCCCATTTCACCCCCTTTGATGCGCCTTTGTGTCATCAATAACGACAGGCGGGAAATGGCTGTCCACATCGAGGGGGGGTCGGGGGGGGTTGGGGGCCCGTGCCACCGCGATGCCAGCGATGCCAGCGATGCCAGCGATCCAGTTCAACACCCCGTTCCCGCGGGCGCGACCTTCTTACCGAAACTATCATGTATTGTCGCCCCCCCGCCCCCGCTGTCAGCAGAGAGAGATGTAACTAAGTCGTGGGCTTCTATTCGCTTTGACCGACGCACAATGCTCCACAATGGCCCCCGTGTTGCACATATGCAAGGCCAGCCAAACGAGGGATCACGGCACAATGGCGGCGCTTTGAAAAAAAACAAAACGGGAGGGGGGCGGGTATGAATAAAGAGATTTGCATTCCGCCAAATCGCTGCAAATAGGAGCTCATGGGAATAAAGCTAGCCCCCCGCCAAAGAAACCAATGCGTTACATAAAGTATGTCCACGAGTCCATTGGTCTACCTGGGTGTGTGTGTGTGTGTGTGTGTGTGTGTGTGTGTGTGTGTGTGTGTGAGGCCGAGCTGTGATTGAAAGCTCCCAAGAGTCTTTTTGCCACTTTGGAAGAGCACTTGAAAATCAGGACCTGCGCTGGCGTATGCAATCAGGTACGGGTGTAATAAGGGGAAGGCCATTAGCAGTTCTCTCCCTCCATTATTGTGGCCAATCTCACAGGAGGTGATCTTGAATTTATAGTGCGCAAAATGTGTCATTATTTCCTACATTTATCCCAAGGACCTAAAAGTACTGTGTGGGTTGTTTCTTTTTCTTGGGAAATATATATACGGTACACTCCTGGAGTGGCGTTGATTGCCTAATGAACGCTGAATGTATTTTCAGATACCGTATTGATTCACAGAAGTCTAGTGTTTTTTTCCATAAACTGCAATGAGGTCAAAAGAGAAAACAGCAAAAAAAAAAAAAAGATCAGAGCTCAAACTATTAATGGAAAAAGAAAAAATGTATTATTGAACTTACAGACTGGTTTTGGCACGTCCACCGATCCACCAATCCCTCACACTTCTCCCAGGAAGTGACCCCCCCCACCCCCCAGCAGAGGCGTCTTGGAGGCGGGGTTTTGAAGGCGGGGTGGTCGGCGAGGCGTCAGGGGTTGAAACCCCCCTTTGAGGTTCTCCCTCTAGGAACCTTCAGTCTTCAACAAACTTCCTGTGAGAGCAAACAGAGAAAAAAGAACATGAGCGTGGACGACAACACCAGAGGAACAGCTGCACTGCAAACAAACAAGAGCTGAAAAACCTCGGGGCTTTGTATCTTTTGCTCGAACGGGGCCGCTGACCCCCCCCAAGAGCCCCCACGCAGAGGGGCTCCAACTCCTCTTAGTGGGATCTCCTCAGTAACTCTGCTGTCATAACATCACAGCTAACACAAGCAGAGAGGCCGTAAACAGAGCCAGATGTTACCGGCCTAAACATGGAGGCGAGACGATAAGTGGTTTCCGGGAAGACGCTGCAAAGGATTTTTCATTTCTAATATCTGTGTAAATACTATAAAACTATGTACTTTGGGATTAATATGCCAAAGTATCCATGTTGTGTTTGATTTGACTTTTGTATGTGTACATTTGCTAAAATACACACAAGCATGATATCAAAGTCTTGAGTGGATGATCATTCAGCTCTCGCGTCAAAGCCTCCGCCCACTCTCTTTGATCGAGACCGAATGCAAAACCTGTTTTCCTAATGGATAATATGGAGGACATATCGTGTGGAGCGGCAGGACGCATGGACCTCAGGATGTCTGCCGCGAAGAATATCAATGCTCGGAAAAAAGAAAGAGCATTAAAACCAGCTTGGTGGACGGGTATTAGTGTCTTTAAATCTGACCCATCTTAAACAGGCCAATGAAGCCAATAATTAAGTGCCTTAAACCTGCATTCTCTCTCCTGACCACCAGGGGGCGACTCCTCTGGTTGTATAGAAGTCAAAGCTTCATGTGTTAAACTGCATTCTCTCTCCTGACCACCAGGGGGCGACTCCTCTGGTTGTATAGAAGTCTATAGAAAATGACTCTACTTCTCTCTTGATTTATTCCCTCAGTAAACATTGTAAACATGAGTTTATGTCTCAATCTCTAGTTCAAGTCTTCTTCAATACAGCATGATGTTCATTTAGGAAATTATGGTCCATTTAGAGTCAAACAGACCATAAAGCAGGGGATGCTTTAGGGGCGGGGCTACCTTGTAAGTGACAGGTCGTGAAAACACAAGATGGCGACCACCAAAATGCCGAACTCGAGGCTTCACAACGTCAGTCCACAAACCAACGTGTGACGCCACGACGACCACGTCCACCTCTTACTTACAGTCATGATCTTAACCGCATGTTTTCTTCTGAGAAGCTTCTTGGGCGACATATCATCCGTCATGTTTGCGTGTAACTTCTTTCCCACCCCAAAATCCGTCTTTTAAAAACCTTTCTCCATCTGCCTGAAGCTCGTCTCTGCTCTCAGGAGACTCATTCTGTCGTTAGCTCACCTCTCCAACTGTGCTGTCATCTCACTCACACACACACACACACACACACACACACACACACACACACACACACACACACACACAGACACACACACACACACGCAGACTAATGGCAAGTAGTTCATGGATTTCCTCAAACTAAGCTCACCTCCTACACACACACACACATAAACCTACACCTCCTGGTACACAAATGAGGATTTGGGAGGGGGGGGGGGTTTGGGGGGGTCTGTGACCGCAGAGTGATTCCTCACATCCGTAGCCATAGATGAAGTATGTCCAGCTCGCTGACTCACTCGCACATAGCTTCCCCCCCACCCTGAATGAGGCAGCTGCTGTGAGCTCAACACCACCGCCGACTCCATAAAGCCACCGAAGGCCCGTAAATACTTAACGACCCCCCCCCGCTCCCCCTCATCCCCCGCCCCCCCCCGGCCTTCTGCAAAACTAGGCGGGCAGCGACTTAAACCTGCGCGCTGTAAAAAGGCGGCGGCTGGTTGGCGGGAAAGGCGTTCAGAGCGCACGTGGAGGGAGTGATGTCACCTCGGAGTGGAGTGACCGGGCTCCATTACGCACAAACCGCTAACCACCGACTTCCACCTTCCCACACATCGGTCACAGAGCGGAGAGGCCACAGCTGTTTCTCCTGTCAACAATCATCCCCGTCAATAGGGCCGTGAGATAAGGTCGAAATCAATATCACACTCTTAATAAAAATGCCCCCCCCCCCGTCCCCCTCTTCTTGTTATGGATTCTAAAGGCTGCATTCACACCAAATCATGCAATACGGCGATTAGCTGCCGGGTGTGTGCGGCGGTGTGGAACCGTCACTGAATGGCCCATTTGTGTTGTGTCATGTTGTGGAGTTTAACCCCCCCCTCCTCCCCCCTAATTGTAGCACAAGTAGACATTATACTGCACAATTATTGTTTTCTGTCAGAGCGGTTTTTATGATCTTGACATTTCCAACCGCACTTGAATGCAGCTTCATTCATTCATTCATTCATTCCACACGCAGCGAGGACAAGAAAAGACAGGACTGTGCATTGTGCGAGCAAATTCCCCACAGAGTCGCTCCAACGAGCATCCGCGTAGTCAGCTGATGTACAACCTGCTGGACGGTTGGGAGGGGGGAGAGGAGGGGGGGCTTGGGTTTTGTCTGTCGGCCCTCTTAGTTGTTTTTAAACGACTTGCTGGTCATGCGATTGGCCCTCCCTATGGGAGCACCGGCGTTTTCATCACACCACCTTATCTGGTGTGTGGAATTCGCTCTAAATCATGGATTGAGACATTACATTTCATTTAGCAGACGCTTTTATCCAAAGCGACTTAGAATAAGTGATTCCAACCATGAGAGTTCAAACCCTGAACCCAGGAGTTAGCGGGACGAGGACACGCGGTGGAAAGGTAACAGCGAACCGTGCAGAGGTTTGGTTGCTTTGCTCGGTTGCTGTTGTTTTCCTCCCCGAGCCGGCAGAGAGGCTCCCAACGCCGAGCTCAGCCAATGAGATCGGCTGGTGGGATTACCATCGAGCTCATATAACGCACGGGAGATGACGGATAATGTTGCCGTGATTGTTTCACAGCCACCATGCGATTGTCATAATAATTTCTAATCTCATTTTCTAGAAAGAGTCCCGCAGAGCCCCCCCCCCCCCAACCCCACACACACACACACACACACACACACACACCCCCGGTCGTAATAGTTTGGAGGTGAGCCCCATTAACCAAATGAGCTTTTTTTCGGAGCACAACATTCCTATTAACAACACTCATACGATTCCCTCATCTCCTCTGAAGGTGCACCATGAGCCCCCACCCCCCACCTCTCCCCCCCACCCCACCCCACCCCCTCTGCAGACTGCATGCACTACCCAGGCGGCATCCCACTTTTAGGATACTCAACCTCCCCAGAGCAAATATGGCAAACTCCCTACCTGACAGGAAACGGACCCGTAAGCCCCGTAAACAGATTCATCCCACACGGACTGATACACGCGTCCCGTCTCCACTCCCACTGCGCTGGATATTTCCCTGGAGGCCGCGCAGTGCTCACTGGGTTGTGGTCGTGATCAATGGCCCCTGGCGTCAGAGGGGTGGGGGGCGGGGGGGGGGGGGGCGTGGGGGGGCTCCAAGAATGGAGGTATTAATAATGCAAGGTCCAGGCCTGTCATATCCTCCATTAGCACAGAGGAGGCGGGAGGCCCAACGGCTGATTGATTACTAATTAGATTAATTGCAGTCTTTTAGAAAAGGAGGAGAATGTAATAGACTTGAAGCCTGGACGGCTGACAAATGTCCACCGAGGCTATAAAAAAAATAAAAAAAAGGACATCTCAGATTAGGAATCTCTCATCTCTTCTCCTCTGAGATGAGGGCACGATTCAGGAAAGACCAGCCAGAGTCCGTGCAATAAACAAGAATTCAATCAAAGTCCAACCCACTGTATAAACACAGCGTTGCTTACTTTCCACATATTACGTTCAAACCGTCTAATAAATTGCTCAATTCTCTGCAGGCCTCTCTCTACAATGCAGCTGCGCACAAAAGAAAACAACAGCTCGGCTGCACCGAGCTCGCCGCTAACTGAAGACGACACTGGGGTTATTTGCCGTTTTCATTTGAGACCCCCCCTCTCTCCTCTCCCCCCCCCTCCCTCCCAATTGCACATTTGTGTCTTGTTAGCCGTCGCTATCTGGAAAACATGACATGATAAGGCCCACTACTCTCCAGTTTTCATGTAATGTGTGTAATGACGGCGTCGCCGAACACAACCACTTGCTCAGGGGTGCGGCGGTTTTTCGGAGAGAGATGGAGTTCCAACCTAATCTCCCCGCGGCCCTTAGGAGATAAAACTAATAAAACACACATCAAAGCTGTGGCACGCTCCACGTCTGAGTCTGAGGGGTGAACTAAAAGGTAACGCTGCTGAATGCATCTGCAGAGAATAGTCCTCAATATGTTGTTTAGGACACTATGATTGTTCAAAGAATCAGTCTGGACTGAAATTAGTTTGCCAGTAATCCGAATCAATTTGCGTCATTGAATAACCTCCAGCATAATAAATGTGAGGCATTTTCGTTTGAGGACATATTTATTGTGGAATTGATTGAGTCTGAAGTGGCAGTCTGTGGGAAGTTGCTCTACTTAATTTCAATTATCCTTGGTTTCAATTAACAATGCATCGTGTCTCCTGGTCAGAACGTGTTTGGGAACATGTCCGTCCTGATATTGAAACTATTGGAGAACACTCGATGAACACTGGCATCGGGCCTGGAATTAAAGTTGAGTCGAGCCCTGCATCAACATCGCCGCTGCAATTACTCCCATCAAATCCACGTCTTCATTCCCAACCGGCGGCGAGGCGGGCACGGGTGTTTGTTTTCCGAGTGCGAGACTAATTAGCACATTGGTATGGCCACTCTAATTACATGAACCCACGCTCGACACAAATAGCCTCGCACTTCTGAGGGGAGAACGCTTCCAAATAGGGAGCTGCTCGTCTCGGGCGAGTCGTATCCTGCTCTGCTGGCTCTCGACAACCTCGGGGGTGTTGGGGGGGCAGTCCCAGAACCCTATTGGTATGTTTAGTGCAACAAAAAAAAAAACGTTCTTTAATTTCTGAGACGCCTAGAGAAGACTTTGGCCCTAATTCAATAAGTACAAGAATGCAGCCTGTTGTCCATTCATGTCCATATCACATCTCTGACATGATGTCGTGATCCCGCCAACGTAGGGCCGGCTTTTTTGGACCACTTATTGCCCGTCATCAATCAAAAGGAGAGTCGTCCTTATGAGTATCTCTGACAGTGAGATGGGTCTTACTTGTCACAAATGAGCTCTTGAGGGGCTGTCAGGGTGGAGTGGAATATTAAAACCACTTATTATTCTGCTTTTCCATCCTTCAGAGCCAGTCCCTCGTATCTGACAAAGCTCCTCTCTGCTCGACTCCACTGCTGCAGCAGCGAATGTCTAAAGATGGAGCTTTGTTGGACTGCCAACACTGAAATATGTTGGCACATCGTCCCAGAGGACAATAGCGCTAACACATTCATCCAGCATTCAGAAACTGTCAGGAGTTGCTGTTGGCCTTCAGATGCCTTCAGAACTTCGATCGGAAAGAGAAAAAATGTCGGGGAAGAAAGTAAAATAGCATCTAACTTTGAGAATCAGACCAAAATCCTGAGAGAAAAAAGTCAAACCCCGTTATTTTGATAATTCTGAGAGAAAGCAGGTGTGAGTGCCCAAATATGACGTCCTACTCAGCTTTCAGTGGGTCAATACTTTGGATTTGTCCCAATTCTGAATCATCAGTAAAGGCCAGAACCCAACTGAAGGTAATGCCAATGGAATGACACAAAAGATGCTTTTCTTAAAAGGAAAAATATGTTTTTCGCTCTTCTTGCTTCGACAGATGGTTCATTCAATCATCTGCCAAGTATTTTCTGAAAGTGCCTGGTCCTTTTCCAATCTTCAATGACAGCTTCTCAGATCGTTCTGAGTCACAAACCATCAGGTGGGTCAGGGTTAGTGACCCCGGGACTTGATGGCAGTTTTTTTTTGTGTGGTTGTTTCTGTAATATATTAACTTTAAAGCTCCTGTCACAGAGAGACGTGTAAATAAAGACTTCTGGACCACAACCTCTTCATGTTGCAATTACTAGAAAGACAAATAACAAAATGAAAGATCTTATAATCCTCCTCCTCCTCCTCCTCCTCCTCCTCCTCCTCCTCCTTCTCCTTCTCCTCCTTCTCCTCCTCCTCCTCCTCCTCCTCCTCCTCCTCCTCCTCCTCCTCCTCCTCCTCATGCTGTGTTAAGTGAAAGCGACCCTGACTCGTCCTCTTTCGCCCCTGGCTGTTGCCCCGTTGTTTTCCCCTCTGCCGGCGGTTGACAACTGGCCTTTTCTGCCGCGGCGCTCTGCGGCGCGACCTCTGGCCTTCGCTGTGTCGGCCTCTCGCCCCTGTCTCTCTTCCAACATGGAGGCCAGCTCCAAAGCCACACAGGGTGGGGGGAGTATGGGGTGTGTGAGGGGGGGGGGAGAAGACTGCACATTTGCACCTTTTTCTTCCTGCGGCATTGGTTTGGAATCGTATAGCAGAAATTGTCCAGGTGCAAACTGTTCCAGAATAAATGGAGGCCGTCCTCAGGGGGGTTTAAAAGGTTTGGTTGCTTACCCTCATGCAAGTTAAACTGATGCATAATATTGTTTACGCAATAAAAAGGAGGTCTCAAATTTGAAATTCAATGAAGATGCAAACAATCTCCAAGCAATCTTCCCTTCGAACGTGCTCCGCAAACTCTGAAGGACGAAAGCACAAACGCCGAACCTAATAGATGAGCTGCAGCCGCGGAGCAGACAACACGATTAGATTCTGCTCATTCTCCAATCCTTTATCAAAAAGCAGTGATATTCCACTCAAACAAAACGCTTGTACCTGCAGTGTTTCAACCGAGGTGGGCTGCTCTTATCATCCTCGCTGAATAGGACCTGGGCCCGTAATGTAATAGCCCAGCAGAGCGCTCATAAATCACCTGAAGAGGCTGTATGCCACACTGACACTCCCAATCTGCCAACCTGTGTCTTTATTAAAGCGCACGTCGTACTGAAGGGTGCCTTTTCTCCCCACAGTCGCTCGGCTATAAACACCTCAGCTCATATATTTATGCAAACACGAGTATACAAATACTTTCCTCTGCAGGCACAAATGCATTTATCTGCGCTTCTATATTCAGAAAGAGTGTGTGTGTGTGTGTGTGTGTTTGAGTGCGTATGTGTGTTTGAGTGTGTGTGTCACTGAGACAGTCAGACAGAGACTGCTATTGTTTTAACATCTTGTCGCCCTCCGTCTTCACTACCTCCCGCCCGCGCAGAGTGAGGCATCAGTTCGGCCGTATGAATGTCTCTCCAGACTTGATTTTCCTTCGTGAATCTCTTGTTGTTATTGGCCAACAGAGTGCGTGTTGTTTCAAAGGGTTGTCACGATCGCGATCCAAAAAAAATAAAATCGCAAATTGATTGAAATGAGCTTTTGACCTTGGAAGTGCTGATGTGGCAACTATTTACAGTCCGATTAGCGACTTGAGATGAGATACTAAAGGAGTTGAGAAAGACGACGTCTACCACCGGATTGTTGCATGAGTAGCCCGTTTGACAAAGTCCTTTTATTGGTTCCTTTGAACCAGGGTCGGAGAAAACGGAGAAACAAAGAAACTGGAAAATCCAGTTATTTCACTCTACTTAAAATCAATTGCGTAAAAATGCATAAAAAACAATGCTCTGTTGATCTTTCAAATCAAGACTCCTTAGACAATTGCATGGCTGGCAGTGCTGGAAAAAAAGGGGTAAACATGGAATTGTGACATTAAAACCACAAGTCAAATCGAATCATGGATTTGGAGAATTGCGACGCCCCCCTTTTGTTTCTGTCTGCGTGTTCTGTTGCGTTGGTATGTTGGGTTTGTTTGCTTTCTCGCCGTCCTTCCATTAACTGTGACAGCTAAATTGGAAAATGTCAAAAGCAAACGTCATGTGAGCTGACGAGGAAATAGCAATGAAGTGAGACGTGGCAGTCGGTCCCGAATGTGGACAGAGAGGAAACACTCAGACGGGTCGAATCAAGCCTCCTCGGTATGTTAGGGGCTCCGCGAGATCTCTGCCCCTAATTAACACCGTGTGAAGTCAAAACCTTCTAATGAACTTGTTTTTCTCCGTGCGGCAAGGCCCTTGAGCAAGGCACTGGAAGAACAAACCGTGCCCCCCGTTAAAAGACGGGAATCTGATGTGCTCTTTAAGGTTAACTCGGAAAAAAGCTAAAGTCTGCATTTTTTTCCCAGACAATATTTGGAAAGAATATAAAATGAAAAAGCGTCGTGCCTCGCAAGTGCTCTTGTCCTCGCCTTTGAAGACCACATACTTTAGACTTGTACTGAAATAAAGTCTTGGTTGTAGTTCTCTTACAAAAAGAATAAATGCTTTGTGCGATATGTGCTTTGCAAAACACACAAAGAAAACATGCTTGATACCATTCAGAGAGCCTTCAGACTAATGACAGCGAGATCTTCTCTCGGTCTTTGACGTTACAAGGTCAATCTCTACATGCTTTGCTCCTATTAGATTTAATTAATGGTTTCTGTAATCACAGTGTTATCGTCAGTGTGCTATTGTTCAACTGAGCATGGAAAACAAAACGGTGCTCATTAGCTGTTGCAAGGTTTTCTTTGGACCCGTGGAGAAAAGATTTGACATTTGCATGTGAAGTACCCAAGTGACAAACGAAGGAATCCCAAATGTCAAATCTCTGCCCGCTATCAGGGCAACGCCAGCGTTTGTGTCAACTAGTTGCGACTACAACATTCTGCAGGCTGCCGCAACCAAACTTATGCAAATCACGAGCAGGAAAGAAACAGAATCCCTTTCTCCCACCCGCCTCGGCTCTCGCAAACCCGCGAGACATACCCGTCGTGCAGAGAAACATTCGCCGCTGAGAGACGGAAAAGAAGCGGTTATACTCCAGGAACTAAAACGTGGAGGACGGGGATCGAAACCGAGGGCTGATCGTTGGAGGTTTTACTTCTCCAGACTCCCGTGGCTGTAATCTGACCAGTGGCAGCCGTCCAAGGCAAATCTCTGAGGACCGTCCTCGTCCACAGAGCTGCTGATGTGGGTCCCTCTGGCCACTCAGACGGAAACGTGTCCAGTTCTCAAGTTGTTTTCCTCCCACCCTTTACTTGAGAACTGCAAAAATAAATTAAAAAAATGACATTTTTTAAAACAGGACCATGTGATTAAATGGCACCAAATTGGAGGGACGGAACTTACACCTGACAAACATTTGACTACTCAAGTTTGAATATGTAAGAAAGTTGACCACGACTGCAAACCAGCGTTGGGATGGAAACCAGATGCAACAACGGAAAAACAAAGCGTGGTAGTTCGCTTGGTTGGTGTCTGGAGTGATGCCTCATTTGCGGTCAAAAATATCTCAATGTGACCAAATGCTCGAATGGAGGCGAGTGACCAAGACGGCAAACTTAGACCAAATCCACTCTTTCGCAGGTCACACCTTTCACAATAAAAGCCCCAGACATAAACACTGCTTAGCTGTGCACCAGAGGGTTCAAGTTCCCTCAGAGCGTTTTGCTAAACGGAAACTCAATAAAATGTCCTCCAGTAGCTCATGCTATACAACATTTACCTCAGACTGCTGTGGGTCAATGGGATCCTAGCTGGAATCTATTCAAACCTTCTATTGAAAGAGTGTTGCACACTGTTCCAACGTATCCTCATACGACGGTTCGTATGATATCTCACGAAAAGTTACACGTTTTTTTTCCAACGGAAGTCTGCAACGCGAGGCAATTTCTGCTCGTCACATTGCGGGCGGCCTTTTTAAAATAAACGTCCGTCTTCACAGGAAGCTCAGTTGGGTGAAGGCAACAAAACGTAGCCGTGTTTGGGAATGGATCGTCGTTTGGGTTCAAATAACTACGGAAGGAACGAAAGATGGCTGAAAGATGGCTGAAAGATGGCTTTAGTTGCGAGTGTGTCTTTATACGCCCTCGCTCAAGATCACGTGGGTAACATACGTATAAATGTAGCGGGATACCTACGAAATGTGGCGCATTATTTTGCGCAGGCTTTGCAGCGGATGCCGGATGAGACCCGTGGTAAATCCCCGCCGGTATGAATAGTTCTGGTATTTTCCTCCGCTGAGGGCGGAACCGTCTCGTATCCTTTGCTCCTCAAATCCATCAGAAGAGCAACGGCCACGACCGCCGTGTTAAAATGCGCCTCACGGATGTGGCGCCCCATCGTCACGTCTCCGCGGCTGCTTTGCAGGAAAACCGGGTTTCCCGCCGCACGCCGGCGATACAGATCAAAACATCAGTCTCAAACCGCCGCCCGTCATCTCGTCGACGCGAAGGAGAGCGAGGCCGACCGGTAATCCAGGATTACATCCGCCGGCGTGTCATCCGTCCGTCTGCTCCCGTCCTCTCCTCCGGCGCCCCCGACGACGGCGTGGCCGTGGGCCGGCATAGACCGCGAGATAATGAGCTCCCGTTGCCTTGTCAACGCCACCCGCCCCCGCCCCCTCCTCCCCCCTCAGCCTCCCATTTTCTGACGGCCACGCTCTTTAGGTTCCCGTTTGCCCGTCTCCCCCCCGGTGTGCAGAGCTCTTCAGCAAACACAGCATCGGTGATGAGGATTGAGACTTCACATCGTCTTTAAATCCCTCCAATGGGCCACGAGGCAGACTGCTGGTGGATGGGCCGCTTTTAACGGCTTATTAAAAACACACTCGCAAAAAGAATATTAACGTATTTCAAAGTTAATGAAGGCCAAAGTTCACATACGGCCTAAATGCAAGAGGCTGGTAATAAGTGCGGTGGCAGATAATGTCCTTTATGTCTGAAGCACCAGACAGACGCTCTTTACTCGCCCTTAGTGACTCACTGCAGCTCTTTAATGAGAGAAAAGGCAAAAAAAAAAAAAAACGTGATATTTCACTGTGGTGGAATGTGCCTATTCTCAAAAAAAAAAATTGCCATTAAATGAACCTTTAGGTGGAATCGCTTCATCTACCTGGAAATTATGAGACACTAGTCGCGTTAAAAGGCTCTAAAAACAGAGCCGTGGCCGTCGTTATACATTCACTTTATGTTTCATTTTCTTTTCTGTTTACGATTCTAAAGTTGGATCCTCCTTATGTCTACCCCCCCCTCCTCCCCCTCCCCCTCCCCCTCCCCTCCCCCAGCTCCTCGGCCTTTAGTTTGTAGAGATGCGTGTTCACTTGTCTGCTGCCACTCCAACACAGAGAACAAAAACTAAAAAAAAAAATAGTTTTATGCATTTTAAAAAGAGCATCCTGGATGAATAAAGGTCGAGGAGAATACATAAAAGTAAAAAATAAACTACTCCAATATGAGTTCACGGTCCATCGGCCATCTGTAAACATTCTTATCCTTCTGGTTTGGTTTTGTTAAACCTTGTGCACGAAAGAAGTGTGTAAATTCCGGTGTGGTGATCACTGTGTGCTTCATATCGGAGATATTTATCCAAATGTTATAGACACAAAGAAACAATTTTACGTTACCTTAAGTGCAGGTTTTGTGTTTGTTTGCTCATTTGTATGTATTTGGTCATTTATTAATTTACTTACTCAGATTTCTTCCTTATTACCACCTTTCACAACAAGTATCACCTTATCGCTGTATTTCTGTTTCCTTTGCTTTTATGTCCATAAAGAGGAGAAGTCTCTCTCAGTCCAGGGTGGAAGTTTGAGACCATTATTTAATAATCGTTAACCAGACGAATCTCACGATCATATTTTCCTCTGCGTTCACAGAGTGTTTCTGAACCATCTCAGCTCTGTGACTTGGGGAAATGTGGAGGATTAAAACCGCTCGTGAGCTCAGAGTCTTCCTCTCCGACAGGAGGAAGAGCAGCAGAAGGAAAGGATGAATAATCAGCTACTCACTCAGCGGCCCGCAGGTGGGAAGCGTCTTTTATTCCAAACGTTTCTATCAGCGAGAAACACTTTTTCCTCTCGCTGCTTTTTTTCTCGTTTAAAAAGCGCCTCGCTCTCTCAGTCAACAACAAAATGTGGGTTTCTTTTTTGTTTGAGGAATGGCCGCATTCCAACGTGCTGTATCTCTCCATGAGCATGGTGACATTTCCAGTAGGGTGGCATTCTCTCCCCCACCTGAGTGTCTCTGGGCTGTGTGTGTGTGTGTGTGTGTGTGTGTGTGTGTGTGTGTGTGTGTGTGTGTGTGTGTGTGTGTGTGTGTGTGTGTGTGTGTGTGTGTGTGTGTGTGTGTGTGTGTGTGTATGTGGCTGTGTGTGTGTGTGTGTGGATGTGTATGTGTTCTGAAATTCAACAAATTCTCTCATGTCTCACACACACACACACACACACCGATATCCGTTTTGTTTAACAGCTATTATCGCCATTTCCTGTCGTTGGTCGTTTTTACGGCCTCAGCCCGTTCTGCATCCGGACCCCCGTCTCTCGGTCTGAAGCTAACATTTACAACTGTTAACAAAGCAGCTGGATCAGAAATACAATAAATGATTGTTTGAAGAAAAGTCGTGTTTCTCCCTCAATATTTTCGTGGCATCGATCCGGATTCAGTGTCTATTTTTTGCAAAATAAATACAAGTTGCAAAATCAGACATGTTTTTTTTATTTTGAAGACGGCCCCGTAAACATCACCTCGGTGTATCCAGGGTTACGTTACAGTAACCGCAGAAGAAGAGTGTTTAGACAAGCCAACGTTTCTCTCCCCCCTCTGCCCTCCCCCGACTCTTTATTCCAAAGATATATCCATAACAAAAGCAGGTTCAGAAACAAAGACGAACAGAAGGAGAAAAACTGGCGGATGTTTTCCCAAAACACATCTCTTCTCGGTGGAGCTCACCTCTCACCCCGGAGAGACGCTCTTTTTTTGTTTGTTTTTTTCGCATATTGTAAAAATCTGATTTAAAAAAATGTTTCTGAATCGGTACATATCCTACAAGACGTTTGTGAAAGCAGAACGTGAAGATATGAAAAAAGGAGAAAATGTATCAACAACGTGCTTTAATTGGGCGCCTCAGTCCTTCAGCTCTCGGTCTGATTCATGACATCATCGTTGACTAACTGTTGGCACTGGGCGGTGAATACATAATGCCAGTCACAGCACTTATTTTTCACACTCCCACAGAGCCCCCCCCCCTCCCTCCTCCTCCTCCCCCCCCCTGAGCCAAATGCATGAGTCACAAAACCCGTTCAATGAGAAAGACAGCCGCCCCCCTTCGTGTTTCTTTAGAGGGTTAGTTCGTTACCGGGCCCCGTGTCAGACACGCTGGTGCTGAAGCCGGTGCTTTGGAAAGAGGGGGAAGGAGCTCATGGCCAATGTGGGCTTCCCTCCGCCTCAGCCCCCCCCAATGGCTTTCCAAGACGGTCGGAGCTGTCATTTGTCCGCTTGACTGACGTCCGTCTCTTCGCCATCAGGGTGGAGGGAGGGAGGGGTGGGGGGTGTATGGGTGTGGTATACCGGAGCGGATCAGGCCGGGATCGAACACTCAAGCTTTCCACTTGCACGCGTGGGGTCAGGAAGTGGAGTGTGATGAGGAAGGGATGCGTTCAGGGTTTAAGTGGGAACACGAGGAGACGAGGAGATGCAAACAAGCAGAGAGCAAGAGACGCTTGGTCTGTCTCCCCCCCCCTCTCTCTCTCTCTCTCTCTCTCTCTCTCTCTCTCTCTCTCTCTCTCTCTCTCTCTCTCTCTCTCTCTCTCTCTCTCTCTCTCTCTCTCTCTCTCTCTCTCTCTCTCTCGCTACATTAACTGATTCTTATTGAAGCCTTGCAAACAGGAAACAATAAGTCTCTGGAGGAGAGAGAGAGAGAGAGAGAGAAAGTAAGCGATTCTGCCTACGTGAGTGAGAGAGAGAGACAGAGAGAGACAGAGAAAGACAGAAAGAGAGACAGAGAGAGAGACAGAGACAGAGAGAGAGAGACAGAGACAGAGAGAAAGAGAGACAGAGAGAGAGAGAGAGAGAGAGAGAGAGAACAGGGTGAGGGAATGAGGCGTGGTGAGTGAATACAAAGAGAAAGAGAAGAGAAAAAAGGGAAAGAAAACCGTTTTGGGAGCGACAGTGGGAGGGGGAGGGAGGCAGGGGGGGGGGGGGGGCAGGTGAGCCCTGTGGTGGGTCAGCTGAAAGACTTGCTGCCAAGAGAAACCCCCAACGGAGAGAACTCCCTCCCCCTCCCTCCCCCCCTCTCTCTGAGTGAAACAGTACATGTCTCTCTCGGCCTCCACCACAAAATAATTTCCTTTCCAATCTGCCGAGCGATAACCGGGTCCGTTGTTTGTTGACCTTTACCGCAACGCTTTTGTCGCCAGGCAATCACTTCTCTGGCTCGAGGGCGCAGGAATATGACTCGTTGACTGCTCGTTTCTCAACGCTGTGAGTCAGGATGAGGCGGCGAGCGCCCGAGGGGGGAGGAGGGAGGGAGGGAGGGAGGGAGGAGCGCCTTGATGACAGCCGCGATGATTGGATCATCAGCGAAGACAACTTGATGTTATAACCGTCATTAGCGCAGCAACAAACCAATTAAGACACACACACACACACACACACACACACACACACACACACACACACACACACACACACACACACACACACACACAAACACACAAACACACACACACAAACGTCCCTGAATTACAGATAATGGCCTCGAATAAAAGTGGATTTGCCCTTTGACCTCACACAGGCCGCTTCACTGCTTCACCGTGATTCATTGGGCCGTCACGGCTTCGTTGCCCCATTATTTCCATCAAATTCGAGATCCAAGCTTTGTTCTCAGGATATGTAGCTGCTTCCATCTCCAGAACCCATGCAGGCTTTTTTAAAAGGAAAGAAAGAAAGAAAGAAAGCTTCTATGTCTGCTGCCCCCTTTAAGAAATCATTAAATTATTCAATTTGATTTTTCTACATTTTCAAAAACCCAATATCACTTGTTGGCCCGTCGTCTCCTCCTCGGTTCCCTCTTGACATCGTTCTGAAGGATGTTTTCAGAGCGTCACGGAGCCGATGGGGCAGATAAGAGCGTACTAATACCTTCCTCTCTGATTCAAAAGACACGCAGCCTTTGGCTACAGCGATAACTCAAAATCTATGAAATCACCTCTTACGCTTAGGAACGGTGCCAGATGGAGCACAGGGCAACGCACACAGCTGCAGATGTGGGCGACACGAGCACGCAAACAAACAAACAAACAAACAAACAAACAAACAAACGAACACGCGTTCAGGTTATTCAACTGTTTGAAAAGCAGTTGGGAGGAAAGCGTTATGCAAAGTGGTCCAACCTGCATGTATGACCGGTTTACCAGCTGATTCACCTCGCACACATATCCTATTGTAGTAGTTCATTCTCAGCTAAATGCAAATAGGAGAATAAAAAGCAAAAAAGGAGAAATATGATTTCCCAGGATATTCCACTTTTCCTGTAAATCTTTGAGGATCTTAAATAAACTGGAAAATTGGTCTGCTTTCTAGGGTTTTCTAAGCCAACAGTCCAAAAAAATAAATAAAACATTTACAATGAAACAGACAAATGTGAGTTCCTCACATTTGAGAAGCTGGAGTCCGCCAATAATATTTCATGCATTTTTGCTTGAAGAAAAACGGAACATATTAAAATCGATTCCCCAGAATAAATTTTTTCGTCAATCACCTCATAAATTGGTCAGCTCGTATTTTGGGGGGCGGGGTCTGTTGAGGAAGCGATCGCGCTAAAGCCAAGGTCAAGTTAACATCAACAAAACAATTCCACCATCTCGAATACACACGGGGTGAGGGGGGGGGGGGGGGGGGGGGTTGGGCTCTTTGGAGGCTTCCACATTTCTCAGAGACTTGGACGCCCTCCACCCTCCTCGGGGAGAGCGGGAGGCGGTGGATCTGTCGAGGTGGCAGCCCGAGTCCTGCTCGGCTGACGAGCGGCGGGGGGGCCGGGGGGGCCGGGGGGCAGGCGGAGGCTTATCTGGTAGAACAGCCGGGGTTACACCGTGACTCAACGACCTCACGCAGAGAGAATGAGAGGGGAGCAACAGGAGGGTGAGTGGGGAGAGGGGGAGGGAGGAGGGGGGTGGGGAGGGGGGAGGGAGGTGGAGATACGGCGGAAGATCAGCAACAAGCGGAGAAAATAAAATAAAGCAGGAGAATCTTTAGATTCTGAGCTGAAGGAAGAAGCTCACCCAGCGAGGACAGAGGAAGTGGGAGTAAACCCTCCATCATAGTATATACGCGAGTTCATGTTCCTACAACCATATCGATCAAGGGAAGGGTCGGGTATCGCTTTGACACTGGTTCCAGCTTGTTCAATATCCCAGAGGAATATTTCTACACTTTTCAGGTTTTAAGGTCAAGCAGCTCGGCGGGAACTTCACTTGCACAGAAGACTGTTGAAGACTGTCGAAGACTGTCGAAGACTGTTGAAGACTCTCCACATGTTCTGGAAACATCCGGTCAAACGAAGAGGAACCGGCAGTCCGACGTGCAAGAGAGCGAATCAGAGAGCAGCGTCGACGTTTCCACTCGGCTCTTCTGGTCTTCAGAGACCAGGGGCCGAACTATTCAGGACCAATACCAGCGGAGAGCGGCCGTCAAAAACTCGGCAATAATAAACCTCAGAAGCCAACAGAAAATGAAGGATTGTAGAATGTGAATGAAATAAAACAAACACATTGACGAGATTAAGATGAGATGGACGCGTTGCATCGAGTCAGAGGAGCGACCGGAGGGAGGGGAAAAGAGCCTCGTGTGTTTCTCTTTAACTTTAGGCGATCCAAAATGAATAAATTTAATCGGAGTCTTCATAGAACACATGTTCTGGAAATGCATGTGGGAGTTCCCTCTGGGAGATCCTGAAAAAGGTTTTTTTTAAACTCTGTATAAATTTATGATATCGATGGCCAAAGTGCAAAACCTCCTGTCTGCACAATGATCCAGGAAAAGTGGGAATAACCTCCTTTCTGCATTTTTTTTATTATTATTTTGTATTGGGTATCCTTAACAAATAGTTATTTTTTTTATTCTAAAGAAAGTGCATTTTTCAAATAGGAGGTTTTGCTCTTTGGTCATCGATACATCGTGGGGACTGTTATTAATGTGAAAAGACCAACAAAAACAAAACACTCAAGTGAGCTCTGAGACGCTGAGCTAGAGAACATTTATACGATCAAAACCCCCGATGATGTCGGTTCACACATCGCAACATTATAGTTGTGAGTTACTGCAGAGCTCTGTTTGAGGAAACAGGAAAAGCCTCTCAGTCCTCTCTCTCCCTCTCTCCCTCTCTCTCCCTCCCTCTCTCTCCCTCACCTGGGAATGAAGTGCTCACCTGGATTTGCCCCGTGGACCCTCTCTGCTCACCGGAGCGGACCGACTCTGCTGCAACTCGCATCATGCCACCCCACCCCCACCCACACACCCCCACCCACACACACACACACACACACACACACACACAAAATAAAAACCAACTCCAGGGCTTTTCCGGAGCGTTGCCTATGAGCGTTGCCTATGAGCGTTGCCAGGCCTCAGGGTGAATGTGAGATCCCAGGGGGCACTTTTGATTGAGACCTTGATATTTTGCCGTCTGAGCGAAACGAGTAAATTGGGAGGCTGGAGACGGCGTTCCTGAGCGAGAGCAACGGGGACGACTCTGAAGGGGACGACCGAAGGGGACGACTCCGAAGGGGACGACTCTAACTCCGAAGGGGATGACTCCGAAGGGGACGACTCTAACTCCGAAGGGGATGACTCCGAAGGGGACGACTCCGACGGGGACGACTCCGAAGGGGACGACTCTAACTCCGAAGGGGACGACTCCGACGGGGACGACTCCGAAGGGGACGACTCCGAAGGGGATGACTCCGACGGGGACGACTCCGAAGGGGACGACTCCGAAGGGGACGACTCTGACTCTGAAGGGGACGACTTACGACTCCGAAGGGAGACCAGAACGAGAAGTTCATCCGCTGAATGTTGCTGTGACGAGAGGGAATAAATCACTGAGCTCAGAAACAAGAACTCAGAGGTGCAAACCGCGAGGAGGCTCGTCTCTCTGCAGTGCGACGGCGTGACAGCACCTCCACCTCTGATGGATGTGCCGTGTCTGCTGCGCACGCCTCTTTTACATACGAGAGCCCCCCCGGTGCGCCGCCATCCATCACCGCGACGCATCGCCGACCCACAACGGGGCCCGAGGTCGCACGCCGCTGCCACGCCCCCTCCGTCACATTACAACCAAAAAAAAAAGTTGCTGTGTTATCTGTCCATTTATCTCTTGTTATGGGCCAAATATATGGTACGCATGTATTTTTAGACCAAATTACTGTCTTTTTTTTCTTCAATTCAATTCAAGGATTCGAGAATCGTTAGCAACACAAGAAAATTGTGACAAAGAAAACTAAACAAAAACAGTGGTGAATTCCTGTGGTGCATTTTGGGGATTTTGCAAAAAAAAACAAAAACAAAAAAAAAACTATCTGGACGGATAATAATAATTATATTGTGCTATATAACTTAATTTTTTTAGATTGGAAATATCGTCAGAAGTGACTTAGAAAAACTGTCCAGCTCGCTAAAATATAGGAATTATCATTTTTACGAAAAAAGGATGTTCACTTTAAAAAAGATGTGTCCATCTGTGATGCAAAATGTAAAGATATATTTACTACGGTCGCTCTAACTTCCGTTTCACGGTGACTTTAAAAAGGATAAATATCAGCGTCGGGGCAAACCGCTGAGCCAACTTTGTTGTAAGAACGAGTTCAAGCATTAAAAGGGGGAACATAAATGTCACTAGTCAGGAGTATTACCCAGAAATATGTTGCACAACGTCTCCTGTGGAGGAGCTCCGTCGAGTCAGATGATGACCCGGATGATGTCAGAGTTATCTCAGACTCAGAACTCATCCCGCGCTAAGAGCCTGGAGGCGAGGAGTCGGACAGACATTTACCAACGACCTTATGAAAAGGTCAAGTGTTTGAGCTCGACCCCGTACCAGTCGGTTTGTCTTCTGGGTTTTACTGATTTGAAGTCATGTTTTGAACCCGTCTCTGGGAGAGCGGTGCTACTCCTTCAGGAGAGGAGTAACCCTGGAATGTTCAGAGGTTTTCTTTTACTGCTGCTCAGGTTCGACCACGGACCGTAAATAAGAAGTGGACGTCTTCACCGTGGCGTCACCCGCCGCTTTGAAGCCGCGAGTTCTTCAATTTGGCCGTCGCCAACTTGTTTGTTTGGAACCAGTGAACGAAAGTTACCATATTTGGACTGCTGAAGAGTGACGTGGAGATAAAATATACGTCTCTGGTATAGAGACCTGTCAATCACCTTGTAGCCCCGCCCCTAAAGCATCCCCTGCTTTATGGTCTGTTTGACTCTAAATGGACCATAATTTACTAAATGAACATCATGCTGTATTGAAGAAGACTTGAAACTAGAGATTGAGACATAAACTCATGTTTACAATGTTTACTGAGGGAATAAATCAAGAGAGAAGTAGAGTCATTTTCTGTAGACTTCGATACAACCAGAGGAGTCGCCCCCTGGTGGTCAGGAGAGAGAATGCAGCTTTAACACATGAAGCTTTGACTTCTATACAACCAGAGGAGTCGCCCCCTGGTGGTCAGGAGAGAGGATGTAGGTTTTAAGACTCTTCGCATCGGCTTCACTCGGTAGAACCGGAGGTTGCCGCCTGATTTGACCACGCAGTGGTCTGTTGCTGGATCAGTGGCGGTCTGAAAGGGCTGGAATTTGTATCCAGTAAAGTAAATACACGGTAATGAAACGCAACCGGGAGGAGATTTGATTCCGGTGCACAGCCATGATTTCATGCAGCTCTCGCCATAACAAACATGCCTTTAAGCGGTTTATATTTACTCACCATGACTGAAAGATTAAAATTAAATTCATGCACATTCTCTGCAGTTGTTACAGCAAACGATAAAAAAAATCAAAAAATAAATCAAAACCAAGGCCCAGAACGTCAAGTGATGCCATCCAACAATGTAAAAGGATTCAATTTTTCCCCATGAGACAAACTGGAAGTGTGTGAAAGGCCAAACGAGGTCGCACTATCACGCCCTCGAAACACAAACCGCTCTCCGCTGCAATTATTGGCCTCTTAATTCAATTCCCTGATGGCAAACTTCTCGTCGCAAACCTGTACAAAGTGCAACAGTCCATGGAAAATGGAAAATGAAGGACGTGATGAGTGATTGAAATGAATTCAACTACTATTATTTTCCATCACTCTGCAAAAGGTAAACTGCGCAGCGACACCAGCGGCCTGCAGACGGCTCCGAGGCTTCAACGCTACTTAGAAAACACAACGACGACGAAAAAGATGTGGTGAAGCAGAAAGTGCTGCTGTAAGAAGTACACTTATCCCACCAATCTTTACAGGAAAGGGAAATGATGAGGATAATGAAATGAAGCCGGGGGTCGCCTGTAGGACTCCGGCGTCCCGGCTACCTGTGGCCCTGAATAACAAGGACGCTAAAGCAAAGCGCCCGCCTCAGCGTGTGAGCGAGCACTTATTTATTTCCTGGCTCCGCCCGCTCGTCTTGGTCCGAGGGGGTAATTGGCATGCAGGCTTCAGCGGGACGAGCCAGGGCCCCGAAGCTCGGGCACAGAGCACAACGGCTCCACTGTGCCCCCGAAAATGAGTTGAGAGCCGCGATTCAGCAACAGGCTGAGACCTGTACAGTGCCACTGGTGCCATCCATCAATGCAACGCCAGCAACTCTCTGGCGGAGCGCCGAGAGAGAGCAACCCAAAAAGAGACAATTTCTCGTGACTTGGTTTTAGGATTTGGTGCTCAAGTTGCCCAAAAAATGTGACATTAAGAATCTAATCTTCATGAATCTTTTCATATTCAGAATTTCCTCCCAAACACGGTCACCATTTAGATCCAAACAGGATGCGCCGATCACTACCTTCCAATAGTGATGACAAATAAACTTGCACACCAAAATATCGACGTGACACCGATAGGAACGCCCCCCGAAACTCGGTTCTAAAGGTGAATCGGTTCTAATGGAATTCTCTCTGGAATTAGTCAAAACCCAGAAGTATCGATGAGGTCCGGAGTTAATCGGTTCTTTAGAAGTCACCAGAGTGAGACGTCCTCTGTCTCTCTGTCTCTTTGTCTCTTTGTCTCACATGATGTCAGAGAGGAGACAAAGATCCAAAGTGTTTCTCCATGTGACTCCATGTTAGAACTCTGGTCGTCTCAAACTCAACAAAAGCCTCACGAGTAAAAAGAGGAACCATCAGGAGTTCATCACAACATGAGACCAACGAGCAGAACCTCCCCCTGTTAGTGTAATCCTAACACCCACCCCTATAGATGGATTATTTATGTATGTTTAAAGTAACATGAAGCTATAGCTCATATACACTTTTATCAAATAAAGCATTTATTGCCAATAAAAAGGCCGGAAGCACCATTTCACTCAGAAAATACCAAATATTATAAAGAAAGAACCGTGTTGGCGCCATTTATTGGATATAATGCTTTATATTCTGGAGATGCATCGTCGACCCGACCAAGTCACGGTAGGCAAAAGGAAAGAAAATGAATAAAATCAAGATGGTCTTTATAAAAATAGAACTACTGAAACTATTTTAATGTTGCCGGGGTCGAAGCCTCTCTGAGAGCCGACCGGGGGGTTTGGCGTGGGAGTGGAGGTCGGGGGCCGACTCGCCACCCTTCAACTGGGCGAGTGAGTCAGAGCCGACGTGGGAGGCAGACGACGGCCGGCATGAAGGGGATGGAAGTCGAGTGAGTTGGGGGGTGCCAGCTGATCAAATCTTCTCATTAACTTTGCCTGTGGAGAACTGAGGGGAAGGGAGGGAGGGAGGAAGGGTTTAATGAAGACCCCCGCTGCGAGGGGTTGGTCTGGCCCACAGCGCGGCCCTGTGAACAAAGCCTGGAAGGCAGATGGGCTGAGGACATGATCAGCGGAGACGGTCCGCAGAGAGACTCCGTGTTTCAGTCGAGGTGGAGAACACAATCAAGGATATCAAAGGCGGCGAAATGTCACTGGAATCTACGACCGGCGGGGGAGAGCTCCGCCCACACCGAGCGGCGCCAACGCACACGGAGGAGGGCGCGCCATCTAAAATTGGAGTTTCACTTGAACTGACGCCCGAGGAGGGTTGCTCCAGACATCAAAACCAAAGCGTCCGTGCTTATTATTTATCAGCGTCTCGCCCGTCTGGAGGACAGAAGAGAGGACTGTGAGTCGGTCCTTGACAGATCTGCAGCGAGCGCTGATCTCCAGGCCGCCGACGGCTGGAAAATAAGAAAAAGAAAAAGGCTGTTTGCTCTCCCGGCCCTTTGTCTCTCCGCTGTCCTTCTGGGAGCTGTCCCACTTTCGGTCCGGCCTCGGCCTCTGTGTGGCGTCTATCTATTTCACACGAGTGACAAAGCCCCCCCCCCTGACACCAGGAGGAGGCATTCACTGTATCGTCGGGCTAATTCGGAGAATTCAGAATCAAATCTGCTGCACGGCCGTATCATTTAGTCGAGGGGTCGGAGGTCACCGCTGGTGCTAATGCGTGCATCACCAGTTCTATCCGAAGGGCACTGAACAAAGCGAAAAATTCAACTGTCTTATGTAATGAAATCTATTTGCAACGCTCCGAGCACCAGGCTCTTCCTCGGAAGCGTTACACGGAAATTCACATCCCTCCAACGGGAGCTGCTTGGTTTGCAGAACTAGGAGTTTGAATTCTGTTGGATATTTCTGGATATTTCATTGATCTGGATGCACCGGCCTTTTGTTAATTATTGAATATAAAATCTGTTTCCATCAATCTGGTACGCAACAAAGCGGTCGTGGGGCGGCGTTGTCAGCGGTAACGGCTGTACGAGCGCTGTGCGATTAGCTAACCATTGGGGCGCACATACACACACGCACACGCACACACACACACACACACAATGAAGTACTCTATTGGTATTAAGGCTGCAATGACCTGTTTTCGTCATTGTTGATTAATCAATTAGTTGTTTTGTCCGTAAAATGTCGGAACACGGTGAGAAACGTCTTGTTTTGTCCGCGGCTCCGTTCACGGTGAGCTCTAATGAATATTGACAGCAGGACAGTGAACCCTCCTCATGTTCCCATCCTTCTTTTCTTTCCCGCTGCCTGCCCACTTCCCTATCATGTAGTTCTTCACGCATCACGTTCTCTGAATACTTCCAACCTGCTAAAAACACGGCGAGGCGACAATGTAGGCCGACTCGAGAGCAGCACACGTACCGGCAGAGAACAACAATGCACTCCACAAACCCACAAGCCACCATCCACCATCCACGCTCCGCTTTGTTGTCTGTCAGTCTCCGCCATGTGTTTTCTTTCAGTTGTACCCGCTGTTCTGCTCGTCACATAACTGCCTGAGCTCAGACAAAGGATTTATCAGCTGCTTGTGGACAGCAGTGACGGGAAGAGAGTGAATACACTTTTTTTTTTTTATGCACACAATGCAGATGTAAAAAAAAAAAAAAAAAAAAAAAGAGGCTGCATATAAGCACCCATCTTGGCTGTGAGATGGAATTTTAGAAAAATGAACACTGACTTTTCATTTGGGATGTGTCTAAAATGTCAAAAATATCATGTGGTGATGTCTGCTGTGTGGCAAATGCCAGATTTCATTCTGCTGTCTTTTTATGACAATAGAGAGACAACATGTAGCCGGACCATGAGAGGCTGTTAACATCGTCTACGTGGTCATTTTCAACCGTTGCAATGGAGTGGTGAGCATGATGGTTGAAGACGATGTTTTAAAAAGAGCAACACCCACAGTTTGACTACAGGTTAAAGTAAGATGTCACACAACCATCTTTGTAGTTTTGACCAGTCGACGACCTCCAATTCTGAGGAGTGAAGCCGACGCTGAAGTGTCTTAAAACCTGCATTCTCTCTCCTGACCACCAGGGGGCGACTCCTCTGGTTGTATAGAAGTCAAAGCTTCATGTGTTAAAGCTGCATTCTCTCTCCTGACCACCAGGGGGCGACTCCTCTGGTTGTATAGAAGTTTATAGAAAATGACTCTACTTCTCTCTTGATTTATTCCCTCAGTAAACATTGTAAACATGAGTTTATGTCTCAATCTCTAGTTTCAAGTCTTCTTCAATACAGCATGATGTTCATTTAGTAAATTATGGTCCATTTAGAGTCAAACAGACCATAAAGCAGGGGATGCTTTAGGGGCGGGGCTACAAGGTGATTGACAGGTCGACACCAGAGACGTATAGGCCGTCACTACGTGACTCCTCCTCAGTCCACATATGGTCACTTCTGTTCACTGGTTCAAAAAGCCAAGATGGCTGTCGCCGAACTCGAGGCTTCAGAACGCCAGTCCACAAACCAACGGGTGATGTCACCATGACAACCTCCACTTTTTAATAGACAGTCTATGAGTTTGACAGATCTTTGCGAAGTGCAGCGCAAAAACACCACAGCAATGTCCATTTAGGTGAAAGATGCCACCCAAATTATAAAAGAAAGGTTTTATTAACTGCACTCTATGAAGGTAAAATGATATCCCAGCATGCATTGCTGTACTGAGATCAGGCTGTGGGCTCGTGACACATTTATTTGACATTTGTCAAAGGACTGTAACCGACCAGGCGAAGAAAGTGCAGCGAGCACGACAGATTCTTGTAGTTAGATCTGCGGTGCCCCGAGGGGGGGAGGGGGGGGGGGGCTCAGACACCTCTGACAATTCAGGTCCTAACACCGTCTCCACGGCAACCGCTGCCTGACACCTCCGGCAGTGGCAAATAGACTGACCACAGTGGAGCGTTTGAGCGGACCCTGGCAGAGCCTGTGTGCATCGTCACACAATAAAGACCTCGGGGCGAGGGAGCCGCTTACATCGAGGGGGGGGCGAAGGACTGTCGTGGGCAAACACGACCGAGGGGTGGGGGGGGAGAGACGACACTGGCTGGGTGTCCATCTCCAGCTGGCACATCGTGGAATGTTAATTAGGCCTGGCGAAGACAAGACACCTCCCTTTTAAATGTCACATCCCCGCGAGGAGGCCGGGGAGCAAAGGGTGCTGCCGGTTCCTTTGCCTTTTTTTTTTCCCAACGGCAATTTTCTTCTCTGTTCTCTTTACCCCCCGAAGCATTTCTCTCTTAACATTCTCCTGCTCCTTCTCCCCTCTCTCCCTCTCTCTCTCTCTCTCTCACTCTCTCGCCCTTCTGTTATGCTGTTTACTCTGTGATGAATGGCTCTATTTCAAGTTGAGCTTGCTTTTCTTTTTTTCTTCTTCTTCTTCTTTCTCCCCCTTCTTTTAGCCGGAATAGATTACAATCTGTGCAATTGTGCGGAAACAAGATTGATTTCGCTAAAAAACACAGCAGAGGAGGGAAACAGAGTGCAAACAGCACTCCGCTCTAATGTGGACATTTTCAGACCCAGTCCTCTGATAAAGGCTTCATGGACTGCAGAGGCTCTCGCAGAAACAGGACTTGATAAGAGTGGGCCGGGAGGGACAGGGGGGGGGGGGCGGGGGGGTAAACAAATGTCACTGCAGCTTGTAATAAGACGTGACACGGAGAGAATACTGTGGCCTTTTTTTTTTTTTTTTTTAAATGGCGGGCCTCGTTATCAGCCTGGTGTCACGACCTCAGAGGGGCGGAGACCGGACCGGAGGCGACAGTTCATATGAGAACTAAAGATTTTTCATAATAATAATAATAATAATGATGACGATGATGATGATGTGGAGGCACATTTGAATGACAAAAGGAAGAAAAAGGGTGTTGGAGGAAGGTGGAGGAAGGTGGAGGTGCAGAAGGAGGCGATGTCGGTGCCTTCAGGTCGCCTCTCCTCCCTCATCAGGTGAAAGAGAAATGCTTTTACATTCTCCAGCTGGATGCCAGGGGAGAGTGAAAGGAAGGGGGAAGGGGGGAGGGGGGAGGGGCAGGGGGGGGCAGG
>JACSYO010001051.1:230000-360000 GCA_016806645.1 Ophiodon elongatus
ATAATATAAATATATAATATATATAAATAAATAATATATATATAAAAAAAGGAGAATATTTGTGAAAAAAAAAGAAAAGGAGGAGGAATCATCCTTCCTGGAGGTGTGCGATTCCAAGGAAACGGACAACTAGGAAGCGGTTTTCACCGGGAGCCGACCGGTTCTCGGGTCCCGTCCATCTGATGAACTCTGAAACAACAGCAGACAGATGTAAATGTGTCCCTCTCTCCTCTCTGTGGCTCATGTGTGATCATGTGCAAACCAAACAGCAGCGTTTGATCGTCCCCGTCTGTTCCTTGGCTGAACAAGCTTTGGATGAGAGGAACAACTGAGCACGAGAGTTGCTCGCGTCGCTCAAGAGGCCAATTTCCTCAGTTGGCTCTGAAACAGCTTGGACCGACGTCGGTACGCGAGCGCGCCGAAGAAAGGCAACAAACCTCCACACGTCATCGGGGAGTTTTGTTGTTGTGTGGAGCGAAAGGCGGGGAGCGGGAGTACAGAGAGGGCACCGGAGCTGGACTTTGTTCCATTATGCATTACAACAAAAGCCAGGGACCCGTGGTGTATTGCGGTAAGCTGCTGAGACTGTGGCCAAAAATCATTTCTGCCACAAGGAAACATTCTGGGCGCCTGCTGGGCCAAACCTTAAAAACTCTGCATGACCGTCCATAAATTCTCTTCTCGGAAGAGAGAGAGTTCACCACTCGCTGGAGAGCTCCCGCACGGTTCAGTGCCATTAGCATTTGAAAAGGGAGAAGATGAGTGCGGTAGCAGGGGAGGGTGGGGTTGGTGGTGGTGGTGGGGGAGGAGGAGGGGGAGGAGGAGGGGGAGGGGGCAGCGTGCAGAAAGAAAAGGCTGAAGGGGAGCGCGGCTGACTTGTTGAACTTGGCGCATGGATGAGCTTCATTTGTCCACGGCTACTCCCGGTTCAGGTTCGGCCCCTGAGACGACGGCGGAACATATCTGAGCTTGTGCAGGGACTAACAACTTTGTAAAGAATAATCCCTCCCCCCCTCCCCCCTCTCCCCCCTCCCCACTGCTTCAGACTCAGAGAAACAAACTCCCAGGCTGCACTTTTACATTCTCCGAGACAAAGCGACAGTAAAGTTTTGACTTTAAATTATTCCTTTATTGCCGCTGTGTCCTTTTTTTCTGCTTTATGCGCATGGCCTTTGGGTAGGAATGAAGTTATGACTGATTCATGAGATTATGGGGTAGTATGGAGTGCCGGTTCGGGGATGTTAGAACTGGAAGCGGGGCCGAACAGAATATGCACTACACTAACATATGAAACTCTGATGGGGGTGGGTGGGGGGGGGGTAGCAGGTGAGTGATGTGTTTGTCATTGTTGGGCTCTGTAAACCAGAACATGTCTATGAGGTTAAAGTCCTGACTTTCAGCTTTACATTTTTAGTTGCACTTGGAGCCCTTTTTGAAACATCGTACCAAATTCTAGAAAAACACATAAAAAAATGATTCTGGTTGTATAGAAGTCTATGGGAAAATGACTCTACTTCTCTCTTGATTTATTCCCTCAGTAAACATTGTAAACATGAGTTTATGTCTCAATCTCTAGTTTCAAGTCTTCTTCAATACAGCATGATGTTCATTTAGTAAATTATGGTCCATTTAGAGTCAAACAGACCATAAAGCCACCAGCTACCACGGCGACGTCACGGTGACTATGGTGACTATATCTACTATATCTACTATATCTACTATATCTACCATATCTACACCAGGTGTCTCCTGGTGTCTGTGAGTTGGACACTTTTAATATTTGCAAAATAAATGTCAACTATCATGACTTTGTTTGGGTTGACATAATCTTTTATGTCCTCTTTCGCTGTTCATCTGAAGCTGGGAGCAATAATCAATATTTATATTTACAACGCGCCGGAGAGCGAACCCAAAGAAAATAAGACTCTATCAACAACGTCTGACTGCACGAGATGATTATCGTGAGATAAACGAGGATTTAAACAAATCAGCAGAATTTCATTTTGTGACCATAACAAATGATATACCCACACATACACCAACATATGCACGGTAAACATTTCCATTTGACTATTCAGTGACAGAAAACATGTAATCCCGGCCCACTGACAAATCCTGAGGGAGGGAATGAAGACGGGCCATTTCCAAACCATCCGAGCCCATGAGGCTGAGGCGCTGACAGGCAGGTCATTGTTTGCACTTTTATAAACGCAAAATGACAAAAGAATATGCACTTTTGTGAAATAAAAGATCCCTGCCCAAGCTGAGGGAATGAGAAAAAAACAAAACGGTGCACTTCCTTGTGCTGGTTCTCAAGAACCAGTTGGTTTCCAGGTAAGTTACGACACCTGTTTCCACCGGCTGGGACGAAGCTGCTCCCTGTTTAGAGCAGCTTCCACACACACACACACACACACACACACACACACACACAGTCCATGTAGCCAAGCCATTACATGGATGGCTGAAGCACAAACACTGGGCGCGGGGCGGCGGCGTGCGTGCCGCAGAATGACGAGCGATAACAGTCTTGATCTACAGAAGAGAACATTCCGGAGCCTTCGGGTTACTACCACGGTTTAGTGACTCCTTTCAAGGCCAGAAACAAATTCAGAGGGACAGAAACGGTATTTTGACCACAGACGGGCCCCCACATTAATGCCATCAGACTTAAAGTGGCAATCTGGGAGATTTTCATTTAATTAAGTGTCTGATGAGGCCAATATCTGGGGCCAAATGAGGCAATGGTGATGGTGCCTATGGCCCACTAATGAACTTATTGCAATATTTATACATCTGCAGTATTAAAAACTGGGCATCCATGGCGACATTTCCAGAAGGAAATGCTGCGTTAAGTTGCTGTTCAGTCAAACCAAACGTTTCCTCCCGCTGCAGCTTCTCAAAAGTATTTAACCCTCTGAACCCCAAGCCCCGCCGACGGGGGTTCAAAGGCAGGTTTCCTTCAAGCAATCACCAAAACTACACCGTTTATCACAGCCAGAAGCTGTAAGAACGACCATTACCGTCAGATTTTCATCTTTCCGACGCTCCTTGAACACATCACGTGTGTCGAACCCTTGCGTGAGAAAAAGCAGCCAAAACGAGAACATTTTCTCCCTAAATGCCTCATTTAAAATTGGGCCCCAAATAAACCGCTTGAAGTAAACAGATCCTGTAACAAACATTAAATTCTGGGTTCCTCAGAGCAACCAGGAAGCCATGATGGACCCGGCTGAGACCAACAGTCATGTGACAACAATTCTGTGAAACCTCGACTGAACTGCAGGCTGCTGAACACAGAGCACTGAGGAGAGGAGAGGCTGGAAATGTAAATAGTTTATTGAATATAGTCCGTAGAGCGTCCATTATTCCCCCCAACATTGGTAACACTTGTGGACACATGGAAACATGTTGGATGTATAGATTCCATTTCATGATTTATGGCATTCTACCTGTTTTATTCTGCAACAACAACATTTTGGAGTCCTCCCTTCTTCTTCTATGGTTGTGCTGTTTCCATGGAGGTGACCCTGAAACAGCTCGGGGCTCTAAGGGTTAAACGGTGAACCACGAGATGACTTTTTATTATGAAGCGGTCACACGACACTCACCGTTATCTTTCATTAAAAAAAAATGCTTCTACAAAACAAAAAGGTCCCTTTTTTTTTTCTCCTCTCTTTTTGTGTGACAGCGGATGACTTTTGAAACATTGCGGGGAGTAATGAAAGAGTCAGGAGCCGTTTGATAAAGAGCTGCAGATGAAGAGCTGCAGATGAAGAGCTGCAGATGAAGAGCTGCGGGCGACAGGCCGCGCAGCGAGCTAACCGACTCCTTTCATTTGGGCTGCGAGCAGACTCACGCGCAGCAGAACATCAGATCACGTTTGCCATCGGAATGATGGAAAAAGGCCAATTATTGCCTGGCTTCTTTTTTTTTTAGATAAACAACACTAGTTTGTTCTTTCTTCCACCAGTATTCTGGGAACTGTAATATTAAACTGCAATCCACCGTTACCGCCAGTCAACAAGGTGTCGCCGAATCAACCAGGACTGAGATGTTAAGGATTGGCAGTTTAACAGCTTCTTTAAAGAGACATGAGTCACCCTTCCTTTTCAAGTGGAAAGAAAGAGGTAGACCCGGTATGAAAGGCGGTTTAAGACCCCCTCCAGACATATTTTAAGACATAAAAATACTCTGCTTCAAATCATAATTTGTGCCTGACGAGGGTTATTCACACACACACACACAAAAATGTAATTATCTAATCAAACCTCCTCCTTCATTGTAAAATCCAGACAGTTTTTTTTTGTTATCGATTTGAAAAGTTGAACTCCTGGATACGAGACGTTGAGTGCGTGCGTGATGGCGTCCTGCTCGTGCGTAGGCGTCACTCAGACATCCAGGTGACCACGCGGACTGAAGCGAGTCCCACGGCACCCGGCGGCCCTCGGGCGCCGCTCATCACAGCCCCGCGGTGCGAGAGCGCCTCGGCTACGGCAGACGAAGAGCCGGGAGAGTGTCAGTAATGACGGGTCCACCGGCGCCGAAGCTTCCCAGAGCTGCTTGTTTCAGCAGTAATTACGACCGTAAGGGGGGGGGGGGGACAGGGGGGACAGGGGGGGGGCACACCGTGACTGGCTCTAAAGTGCTTACCAAGCCAGTTTTGCTCGTGATGCCATGTCAACTTTTTTTCTTTTTTTAACGGTAGGCAAGTCAGTTGAATAAGTAAAATAAATAAATAAATAAATAAATAGGGGACTTAAAAGCTGAACAAAATGTGTGAAACAAAGAGGTAGAAAACAGAGGCGGCAGGCGGGTGGGTGGGCTGGGGGGGTGGTGGGGTGGGAGGGGGGCGAGATCGGATCATTGGCGCTCGGTGTTCTCCAATCACAGCTCGGCTGAAGAAGGTGGAGGGTGAGGAGATAAGACAGGTGAGAGGGGACAAATAACAGGGGAGGCAAGAGGAGTGATTGAAAAGGACCGCCAACAGGACGAGAGCGTGTGTGCGTGTGCGTGTGCGCGTGCGCGTGCATGTGTGCGTGTGTGTGTGTGTAGAAAGGGGCTCTGCTGTACCACAAAGAAATCAAATAAAGTATTGTCCCACTTCCCCCGTGCTGCTTTCTGAAGCCAGCCCCGAGTAATCACCTTCTTCACCCTCTCGACTGCCTCATCCTCATCCTCATCCTCATCTTCATCTTCATATTCATCCTCCTACTCATCCTCATCTTCATCTTCATATTCATCCTCCTCCTCATCCTCATCTTCATCTTCATATTCATCCTCATCCTCATCTTCATCATCCTCATCTTCATCTTCATCCTCCTCATCTTCATCTTCATCCTCATCTTCATCTTCATCTTCATCCTCCTCCTCATCCTCATCCTCATCCCATCGTCCGCCCACTCTCATGCCCCCCGATTTCTGCTTATGAGGAGAGCGTTTGACCCTCCTCTCCACGCTGAAAGTGTGTGTGTGTGTGTGTGTGTGTGTGTGTGTGTGTGTGTGTGTGTGTGAGAGCGAGAATCACGAGGTTCGTCCCACAGTTGGGTAGAAATTGGATATCGAGTGCCAAGAAGGCACGAATGAAGATGAACAAATTTCAAACACCCACACACATGTAGAGGTATGACATCGATATCATTGGAAAGGGAGGGAGGTAGTGGGAGGTAGTGGGGGGTAGTGGAGATTTAGTGAACGTGTCCACCTGTGTCGACTACCATAGACAAGTCATCCATCACGGGTCGGCGGCTGCACGGTGCAGAGTTACGGGCCGAGGGAGGGCCGTGATAAAGGGGCTGCTTAATTGAAGTCAGGCTGCTGGAGGGGGGTATCAGGGGAGGGGGGGGGGGGGCATCAGAGGGGGGAGGCATCAAGATAATTGCATTCATGGAAAGAGCAGAGATGAAAAACTAGGTGGTTATTTATAGGTGCATATGGATATAAATACACACGTCTTACTGGGAGAAAAAAAGCCCCACGAGGCTCAGAATGTATTTCCATATATTTAAATCCCATAAATGCCAGTTGATGGCATGTTTACAATTGCACTGCTGAGGTAAAGAAAAAAAAAACATGGCAGGCGGCGCCGCCTGGCTCTAGAGACGTCGAGACAGATCAGTAGTTTGATAGGAAATTTAAAATGTTTTAATAATTGAATAAGTTATGATTAGATTTGCCGTGTTTCTCTGTTTAAAACATAAACATTAATATCTTGGGTCTTGGGGGGGGGGGGTGCACTCCTCTGGTTGAGAGAGAGAGAGAGAGAGAGAGAGAGAGAGAGTGAGAGAGAGTGAGAGAGAGAGAGAGAGACAGAGAGAGAGAGTGAGAGTGAGTGAAAGAGAGAGAGAGTGACAGAGACAGACAGAGAGAGAGAGAGAGAGAGAGAGAGCGAGAGAGCGAGAGAGCGAGAGAGAGAGAGAGAGAGAGACAGAGAGAGAGAGAGAGAGAGAGAGAGAGAGAGAGAGAGAGAGAGAGAGAGAGAGAGAGAGAGAGAGAGAGAGAGAGAGAGTGACAGAGACAGACAGAGAGGTCATTCCCTGCTCAGGCAGACATCACTCCACTGTCTCTTTACAGAGACAATCGTTGTTTCCTGCTCTGTTAGTGCTCTGAATATTGAATAAACTGAATGCTGCGTTTATCATGTAGTAAATGTGTCGATGCGTCTTTTGAAAAAAAAACTGAAATACCTGCAACAGTCAGAAAAAGACACGTGGGTTCCCTGAAAGCAGAGGGCATCAATTCAGGCATCTCAATTTGTCGGCGGCCGGCGCCTCAATAAACAAACTCCATTAAAACCAAGCTGAGCACATTTACATTCCAGCAAATAGCCGGCAATTACCCGTTTAGATGGCAAACCTTGGCAATTAACGCAGCAATATTCCTTAATGCCCCGCCGGGGGAATTTGTAAACATCAGTTATAAGAAGTAAGCGAGCCTCTCGGAGAAACCGCCTCGCGCTCTGCACCGGTCGTAACATCATATTGGTAATAAAGATTTTTTTTTTTTTTTTATTATTTTATCTCACTGGAAGCCGATACGTTACACGTCTCCCAATCAACCGCCTCCACCTAATTGGTTTTCAGAGAGAAGGAAGTGATGGGTGTGAAAACTCTGCAAGCAAAACCCGCGGGAGACAGGACAGGAAGTAACAATAATTATTGATACTTGATAATTATTACTCAATAATCCGTTGCAGGGCCGAACAATAACTGTCATTATTGATTCATCGGGACAATTAGATTCTCCACTAATCATTTTGTCGATAAAATATGAAAAATAGTGAAAAGGCGTCCGACAGGAGCTGGTGGTTTTATTAGGGTCGCCAAATAAATTAGCAGAATTTCTTCCATCGTTTTATTTTTTTTTTTAATTTAATATATTTAATTATATATATATATATATATCTGCAGTTCAGATTCAAACCACACGGGGGAGTAAATGTTCGTATCGTTCTGATGATTGTGGCCGACTGACGGGAGGGAATGTCACGAGACCACGTAAAAGCATTTATCAGGTCTCCTCTGTTACCTTTTCCAATAACAAACATTATTTTCAAATGTCTCTTCAACGTGGCCGGTTTACCGGATCGAGAGACGGTGACGAGGAAACGGCAGCAAAAAAAAAAATAAAAAAAGGATTAGTAAACAACCCAAAAACCATCCAGTCGACAAGTTCACGGTCGTGTGTGACGGAGGAAAAGCAGGTTTACTTGCTGAGTCATCGTTTCAGCTCCAATCAACTGCAGCGTGGGTTGATGGGTAAATAAACTCCAGGTATTGAGAGAGTTCTCTCATCTCTGGAGGTTTCGTACTCGTTAAAGACGTCACGTTGACCTCTGGGGTTCATCTCTTTTCATTTTCACGAATATCGATTGAAAAACCAAACAAAGGATGATTGATTTTTTTATTTTTTTATTTTTTAAAAACAGCAGTGGTCGCAGAGCTGATTGCAATTAGAATAAAAAAATGGAGAACATCAAAGCCGTTTCTTTTTTAAAGATTGTGCTCACAGGCAGGTTTGCAACTTTTTGTTTTTGTTGGTCAGCGGTTCCAACAAAGTAAACTTTCCTGCAGGTCGGACCCCCCCTCCCTCCCCCTCCCTCCCCCTCCCTCCCACCGATATCATCCACAATCCGCTTGCAGTAAGCGGCACTAATGACAGAAGTTGAGTGGAATAAGATAAAGTTCACCCCCAGCTGCCACTGGGAGCCACGGTTAACGACATAATCCTCCTCGTTGAGCCGAAGCTAACTAACCTTTACCGCGGGTCACCGCGGGGTGAAGCTCCAAGCGGCTTTCGGACATGACACACGCACGTGGCAGTGTGTGTGTGTGTGTGTGTGTGTGTGTGTGTGTGTGTGTGTGTGTCCGTATACATCGACCGCACACTTTCGGAGCGTGGCGAAGGGGACTAATGTGTAATCCCCAGACCCCCAGAGTCCACTTAAAGATATTACCTTGTTGCGCAAGAAGCGGGACGGAAGCTTTCGAAGCAGCAAGAAAATGTTGCAATCACGTTTCATTGTCATCACGTTTCATTGTAATCACGTTTCATTGTAATCACGTTTCATTGTAATCACGTTTCATTGTCATCACGTTTCATTGTAAAGACGAGCAAACCTTTTTGGAGGCAATTAAGACACTTAGAGGTACTTAAATATATATATTTTTAAAATAGAGTAACACACTGGGCAAAAAGGGCTCAAGAACCTCTTGACACAATTTTTTGAAAAACATGTAAAAACAGATTACAGGTCGGCCAACCCTCTTTTTTCTAGTTCATATTAATGGATTTGTTAAGTCCTCCATGACTCTTCTTGGTTTCCCGCGCTACGTACCGGAGCTACAGTCGGCATAATGAAGTGCTCCGGGGATGACGCTTTATTGTCGGCCATCCTGGTTCCCTCCACACAATAAAAAAAGCCAATGGGATTTATTTAATTGGATTCTGGATTGTTACAGAAAAATGAGCCCCGTGACAAACAAACGTTTATGACACCCGCGTGTTGAGTTCAGAGATAATCAACACAAATCAACACCACTTGGATACGGTCACAGAAAGCTAACGTTACGTTAGCGGCTATGAAAGGAGCTACGGCGGGGTCACGACCTCGAGACGAAGCGCGGACATGTCTTCCTCCGTTTCTGGCTTTTAGGACTCATTCATGCAGCACTGGGATGCAAAACAACAGGAAGTACACTGTTGCCACGGTTGCAGTGATGCAGGTCCTAACATCAAAAGTATGCAAGAGGGGAAAAACTTTAAAAAAAAAACAAAAAAAAACCATAAAACGTATGGATTCTCAGGCGGATCTGCTCCCGTTCATAGGAGATGCATCACGTCTGTGTTGAAGAGGGGGGGGGGTGTTTGAGGGGGGGGGCGGGGGTCTATGCAAATTGCTACAATCGGGCACGAAGGATTTTTAAGCACCATAATTGCCTCCATGTGCCGTGTGTCAAAGCCGCTGCTGCAGCATTATAGTTCATTTAATCAAGACAAGCGTCGGATGAAACTGAAATTCACAAAACGAAGAAAAAAAAGAGAAGAGAGAGAATAAAAAAAAAAAAAAAGATGGGAGAATTAATAAACTCTCACACGCTAATTAAGTTCCCATTTCCCTCTCCAGAGTGGGAACATGCTTGGTGCTCGTAAACACGGCCCCGCCAGCCACACAACATTATTAATACTACTACGCACACCACGTATCAGAGCACCACCTCCTCCTCTCCATCATCACCGACTCCTCCTGACGGTGGAGGAGTCTGCCAGACTCCGTGTCTTTCGGGGGAATCGACCTCTCCGTGCACAGTGGGCTTTTATGGGTTTTTTTGGCGGCAGCTCGTG
Organism: Ophiodon elongatus; assembly: GCA_016806645.1. Classification (NCBI taxonomy): domain Eukaryota; kingdom Metazoa; phylum Chordata; class Actinopteri; order Perciformes; family Hexagrammidae; genus Ophiodon; species Ophiodon elongatus. Next base: position 239,844 of record JACSYO010001051.1, read on the forward strand.
AAACACAAATAGTGAACTCACATGTTTGCCGCCTGCAGACATTGTGAACAGATGTGTCACGCTGTGAGTCGTCTCACCCCGGAGTCACGCTCCAAGTTCATGTGAAGCCTCTCGTTTGTGTTTTATGCTATTTATATTCTCTTTTTGTATTTATTTTATATTGCCTTGTGTATATTCCTACGAAACAATAACAAGGAAGCAAATTCCGAGCTCGACCCAAAAAGACCTGCAAACATCACCATGCCCCCCCCCCCCCCCAACCCCCCTCTTTCCAGTAAATAAAGCCAGATTTCCTTCCATCACCTGAGGACCGGCCGAGGAGAGGGAGCCGAGGTGGACCCCCTCGCTGTCTGCGCTCGCGGTGGACCTCGTTTTCCTCCGTGTCCCGGTAACTTTGATGTGCAGCCAGTGAAGGGCTTAAAAAAAAAAAAAAAAAGCCTGCAATCTCCCCACCATGACCAGAGCAGAGGATTAGCAGAGCACCCGCAGGACGGAGGGGAGGAGGAGGAGGAGGAGGAGGAGGGGGAGGAGGAGGGGGGGGCACTAATTATCTGGTAAGCGCCTCCTGGTTCAACCCAACATCCCTCGTTGTGTCACTAAGTCTGCTTTCGTGGGATGGCATCCACGAAAGGTTTAATAATCGATATGGGAGCTTTATTGATCATAAGAAGGGATGCACCGACACCGGGCACATTCAATTCTGTGTTTATATGCTATATGCACTTAATACGCTCTCACCAATTTGTCGCTGCAATAAAAATGTCTACACTTTAAATCATAATTCCAGTTAAATTAGACTTTTTCACAAGTTGCTGATGTACAGCAACTTGAACAACAAATAAAACTCATAATAATAATTCAATACACATGAAAGCCTACAGCTTATTAACCAACCACTGGTTTGGGATCAGTACTTCCTATCTGCCGGATACCCGGGGGGTCGGGGGGGGGACAAATACGGCCGCACTCATCGATAAGCAGACAACTTTTCTCACCAGAAACGAGAGGCCTCGATTTAAAGAAAGGAAGAAAAGGAAGAGGCATGCGTACACTGCTGACTCCCCATCAGCGCTTTTCAAGTAATGGGGTCTTCTTTCTTATCGGTGCCGGAGAGGAGCTCGAGGACCTTGCCCTTCATCCCTTTTGTTGTTACAGAGTCTCTTGTGGAAAATGGGAGATTGGCCCGCAGGCGTGGGTGTGCGGGGACGAGGCCGGCGGCCGCGAGAGCACAGCAGTCTTTGAGCGGTCTTAATAATAAAGCTTCCCTCTATCCACCCCGGAGATCTCCTCACCCCAATTACACGGCCGACACCTCTACCCTCCTCCATCTCCTCTTATTTCTCACAGCCCCCCCCCCCCCCCTTCCCCTATCCCCCCCCCTCTCTATCCAGCTCCCGGCTCTGATCATGGCCTCCTCCGCTGCCCGATGTCCAGGAAGTGACGACACCTGAACTTCACTCTGACTTCCACTCAGTGTTTTTCCCCGAGCTATTCCTGTTCGTGAGGATATTTCTTTTAGGAACTTACATCTTTGCAACAAACAAAAACAATAACCTGTCGATGTCATCCAACCCAATAAATAAGCCCCTCCTCCTTTTCTTTTGGTGCGTTTTTTTTCTACGAAAGTCCAGCAACACGTGTCAACCTCCGCTCCTTACATGCATGTACGGTCTTCTCAAAGTCAACGCGGACGGCATACGATATCTACGAGTTATGGCGCGTTAGTTTTCCATGGGTGAGGCTGCGGCTGCTGGATGAGAGCAGCGAGGCGGCGACCTGTGGAGGCATGCCCGAAGGAAAAGAGGAAGATCAGGTCCGACAGCTCTTCCCTCGGGATCATCAGACCAACGTCTGGGACTTCACGCATGTTCGCAGCATTCGTGTTGATTGAAGTTAAACGTTGATGTATCAACAAGGCGATTGACAGAAAAATTATAATAATAATTTTCTTCAGGTAACTTCATTGACAGCAGCTATTTTGCAGGTGTTCTGTGAAGCTTTTGTAACTCCTTACAGCCATTCTGCACTATTTACGCACATGTTAAACACCAATTCATTGATGAGCCGAGAAAATGATCATCACATTAATTGATCATAAAAACAAACGAGCTGAGAGAAGCCCACCGCGCCGCCGTTAAAAAGGTGCACCAAACGGAATAATTTGACTTCTGCAACACCAACCGGAACTTTTTCCAATTAACAAAAAGCTCGTTGTGATCCACGAGTCTCTTGTTTACGGGCTGTGGTTCACTTGAGCTCCAGAACAAAGCAAATTAGAACACGGCAGAGAAGGTTAACTCATCTGATGCGATGCGACGCGCACACGCACACACACACACACACACACACACACACACACACACACACACACACACACACACACGAACAACGGAACGGAGAGCTGCTGTTTTTCCAGACATTTCTGCTGGTCTTAACTTCGGATGCTTTCAAGGTCAAAGCCGGCGTGCATCTGGCCGGCCATCTGTTTCCAGCCGTCCCACGAGGCGTCCTGTCATGGGCGCTCCTTGGCCCTGTCCTCTACTGTCCACATCCAGGCTCACTGGGGAAAAGCCCAGCTAGATACCAACAGCTTCTGAACGACTCTACAGGTTTTTTTTTTTTTTCCTTCCCTCTTCCCTCGACCCGAGAACCTCACCGTGCTTCATCGGTTTGCAACGTACATTCAAGTCAAGTTTATCTGCGTAGCCCAAAATCACGAGTTAGTCTCGAACTGTACAAACTGTGCAGCATATGGAACCATGTGTCCTCAGACCACGGATTCCAGTCAAGAAATAAATAGACATAGACAAAAGCTCACAGAGAGCAACGGGAGGCGGGGGGGGGCGGGGTGGGGGGGGGGGGGTTCTCTTTTACAGGACGGACGATGTACAATGGAGATAAACAGACGGACGAACTACAAGAAAGGAAAGCTACAAACGACCGGAGCCCAGAGACACGAGAACCAGAAGTCATCTGAGACCAGTTTTCCTCCCGGTACTCGTTCATCAGGATATGGAATAACTGGTTTACGTTACACTTGAAGCCCCAGAAAAGGCCTTTTCTAATCTTTAGCGTTAAGATTACCGTTTAATAATCCTGATTTAACAGGGATGGGAGGTGATGAGATTTTGTCAATACCAGTTCCATTATCGGTCTGATTCTTTTACCTGATAAACTGTTGGGTGGAAAGAGAAGAGTGCATACGGGCAAGCCTTCAGACACTCTCTGTTTTCATCACCTCCCTGGTTATTGTCATATATAGTGGTTATTTGAATAAAAAAAACACAAATGATTGTACTATTTTTGGAATTAGTAGTTTTAATTATGTATCATAAGCTGCTTAGAGCGAGTGTTAGGAAGTTCAACAGCTCATAATTACCTCTTTAATATCTATTTTATGTTCCTGTGAAAACATCTCCTTCAAACAACTGGACAGTTTTTTTTTTGCAAAACACTACTTATGAACAAATCATGGTGACGTGATGATTTACCTTCACCCAAAAGTCATTTTTACTAACAAGAGCTTGAACGCGTCAAAACGTAACTCAAAGTTACCTCCGTACGTTGGCCGTTAGCTTGTTACCTCGTTAGCCGTTGTTTAGCCGAGCAGGACCGTGCTGCCCACCAGCTGCTAGCTGCTTAAAGCTAACGTTAGCTAGCTCTTCTCCTGCAGATTTCAACACGGTGTGTGTGTGTGTGGGGGGGAGGGGGGGGGAGCAATATAGGGTTCATAAGCGCCACACTTTTGAGGGTGTTTTTCTTCTTCTCTCAGCCATGACTCGACCTGACTCAAAAACAACCTGAAACATGACAGTGTGCGTAAACCGTTACGCCATTGTACCAGGAATCTATAATCAGGACAACTAGGAACCGGTTCTCAGTTTCCATCCCTACAATTTAATGAGCAACCGTTAAAGTTAAAGTTCAGAAGAACACAGGTGTTATTCAGAGTTAATGAAACTCGACTAACGTGATTTATGTGATGACTCTGCGGACAGATGATTCATCTGATAGTAACCTGGCAACGTGAGCTGAACACCACACTGATCTCGCCGCATTCGTCAGCCGTCATCAGCTGAGCCAACTTCAAACTGGTCAGGAGAGGAAAAAAAAAAAGCTCAGACAGAAACACAAACACAGAAAGCTTTCATGTGAAATAACCACAACTGATCCCAACTGCCAGGAAAATGGAGCGTTTGTTCATGTAGAACCCCATCGAGCAGCAAACTAGGTCTTTAAAATGGTACTCGACAATCCAACGCGGCGAGGCGATACATCAGGCGATACATCAGGCGTGTGTGGTTCGTCGGCTGGTGTTGAACCGAGTTTGACCTTGGGGTTGGGGGAGGTAGAGGGGGGGGGGGGTGGAGGACAAACCCTTCGCAAAAGGTGTGTCAAGCTAAATCGTGACATGTGATTAAAACGAGTAGACGGCATCCAATTAAAAAAGCTGATTAAGTGTCAGTTAGCTGCCCATTAACGGAGCGGTCTCCGTGGATTCGTCCTGAAGGTGGACGTCCCTCCGACTTGCATGTGATGTGACAGTCGAAACACTGCACTTGAAATATCAGCGGACGGGGCCTCCCGAGACAAATCCACAACTTTAAAGTGAGACAGGAAGCAAACAGCATTGGTACTGTACCTTGGCTTTCAAACAGCGATCCGACAAGCAGGTAATCACAGGGGGTCGGTGAAGGCTGGTTAAGACAGCAGCCGCCAGTGTATCTGTGAAGGACAAAATAAATCAGTATTACACCCCCGTGTCCGTCTGCGACTCGATGCCGGACAGCGAACGGTGACTGAGGCTTCTCGCCAATCGGCTGCCGGTTCGTTTTTTTTTTTAGAATAGATCTTTAAGATTTCACCGATCACGTTCAAAGCACGCCCCGAAATATAGCGAAGGAAGGATCCTCGGGGGCGGGGCCCTTCTGGCTGTTCCAAGGTAGAGGCTCAAAACTAAAAAAGGTGGCCGTGCTTTTTGCCATCAGGACCCCTCGGCGTTGGGACGACCTGCCTGAGGAGATACGGCTCATCTGCATTCGATTTTACGTGATGTCGTCTTTTTTTACTGCCTTTTACTGTCTTTATTTTATTAGTGTTTTTACTGTAATGTTTTTATTTCTTTGTTTGTTCTCATCAAATCGATTGGTTTTATTGTTTCATCTATTGATTTAACTTTTACCTTATTTGTTGGGCCTCACTGTTGAGGTTTGAGCTTTTTGTCGTTTTAATGCTTTTATTGATTTTGCTGCTTTGTCTGTCAAAACACTTTATAAACTCTTATTTTAAAAAGGTGCTCGTAAACAGGAAAGAGGCCGTGTTTCGCAAAGTGCCGTAAAAACTGAGGTCACTGTACACATGTCCAAAGAATGCTCCTCGGAATAATAGTGGAATGTGATGCGACCTGAGCAGTCAGAGCGACCTCGTTCCATCTTTCTTCAGAGAACTCGAAAAGTCCAATCTATGAGTGATATATAATAATAATGGAGGACTGCAAATACTGGATGTATCCCTTCACTTTCATCAGGAAAACCAAAACGTGACATGAAAATGTTGCCTTGAACCCCCGGGGGGAAGAGACGTGCTCGGTGATGTTTGCACGACAACAGGTTGCTTTTCGCAGTAAGTGAACAAAATAGTTCGACAAATCCAAGAGCTCAAATCCGATGGCGGCGTCTCAGCTCACAATCTGCTGCGTCAATCTGCTCCGAGGGAAAATGTCTTCGTCTTGCCAGTGCACAAGCCTAAACTAAGCTTCATATAATATTACAACAATGAAAAAGTAACAACCTCACTGGGCTTGATAAGCAATTTTCTCTGCTTTTGAAGAAGTGTGTCTCCTGAACATATAGCGAATGGATTTCATTTCCTGCTCCATACAGTCACTGCTGATTAGTTTTCAATTGGACATTAAGCATAAAAAAAAGCAATCAGAGCTTCAATCTCGGGCGTTATCGCAGAGGGGTTTACGTGCCAAATTCAAAATTGTGAAATACATCATAATACGCATTTGTACTGTGATTTTACAAATCCATTAACCTGCCCATTGTTCTGGAAAATCTTCTCGAGTTAGCAACTTCCTGTGCAGCTTGCTTATCCAGACCTCCCACTGGAGATAGTTGGCCTTAATATCAATATATACTAAAGCCTTCCGGAGATGCTATGAAATGAATGACCTAGTTGGATCCTGACCCGCACAAAGACTGACAAATGGCGATGATGGAAGTTTTGACCCCAAGCCCGACACATTTCAAGTAGCAGAGCTCGGCAAGACTTGCCGAGGCAGCATCCTCCAGCTCAGAAAGCAGCTGGCAGCCACATGCTGATGACGGTTCAGTTAAGGTTGAGGCAAAGCCAGCTTATTTTTCTCCTCCGCGCTCTCGAGTTCCCTTTGTTTTGACAAAAGGATAGCAAGCACTGCATGGAGAGCCCGGCTGCTGCGTTATGCGTCCAATCCCGGGTAGGGCGACACCATCGGGCATGTGGTCATTATTCTCTAAATCGACGAGGGTCTGTGCTCGCCGTTTGTCGGACCTCTAGCAGATCAGCTCTGACCACATCAGAGGGGCAGATAAGGCCTCGTGGAAAAAAACAAATTCCAGCGCCGGCTCAACAAAAGGTCCCGGGCTATCTCCGAGGCACTTGAAGTTCCCAGACTACAAATTGCCCCTAAATGCATCTGGATTAATTTAGCAGAGTGCATCTGTGTTTTATAGCAGAAACAAGGTTTTCAGTGACGCAGATCAGCTGGCCGTCTGCTAGAATCGTGCTATCATCATCATCATCATCATCATCATCATGATAATTAGATTTTAAATCATTGGAAAAGTGCAGATTCTTCACTGTGTGATGAATGGTGCTGATGAAGGAGATCAAAGGGTTCAGCAGAGCTGCCAAACAACCCGAGTTTCAGTTGCATTTTGAATTTCACACACACACACAAAAAAAACATTTTACAGCGTTGCCTCGATCCGTCCAGCTCGGGGTTCGGACTCGTTTCCACGAGCACGAACACTACCCTTCAAATCTGAGCGGTTTCAAAACCACAACCGAGTAATCAGGTCAGCGCTCGGGCCTCCGGGCCTCCGGGCCTCCGGACGCCGCTCGGTCGGGCTCCTCCGAGCTCTCGGCCGCCGCATTACGCTGAAGAATTGTTTACGGACGCATCGATTCCTCAAACCTCGGAGTGACTCCTCTATTGATTCGGTAAAAGGATACAAGACGAGTCGGACAGCAGCTCTTTGACAACGTGAGAATACACAGCGTGCGTTCAGAGGAATGCGGGGAAGAACTGAGCCGCTCTCGTTACTGAGGATACTGAGAGTAGCAGCTGGGTGGGGTTCGCACGGCAGGACTCCCACGCACACTTCTCCACCCCGATGACACGACGGCAGCAGTTGATGATTAATCAACTGAGTCCGCCGCGGCAGGACTTAGTCGCTCATTATCCCGGAGCAAAGCCCCGGGGGGCCTGATCGGGTCTGAGGATCAGCGTTGGGAGGTTCCTAAGATCATCCGCAGCTTAAGACCATTACGTTCTGCCAGTCAGCCACTTTGAAGACAACGTCTTCATTCATTCTGTTCTCCTTCGCCCTCACGTCTTCCTTCTCCTCCGTTAGCGAGCCTTAAATAAACTATTCCTTCCCGCGGCCACGGGGAATATTACCTCGTTGCCATGGGTTTCTCTTCTAGCGATAGCTTGAGATGTAGAAATTGAGGAGAGTTTTAATAAAGCTTGGAGCCATGTTTTCTTTTTCTTTTGTTCAATCAGTTTAAATCGACATTCATAACATCTATCAATCTGTAACCAAGAAGCCAAACTTATTTTTTTGGGCTTTGGTGCAAAATATATTGCAGTGCTGCAGGGGGTGGGGGGATGGGGGGGATGGGGGGGGGGCAATCCTAAATAGATTAAGTGCTGGAAAGTAAGCTTTTAAGGCTCGAAGGCTGAGATCAACAGCTTCATCAACCCAAGCACATCCAATTTTGGGCTATTTTATGGATTCGTTGCGAGTCCGTGTGGGTCTGGGCTACATTGAATATCAGACTTGTAAATGTCTTTATTCGGGGGTTTAGCGACAGGACACGACGGTGCCTCGGAGGTTTAGTGCTCCTTCGAACAGAAACCGGTCGGATTCAAATATCACCGGCACCCCGAGAGGGATAATTCGGGTTTGAGGGCGATGACGAGCCCTCCGCTTCAGTCTTATTCGCGACCTTTTTTCTATTTTACTTGAGGAGACGGGAGACATTTAAATGGCACCCTGCCATCGCAGGAGTACTAACTTTTTTATTCACAATTACAGTTGTCATCATCAAAATTAGACCCTGTGTGCTGCTCAAATATCGTGATGTCAGCAGTTCTGATTTTTTTAATTTATTTTTTTTAAAGTCAAACCTCTGAGCACTATTGAGGAAACGCCATCTTCTATAATTTAGTGGCTTGAAGTGTAACAATTACCCTGAAAGAAGACTATTAAGTTTAAGTTTAAGTTCAGTGCTGCATACAGTTTTATGAGGGGGAAATAAATGCCAATAAATATTACTCTCTGCAGTAAAAAACTGCACATTGTCTTTCATCCGTTTCATTGTTTTTACCTGTCGTATTTAAATGTGAACACGTTTAATCTCATCTAGTAAGCGGCCGCTGAACGGTTCATCTAAACCCCTCTATTTGGGAGGTGGAGGAGAGCGACTGCACCCAAAACTCCTCCAGGTCCATGCTGCAGCAGGAAGCAGGAAGCAGGTCTGTTCCCGGTGATGGATGCACAGATGACAGTTTGGCCTTTGTCCGGCCGCTGTTTTCTCTTGCAGATGAAACCCGTGTGACCTGCGTGGCGACTGCTCGTGCTTCTGCCCTTTCAACCGGTTAACTTGGTTAGTGTGAACTACACAACGACGCCCGGCTGGAACCGAATCCCCCTCCAGCTCGGACGTGACCCGTGAACCACTTTGAACTAATTGGATGATTTATACCGATGGCTTCCGTGGTTGTGCTTCTTTGTTTGTTTTTTTTATTTTATTTTTTTAAACGAACCGCTAATAAATCTAGCGGAGGAGCCGGGGCTCTTCAGGTCTTGAACCAAAAAGGCGGCAGCAACCCAGTGATCGTCTGGAAAAACAGACCCCCCCCATCCCCCCTGCCCCCCCTGGTCCAGTGTCTGGTTTCAGGGAAAGTGAAAGCACACGCCCGCTGAGGTTCACAGTCGGAGCAGAGAGGACGAGCCTGTTGCGTGGCTCCGCTTCCTCCGCCTCGCCACATGGGGTGAGGGGGGGGGGGGTGACTTGAGCAGTGCCCCCACCGCCCCCACCGACCCCTCTCCTCCTGTGACACCCACTCTAGAAAATCAATCAGCATTCAGGTCAAGCCACAGGGACGGGACAGGTTGCCCCCCCCCTTTTTAACACATGACCTCTGACCCCGGCAGGGTTCTCCTCAGAGACCGTGACAGGGATTTGTCTGTGCTGCCGGTGTCTGCTCAGCGGCTAACATAGCCCTCGAGTTGACGGGGGGGAGGGGGGGGCGGTACCCGACCCCGTCCACCTTTGACACAATAAATCCAGCTGAGGAGTTCAAGGTGGCCTGACCCGCATCCGACCCCGTCTCTGGAGACGCGGAACTAGACCCCCCCCCACCCATGACCCAGAGCCTAATGAAGGATGCGCTCGAGTCTCGTGTGCAAACACCACATTTATTCCCCCTTATTTCACTTGGCCCAGCTCTGGTGACATCCAACAGTTGGGAGGCCTTGTTTCTGTCATGGGAAGTGCATGCGGGGGCAGAATTAGCATAGCGTAATTACTCAGGGGGTGGGGGGAGGGGGGGGGATCCGGACTCCGAGGAGCAAGACATAACCCATAATTCGCCATTGTGCTCCCGATGCAATTGACAGTCGCTATATGATATTGGAGATAAATGTCGGAATCCAGGCTGTTAGTTTAACTGATGGTGCATTCAGAGTGATAATAACCGCGGCCTTGCACACGGTGAATACGATGAGCCGCCCCAGCAATAGCTCTCCCCCCCCTCCCTCCCGCCCTCCCTCCCATACCCTCCGTGGGGTATTATCATGCTAATCTAAAAGAGGAGAAGAAGAAGAAGAAGGAAAAAAAAAAAGAAGTACATTTCCGTGAATGAGGAGACATAATGGGAAGCGAGGACCTCTGGGAGACAAAAGAGGGTGTATTCACCCGGCGCCGCCTGAGCAGAGGCAGGGGTGACGAATGGACACAGACATTCTGCTGCCTGGTTAATTAAAAGAACATAGACTAATTAAAAAGATCTTTCCGGTGAATGGACCACCTCGTCGCGGTAACTGACCTGTCTCTCCCGTCTCTCCCGTCTCTCCCGTCTCTCCTGTGCACATGTCGGGCAGGTGAGGTAAGAGACCTCTCTCTCTCTCTCTCTCTCTCTCTCTCGAAGTGGGAAGCTGACGGTGAACTTACAATACGCTCTTAATTATGTACACCTGTACAATCTAACGCGACGCAGACGTTCTGCCATGAGGTCTACAACAGAATGGGGGCGACCTCTCAATACAACGGAGTCTAGTCCAGGGTCTAGTCAACAGAAACCTTTTTTAAAAAGGCAGACGAACAAATTGGTAAAAACTTTAAAATGACAGTAAATAGAGAATATAGTATACAAACGTAGATGGGCCCCGTTGTCACCCTTCATTTCAGTCGGTGTCAGCCCATGGGTCTTACAGGTGTACCTAATAAAGTGGCCACCGAGTGTTCCTGAAACCCATTTGTTTTCAAATACTTTTGAAACACGATGTGTCATCCTGTAAAAGACGGAAACGGCTGGACTCAAGGCCCCCGCCCACCGCTTCAGGCGTCCAAAAAACGCAAGTTGTATCGTTACTAAGCAACCAAAACCACGCCCGTTAACGGCAACGGGTCGTAAAAGCTGCCGGCTAGCTCTGAACTAAAACCATTAACTCACAGTAGACGGTTATTTACGGAAGAAAGAAAAGATATCTGGTCGGCTCCGATTGGTTGTTTGCTCGTCACATGACCTTTATAACGACAACACCGGACTGGAGGGTGTGATCGCCCCCTGGTGGCCGTCTGGAAGCGGCTGAGTGGGAGGTGTTTTATTGCCTTTACGTCTCTCTTGGTGGAAATATGTTTACAGCCTCGGAGTAAATTAATGAATATGTTTTCCAGCCCTGAGCAGTCATCCACGTCCCTGCAGGGACACACACACACACACACACACACACACACACACACACACACACACACACACACTAAAATGATCATCCAGATTGAGGTCGTGTTCAGAGGATCAGTTTGACTCCGAGCCAATTTTCGGACAACGAGCTTTATCCTTTTCATCCGCAGCAGATTTCCTGTAAAACACGCGACCGCGTGTTCTGAAACACAGACTTCTTAACGAGTCTCAGTAACACAGCCAGCGATATCAGCGGATTAGTTCATCTTTAAAATATATATATATTTTTTTTAAGTTCAAATCGCTTATAGATCAGAAGAAGTCCTCACTTATTATTTCGGGTTCTGGGTTTCAGATTCTCAAATGTGAGGATTTGAGGCTTTTCTCAGACTTTTATAAGACTTTTTGGTAAATGAAATATAAAAAAAATTGTTGGTTGGCAAAAACAAGACCTTTCTAATTTTTGACACTAATTAAAAAAAAAAAAAAACAGCTAAATAAATAAAAAAATATTTTTCAGTTTAATTTCAGTTTAGCAATTTTTTACTGTGCATATGTTTATTATTATTATTTATTATGAAGACAGGTTCATGAAGAATCCATCATATTTTTCCTGACAACAAGCATGCACCCTCTCTCGCACACACACACACACACACACACACACACACACACACAGCTGCAGGGGTGAGTCAACACATGGTTAATAACCTGACACACACACACTCTAGTTCAGGGCACTGTTGGGGAGGGGGAGGTGTGTTTAACTCACCCTGGACCACTGCCCAGTTTTGGATTCTTATATGACACTAGCTGAAGCCCCCCTCCAAAGAGAGGTTTAAAAATAGCCTCCCTTCGATGGAAACGAGCCCGGAGTTCTGAGAAGTGGAGAAAATGACCGCGCTGCGTGTAGGCGAGCAGACTTATCTCACCGCGCGTCAGCCCGAGTCTCCAGCGCACATATGTACACGCATAATAGCGTGAGAGCCGGAGTGTGTACACACACACACACACACACACACACACACACACACACACACACACACACACAAACACAAAAGAAAAAGCGCTGCATATTCTAAATTTGACACATTGCAGATTTTAGCACGGGGGGCGTGGGGGGGTTTGGTGGGGGGGGGGGGGGGGTTATATGCAGAGTGTTGTTTGGTGAACATTCCTATCTGCAGAGCTCAGGGCGCGTGCATGAGAAACGGGATCAGGAGCACCCGAGGGAGAACCAGGGAGTTGGGAATCCGATCTGGAGTTTCATCAAAACCATCAATGAACCTTTCACCTTAAAACCAGAGCCGGGTCCGTTCAGTGGGGGGAGGGGGGCAGCTCCTCAGGGGGCGGGGTCAAGCGGCTATGCTATTTATAGAGAGTTTTGGAAAGGAGTTGCAGTTGGGTCCCTGGGGGGGGGGGGGGGGGGCGGACACCACCGAGAGGAGAGGCTTGTAAAGACGCGCGATAATTAGCCGGGGAAAAAATAATATATATATATTTATATATTCTCTGAACACTCGAATAAATGAAAAATATGTGAATACCTGTCACCTTGTGAGCGCGTGCAGAGCAGCGGGTGTGATGTGATGGGGCCTCACGGAGTGAAGAGGACAGAAGAGGAGAAGAAGAAGAAGAAGAAGAAGAAGAAGAAGAAGAAGAAGAAGAAGAAGAAGAAGAAGAAGAAGAAGGAGGAGGAAAAAAAAGTCTTATCTTAGGTTTTTAATTTCCTGCTTCATTTCACGTTTCAGGACCATAAAAATTCTCATTTTCGAAAAACTCCAATAAAGCAACAATGAGACATGATCATAACTCAGAATTACTTCTATAGCACCCTCCTCCCCTCCCTCCCCCATATGCAGTCAGCCTAATTGCTTTAGCCGAGATGTGACAAGCCAGACAATTGCTGTGCATCGGATTATCAGACGAGAAACCAAAAAAAAATAATATATATATATATATATATATATATATATAAATATATGTATTATAGATATTCAATCCCTCAGTCTCACTCTGCCACGGGCTCTTAACCCACATTGCCTTGCGTCACCCTTCAGCTCTGCAGGAACAGGAACAACCCTTTGCAGCCTCCTCTCAGACCAGGACATCAAACATGTCATCAAATCAACAATCAGCATTGTGTAACCTCCTTTCTGTTTCATATTTCCTCCGTAAACTGTACGAGTCAGACCCGTTAATTTCATTATCGCTTAATCGACCCATCGCTCTGTTTATAAAAAGGCAAACATGAGGTTAAAAGCCTAAATCTGGTTCCTGAAGCCGGAGACTCCAAACAAGCCGATTGCGGTGGATTTCTTTTAATAACAGAGCTATTCTTTTGTAACAAATCCTTCATTCATCAAGGGGAACCATATGATTTATGATTACCTGTTTTGTTTTCTCACTTAAAAAAAAAAAAAGAAAAAACACGACGCAATAAAAATGTGTTTGAGGGTCATTTTAAGAGCTTTTCACACCTTTTTGGGGCAGGATATTTGTGACGTGATATTTTCACATTTTATCATGCCAACTCCAAACCATTAATAAACAATAAAGACAGTTGATAACAGATTCAATTCCTTGATGCCGGTTGACTGGATCAAGTGTCCGGTCACTCCAAAGGAGCCGCTACAGACTGAGCTTTGGCTCTTAGTAAACATTTATCATCCCTTTTGACAGAAAAAAATGAAATCAAAAAGTATCAGACGTGTTCCATCTATAATGAAAACAGAGAGCACCTGCATCAAAGTTTCCTCCTCTTCAAAGTGCACAAAGCGGCAGCGTGGGCGAGCAGCCGACTCCGAAACCCAAAATAAACACACAAGTCTGGCGGGGAGCGGCGTCGTGTTTAAACGACAGACTCAAATTACAACTAATGAATTAATTAATTAATAAATTAATAAATAAATCTTGCCAAAACTGGCGCGTGCTGCTGGAGGCGGAGCGTCGGGCGGCCATCTTGGTTTTCCTCTGAATCGACCTCGTTCGCGTTCCATTCCGTCAGCGGGAGGGTTTTTCTCTCCACTAACAGGACGTGGCGCCTCCTGCTCGCCATCGGCAGCCGGAACGCGGCGCGTGAGTTGATGAGTTTTGGGGGCCGAGGCGGCGAGGGTCAGATACAACTCCTCACGCTGAAGAACAAGAAGGTCTGCTGCGCCGGGCGTTCTCTTTAAAGAGAGCGCAGCAAATGAAAGGGGGAGGAGCCGAGGGAGGGGCCGAGGGAGGGGCCGAGGCCCGGGTGTCTGGACCGTCTTCCCAGGGAAATAACCTCCGGCACAAAGATGGATGCTCACACTTCCTGCAGCAGCAGCAGCAGCCCGATTGTTGCAGGGAACCGGAGAGTAACTGGGCCGAGCAGGCAGAGGAAAGAGCTCCACTAACGGGAAGCCAAAACTTCACAAATTGGAGAGAAAAAAAAAAAAGAATTCAAGTAAAAAAAAGAAAGAAAAAAAAAAAAAGGACGTTATGGTGCCGCCGCCCACGCCGCTTGATTGAGAGCCAATCTCTGAGAAACGAAGCACAGAAAAACCCACGGCAACCAGCGCTTGGCAATGAAGATGGAGAAGGACGGGGGGAGGGGGGAGGAGGGGAGGGAAAGGTGATGCTGCAGTGGAGGTGGGCATGTTGTTGGGCGATGTCTACCGGATTGGCATGTGGCGGTGATATAATTGTTGATATTCATTAATAATCAGGCATCTTGCTCCCTCCCAGCAACAGGAATTTATATTAATATTTATATTTATATATATTTATATATATATCTGTCATCTTGTCAATCATGGCGTTCTTTCCCCAGAAACGAGTGCGTTCCATTTACTGTAAATAAATGTGTTGCAGGGATGACGGGTTTCTGTACCCGGATGTTGGCCCGTCACCGGTTGCCTCCACAAGGAGCCGATGGGATGTTTTTCCCCACTGGATTTTGGATTATTGCATGAAATGAACGTTTATGATACTCACACGCAGGCTAAGATAATCTTTACAAATCGGCTCGGGGGCTTTTAAATCTCAGTGGTGGACGGCCGTCAACGTCTGAGTCGTCATCTCCGGGAATCAGTCAGAATTATGACTCAGCGAAGCCTGCACCCCAAGGCTGCACCCCAAGGCTGCACCCCAAGGCTGCACCCCAAGGCTGCACCACAAGGCTGCACCCCAAGGCTGCACCCCAAGCCTGCACCACAAGCCTGCACCCCAAGGCTGCACCACAAGTCTGCACCCCAAGGCTGCATCCCAAGGCTGCACCACAAGCCTGCACCTCAAGGCTGCACCACAAGTCTGCACCCCAAGGCTGCATCCCAAGGCTGCATCCCAAGCCTGCACCCCAAGGCTGCACCCCAAGGCTGCACCCCAAGGCTGCACCCTAAGGCTGCATCCCAAGGCTGCACCACAAGCCTGCACCCCAAGGCTGCACCACAAGTCTGCACCCCAAGGCTGCACCACAAGCCTGCACCTCAAGGCTGCACCACAAGTCTGCACCCCAAGGCTGCATCCCAAGGCTGCATCCCAAGCCTGCACCCCAAGGCTGCACCCCAAGGCTGCACCCCAAGGCTGCACCCTAAGGCTGCATCCCAAGGCTGCACCACAAGCCTGCACCCCAAGGCTGCACCACAAGTCTGCACCCCAAGGCTGCACCACAAGCCTGCACCTCAAGGCTGCACCACAAGTCTGCACCCCAAGGCTGCATCCCAAGGCTGCATCCCAAGCCTGCACCCCAAGGCTGCACCCCAAGGCTGCACCCTAAGGCTGCATCCCAAGGCTGCACCACAAGTCTGCACCCCAAGGCTGCATCTCAAGGTGGCCTGAACCAGGTCGGTGGGACGAGTCAGACCCTCGGAGTGGTTCAGCTTTATTGAACCTTCACCACACGGTGAAGTCTCTGCCGGTTCTTTTCCCGTGTCTCGTGTGAAATGCCGTGAATGAGCCCCTTTTTCTTTTGGGAGCAACCCCCAGCCCCCCCCACCCACCCCCGGACCCCCGGTCCCCCCTCAGCCAGTGAAAAGGGGCGGGAGATTCGGGTAAAAAGGCTCCGCTTTCAGGCCGGCTGATGAAAGAGGTCTGCACTCATTACGAGGTCATTAAGTCATCGAGCAGCGAGCCGGTGCACTTGGGCCGAGCCCGCCCAACTAAGGGTTGGACAATCGATTGCTGCAATGTACAGAGACAACCGTTTCCTTAAGTTCCTTAAACACAGCAGCGGAGACGACCGGAGTGGCTTTGGGGGGGGAGGTTTGCGTTGTGATGTCTGCGTTATCTTAATCTTTTGGGGGAGTTAATATCAATATTATATAGCCTCCCGAGCGTCGAGCTTTAGAAAATAAAACAGGATTCTGGGGGATCGTGGGTGACGCAGGCTGAATGGAGGTTCTTGGCACTCAGTCGTCAGCTAATAATCCCTTAAAACGGTGAAAATACGGAGCCGCATTAGCTACTCCTTCGCATGAAATATGCATGAAAAATGACAAGGATTCCTTTTTTTTTTTTTTTTTTGGGGATGAGTCATTTGGTTTTATTTTATTTTTTTGCCTTTCAAGAGAGATCCTTTTTGTTGTGCACGCTCCCTTCCAAGCTGCCCTGTGGGTAGCTCGCTCAGCCTGCCACACAAATCAAAGTGTGTGTGTGTGTGTGTGTGTGTGTGTGTGTGTGTGTGTGTGTGTTGCTGTATAGTGAATAGGTACTCTCTGCTTCATCTACAAAAAAAAAAGGGCAACTGATACAGGAGTGAGGGAGACAAAAAAAAATGAAACATGAATCTACGTATTTTGATTCTGGCTGCAGAATTCAGATTTTTAAAAACAAAAACACAGGAAGCATTGTGTAAGACTTTAAATGAAACAGAAGGAGAATAAAAGTCTTGAAAACAAACATTTGAGTGTTTGATTCTCAACAAAGACACAAGAGATTTGTATTTTTTATAAAAAACGAGGCAATTGGCTGACACTGCAAGCTACAGGTTACACCCCCCCTCCCCCCTCCCTTCCCCCCTCCCTCCTCCCTCTCCCCCCCATTAAATGCTTAAACGCTTGGATTCCATCCAAGCGTAACCAGGCGGGCCTCCAGCGGTCCTCCAGCGGTCCTGCTGCCCCGGGTGTTCAACAAGGGGTTAACGCTTCTGAGGAACAGGGTCGACCAAAGAAAACCAGAACCACCACAGAAAGACAGCCAGTCTGGACGGACGAGCCGAGGCCCGTCCCTCGTCCAGTTTGCGGTCTGCCCCCGCCCCCCTCCCCCTCCTCCCCCCTCGAGCCCTTTCTCTGAACTCCTCACGGCTTGGCTGCAGCCTCCGGCCGGGAGCTGAACCACGGCGGGACCACAGGAGGTCGGCCGCTGCAGCCTGCTTCTGAATAGAGAGGAGCTGCGGAGCCCGCCAAGGCCCGGAGCCTCAGAGCTGCTGGTTCTGGACCAGGAGGAGAGAAGGAGGCCCAAAAGCCTCCACTGGGTTCAACCTCCACTCCCAGAACCGCTGCGGCAATAAAAGGGGGAAACAGATGCAACTAAATTGGCCGTATACATTAAGTCTGTGCCGCGGGCAATCTGTTAATGAAGTAAAAAAATCATGCAAATATATACTATATATATATATATATATATATATATATATATATATATATATATATATATATATATATATATAATCAATGAGCACAGTATCTCCCACATGTATGTATATATATACATACACGTGGGAGATACTGTGCTCTGATTGATTCAGCAAAAACATGAGGGGAAACTTTTCCTCCGCGCTCAGTGAAGAAGTGTTTCTGCTCGCTGGCTGAAAAAAGAAAAAAGAAAAGAAAAGAAAAGGGGGTCCGGGTCCAGACAGGACAGTGATGGAGGACCCACTTCAGCCACGAGGCAGCGCCGCCCGCTGCTCTTAACCTGCGCATTAGTAACGCTCGATGCAACATGTTAATGTCATTTAGTGTGTGTGTGTGTGTGTGTGTGTGTGTGTGTGTGTGTGTGTGTGTGTGTGTTGTGGGGGGGGAGCCAGGGTGGTCTTTGGCAGATAACCTGGACCGGCCTGTGCTGTGTCAGCCCTGGATTATGGATGACATGGTGGAGGGCGGGGGGGGGGGGGCCTGCGGGGCTGACAGGTAATAATTCACTCTCCAGGGGTCCTGCACCCTCCACTGGACACGAGCGGCCCCAGAAAAAGGGACCGGGGTGGAGGGGGGGTGAGGGGGGCAGCCTTGGAGCTCATATCCTCATAACCCTGCCCCTCTTTTTCCCCCCTGACTATCTGCCTCAAGAAACAGGGCTCTCATTGGCCGCCCAGTTGCCACGGGTAACCAGCCATTATCAGAATGAAGTATGAGGTGCCACAGGCCGGTGCCTCTCTCTCTCTCTCTCTCTCTCTCTCTCTCTCAGGTGCAGGGCCAAAAAACAAAGTCCCATATGCTGCGGGAGGGGGGGGGGGGGAGATTAACTGTCGCCAGACGCCGTGTGTTTGAGGCCCCCGAGACACTTCAGACGGATCGCGGTCGTTGAGGTGCGACAACAATAGACGTTAACAAAAAATACATATATATATATATATATATATATTTATATATATATATCTTATCCGACGATGCTCTCAAGTTCCACTGAGCTTGAAATGGTGGAGAAGGACTTCAACTTCACCCGGGTTTAATGTAACGTGTCTGTGTGTCCCACTGACATTCTGTTGGGTTCTTTCCTCCGATAATCCAAGCTGTGTGTGTGTGTGTGTGTGTGTGTGTGTGTGTGTGTGTGTGTGTGTGTTACGTGGCCATGTTCAGATATTGAGTACTTTATCTCGATGATGAAAATGGAAATAGGCTCGCTGAACGTTCCCCCAAGGGCCGCGGTCCTCGGCCCCTGGTTAGGAGCCTATTTCAACCATCATTACCCTGAGGGCCATTAAGGAAGATGCCATCTGCACTCGGGCCCTCCCCTCTGTCCCCCCCCCCCCTCTGCCCCCCCTCCTCGTCTACCGGGGAGCCTCTCGTCATTTCACAACTAAAAAGCAAACGGTCGGAATGGAAATAGGAAATAAAATTACACACCGAGCTAAATGCGCCATTAAGCGCGCTAACCGAGAGCCGGCGGAACCTATCAGGGGCCCCGAGGACACGGGGGGGGAGCGGGGCCGTTTTCAGAATGAGACTCGTTCCTGATGGTGTTGAGAAAACAGAGGAGATGATTGTTTGTGAGCGTGGGAGATGGAGATTTGTGTGCATTATATATGTGTGTGTGTATATTTATATTTCAAGTAGGAGTGCAGACAGACATGCTGGTTAGACACAGGAGCATCTCACTCACTTCTCCTGGGGGAGGGGGGCGGGGGGGGAGGGGGGGGGCAGGGGCAGGGGGGGGTGTCAGCAGACCGGTGACATGTCAAATAAAATAAACCTGAAACCACAATTGCAGACTGCTGCCAAGACTCTGTACAACTGCAGGGTGGGGAGGGGGGGGGGGGGGCACCGCGAGCCATCCACGGGCCTCCACATCCTGTGGCATCACTGCAGCAGCTGAGATGAGCGCACGCGCGTGCGTGCGCGCGTGTGTGTGTGTGCGGGCATATAAGAAGATCACAAGATCCGACCACACGGTCTCCACTTAAGGCATCTGACTGGTCGGAGCAGAGAGCGCGATGCCCCACACACACACACACACACCCTCTTTGCAACAACCAAAACAATGTTGCCCCTTTAACCTGGACATACTTTTTTTTTTCTTTTTTTTTTACACATGCACAACTTTAAGGACAGAACAGAGCACGAAAGAAAGCCCAGGACCAGGACCAGGACCAGGACCAGGACCAGGACAGTGGCAACAGACAGATTGAAAACAAATAAATAAGAAAAAGTGTTGCTGCAGTTTCTTTGTGCACGAGAGAGATGTATTTATTGTTGAAATGTTCTTAGCTCTCAGCTGAAACTGAACACCCACTGAGGGCTACGAGAGGGCTAATGCACAACAGGCTGAGACAAATCACAGCCCCACTCAGGGGCAGCTCATTTCAACACAAATAAACCAGCGAGCTCCCTGGGAAAATATGAAATATAAAATAAAAAGCAATAACACAGGTTAGTAACGTCTTTGTGCATGAGGTAAACACCGACTGACTGCTGCTGGAAACTCTCGCGTGCAGAAGCAGAAACCTGTTCGAACAATGAGCTCATCGTTTTCCCCTTTTTCTCCCCGAGTTGGGCTTTAACAAAAGACCCAACTGCGGATCAAGTGAGTCGTGATTCTCGCAGGTAAAAAAATGAAAATATTCTTAAAAAAAATCCACGCAGAAGCGAGCGGCCGCGGCTCCGGTATGACCGAGCAGTGATTTTATTTATTTATTTCACGGCGCCTCTCGGTCCCGACGTGCGTTGCTTTTCTTTGCGCAGATAAACAGGTCGAGGAGGAAACTAATTTGGGCCCCTTGTTCATAAAATTAAAAAAAACGAGGAGTATGCAAATACATCTTCTGCAAGGCGACACGTTATCGGCTGCTAATTGGCGATAAGTTGCCGAGGAGTCTTTGCAGCAACAGTCAACAAGAGGGCGAAAACATGATCGGTGAGTGTTGCGGGTTTTAGGGAGCCACACGGAGGCTTTCTGGGCAACGCGCGGAGGAAACCCGCACACGTGCAGCGCGGAGGAAAACAACTGAATGTCCTAATAGCCTGCAAAAAAAAAATAATAAAAATATCTGAATCATGACGAGGAAGAAAAAAAAAAAAAAAAAAGAAAAAAAAAAAAAAAAAAAGAGGAAAACAAGCGACTTCTCCGGACCCTGCTAAAAAAAAAGAAAAATAAACTTGGGAGTTTGAGGTGTCGGAGATGTTGCATGTTGCGTTATTTAACTTAATAATGTGGGATAAATAATGTCGTTCTGCAGCAGCAGCATCGCTGAAGTGAGTCAACCAGCAAGAGAGACACTTCTTACCTTATTGTTTCCGTCCTCCGTCCAGCGCGTGGAGGGATACAATATTAATGATGATAATAATGATGATAATACTAATACTAATAATAACCGTCCGTGTGCGTGAGGCGGTGGAGTTGTTGGTTGTTGCGCTCGTGTTTCCTCCGGTTAGTAATCCCAGAGCGGCTCCCCTCTCTCTCCACTGTGGACAAGACTGGAGCCAGACTGGGATCACAACACTCCGGGAGCCGCCGAGGCCACGCCCCCACTCCCGTTCTGACAGGCGTGCCGTCCAATCACAGAGCGGGGTTCGGATCATGGCCGCCTCCTATTGGTCCAACCGTTCGAGCTCGCTTTGTGCGTGTGTGTGATGTGTGTGTGCGTGTGTGTGATGTGTGTGTGTGTGTGTGTGTGTGTGTTGCGCGCGCGCCCCGCCCCAGCTGGAGCTCACTTTCCTCCCAGATGTTTTAATGTCTGAACATTAGGGGCCCCTGTAACCCCCAAACCAGCCAATCAGAGCGCAGGACAGGGTTATTTAAACACGCACGTAGTTTTGACTTCATGGGAGGAGCTGTTTGAAATGAGCCATATTATTCTATTGTAACTCATATTGTATTACAGCATATTTGTAAATGAATTGTATTTATTTATTCTTATACACATCATTTTTCTGTTGTCTTTTTTTTCACTTTTCATTTTCAGCGCATGATCAGCAATTTAGTTTATGCAAGTGCTTTTTAAATGCTATTGACATTCTGTGTTGTAGAATCTGCACTTTAGTGTGAGGTATATTACTTTAGGACAGCAACTAACAGTTATTTTCATCATTAAATACATATTATATACTCAGTATATGTATAGTATTTTATCCTATGTTTTTATTTTATATTTTAATCTGTTTGTCGTCTGTCTGTCCATCCATCCATCTATCTTATTCATCCATTTATCCAATCATCCATCCATCCATCCATCCATCCATTTACCCATCCATCCATCTATCTATCCAGCCATCCCTCCATTTATCCAATCATCCATCCATCCATCCATCCATCCATTTACCCATCCATCCATCTATTTACCCATCCATCCATCTATCATCCATCTATCCACCCATTTACCCATCCATCCATCTATCTATCCAGCCATCCAGCCATCCATCCATTTACCCATCCATCCATCCATCTATCTATCTATCCAGCCATCCCTCCATTTATCCAATCATCCATCCATCCATCCATCCATTTACCCATCCATCCATCCATCTATTTACCCATCCATCCATCTATCCACCCATTTACCCATCCATCCATCTATCTATCCAGCCATCCAGCCATCCCTCCATTTATCCAATCATCCATCCATTCATCCATGCATCATCCATCCATCCATTTACCCATCCATCCATCTATCTATCTATCCAGCTATCATCCAGCCATCCATACATCTATCCATTACCCATCCATCCATCCATCCATCCATCCATCCATCTAACACATAGACTACTGTACAAATAAATATATGTAACACATATGCTCATTAGCGGTTTCCTCTATATGAATCATGTTATTACAGGGAGTTACATTATATGAGAGGTACTGACATTGCAAACCGCGTGCAGAATAAAAGCGTGGACGACGCGTACCCACAACAGTTAATCAGCTGGCGGTGACGAGGCGGCGTTCCCAGAGACACTAACAGAACACCTGTGCGGTGATGGCAGTGCTCGGGCTTTTGGTCCGACTCTGTATCTGTGTTTGATGATAATCTAATAGATGGCCATGGACTCACTGGCTCATTCATCTCCCAGCCTTCATCTACTGCATTTCCATTTCAGTCAGTCTTTCTTGTCAAAATGCTGCTGAGTTATAGGGAAAAAAAGAAGAGTTCAAGTGGCTCCTGCAGCAATTATCTGCACTGGTTATGATACATATACTGTTCGCCACTCTGGTAGTCAGATAAATGAGATGGCTTCCCCTCAGGTCATGCTTGTTCATTGCATTCCTCTCTGGCCTCAAGCCGCAGGAAAAAAAAAATGGCTGTGAGTTTTTTGGTCGGCTCTGACTCAACACTCGTAGATCCGCTGCAGTCGTTTCTCTTTGGCAGTGCGATGGCGCCTGTTGTGGCGAGGCTCTTTCAAGGGGAGGGGAAGGACAAGGGCTCAGAGGGCCGGGGCTCAGAGGGCCACGGCTCAGAGGGCCAGGGCTCAGAGGGCCAGGGCTCGCATGGCCTCCTTCCAATCTTTGGCTACACCCTCAGTTCACCACAATGCTCTGGCAGTGAAGAGGCTGGATGTATATTGACGAGTTATTCTTTTTCCGGTGCAGCGGAGCGGTGGCTGCATACTGAATGCAAACCCCTTTAGGAACCAAGGGGTGCGGCTCATTGTAGACCTCTCCATGTGCAGAGTGTACTCACATGGCCGCTCTGATAAAGTGACTGCTGGGTTGATGTTATTAGTTTCATAAAAGTATTAGATTTACGGAAGCGTGTTTACTGTTTTTGCTTTCTAAAGGCCTCAACACACCGGGGACGTGACGAATAAACGGCACAAAAATGCTAAATACTCGCTGTAAATAGGAAGAGGACAAACTACGGGGCCTCCGTGGACCCAGAGCAGCGTCTAGCTGTCTGCATGAGGCAAACTGTTGTACAGCCGGATATTTTATTGAGTTTCTTGTTAGAAAAATACTGTCTAGGGCTTTTATTGTGAAAGGTAAGAAGGGAAGAAGTGGATATGGTTCACGCTGCCTTTGTTAAGGTTTAAAAGGAGAAATAACGTAGCCGACGTAGCCGACGTAGCCTCCATGCCGTTGCGCACCATGGTGTATGTTTCGCGCGACCTGATTGGTTGATGCCTTTATTCGTGGTGCGAAAGCTCCGAAAAAATCAACCTTGTTCCAGAAATACATGATACAGTTGGAAAAAAAATACACTGATGTGTGAATGAATATGTTTCACCCTACAGCTCATTTAATGCTTTTAAAGTATCTTTTGAATGACAATGAACCTTCTCACAGCAGGTATTTTGACGTGTAGTTCCCCAGTTAGCTACTCCAGTGAGCCAGCCTGCACGATGCATTGCCTGATGGAGTTCTACGACACCGAGACGTACGCTAACAGTATTTCTTAATCGCTTGAATCCATCGTTGCTTTTGGTCTTCCAATAGTTTACAGTCATGAAAAGATTCAAATGGTTTGGTTTCAGGTGACCTTTTGTAAACCGTAACCATGTGCTTTGGGTTGCGTATGAGCTTAAGTGTACCTCGGATCAGGATAAAAACCTCATATGGCTCATTTTGAAACGCTCTGATATTACCGTATCTCCATTCTGTCGAGGAATAGGAAAACAAAATGTACCTTTTTAAATACAGAAGATTAAGAGCAGATGTGTTCAATTTTCTTCAAACCAAGAAACCCTTTCAAGATATAATGTACCTGGCACCTCTTCATGTATGTGATTTTTACATTTCTATAATCTTATTCATGTGAAACAACAACACAACGGAAATGTATACGAAAGATATTATTCATGTATTCAGAATATTTGCAGATTCTAAGAGCACAGATTTCTAAATGGGATTTTTTTAAAAAACATATATTCATATTTATCATTATAATTTAAATGACTGAATCTGAAAACACACCAGCAGGGCGCCACAGATCCCCGGAGTTAGAGAAAAGGCACAAACATGTTATTTATGTGCTCTCGTGAGTATTTATTTTCTTTATTATCTTTAACAGTTCATAAATGATCATTGCACTTCGTAAATGTGAGTGCTATATAAATAAAGGTTATTATAATCATAATAAACCTGCCATATGCTGTTGATGGAATCACCCGATAAACCACTTCTTGAGTACATTTTGAGGAATGCCTGCGTCAACTCTCTTGCGATACCTCAATGCACAGGCCCACTTATCTAAATATCAAACATGTTGGAGAATTCGAGACGTTCTCGAGACCACGAGAGGAGTCTGTAGCTGGAGTCTGTAGCTGGAGTCTGTAGCTGCAGTCTGTAGCTGCAGTCTGTAGCTGGAGTCTGTAGCTGGAGTCTGTAGCTGGAGTCTGTAGCTGGAGTCTGTAGCTGGAGTCTGTAGCTGCAGTCTGTAGCTGCAGTCTGTAGCTGCAGTCTGTAGCTGGAGTCAGGACGGACAGTCACGCTTGCAGCACATCAACAAATGCCTGCAGAGGAGCATGTGAGCACAATGGTGGAATTCAAACAGCCTGATTTGGAGTCCGCAGGAACGACTCGGAGCCCGGCGTCACCTTAGAGCCAATTATGAGAAACACACACGCGCTATATATTTTGTGTTTGGTCCCATGGGTGTCTTTGAGGAAGCGAAGCCACTGAAAGCTGAAGAACAGAAAGGGGAGAAGTGCGGGCTATGAATCCAGCATAATGATGATGACGATCCTCAAGGCTTTAATGTCTCATCCTCTCACAGGGCTGCGAACACAGTCTGTATAATATACCTGTATTTACCAGGAAGCTTGGCACATCCAGCCTGTCAATAATCATTAATATATCTCAATGTATTGGTGCTAATCCATTGTTAATATACAATATGAGGTAGCTTGGATTGATGGACTGAAGGAAGGTCTTTTTGACTCTGGATCTTTTGAATATGTGACTGAAGGGTGAACATTAAACGTGAAGTCAAAGCTTCATGTGTTAAAGCTGCATTCTCTCTCCTGACCACCAGGGGGCGACTCCTCTGGTTGTATAGAAGTCAAAGCTTCATGTGTTAAAGCTGCATTCTCTCTCCTGACCACCAGGGGGCGACTCCTCTGGTTGTATAGAAGTCAAAGCTTCATGTGTTAAAGCTGCATTCTCTCCTGACCACCAGGGGCGACTCCTCTGGTTGTATAGAAGTCTATAGAAAATGACTCTACTTCTCTCTTGATTTATTCCCTCAGTAAACATTGTAAACATGAGTTTATGTCTCAATCTCTAGTTTCAAGTCTTCTTCAATACAGCATGATGTTCATTTAGTAAATTATGGTCCATTTAGAGTCAAACAGAGCATAAAGCAGGGGATGCTTTAGGGCGGGGCTACAGGGTGATTGACAGGTCGACACCAGAGACGTATATACCGTCTCTACCACGCCGTCACTCATCCTCAGTCCAAACATAACAGTGTCAACACTCAATGACGACCTTTTTGACAATTCGTTGCCACGGTTTTCTTTTTAAATAACTTCTACAACTGCACTATGGCTAAAGCATGGTTGAGGTTTACATTTGGCCAAGGTTTGAGAAAGAGTGTAAAGCTCGTTCAAATCCACAGAACTTTACTTGAAATTCTTGTTGATCCAAAAGTACTAAATATGTAAATAATAATTTGCAGCTATACTACAAAAAGTATGCGCTGCAAATTGTAGATATCCGGAAAGATGTCAAATCATATGTAATCATCGTAATCATGAACCACACAGGTGGATGGATCAAACAAAAAAACGGTCTTTCACGTAACTTGCGTACTTCAGTAAGTTATTTTAACCCAAACAACGATATTTACCGAAACCTAACAAAGTCCTTTTGTTGCCCAAACCTAAAGATGTTTTTCTGTATAGACGGAATTTGATTTTGAAAAGAAAAACGCACAAATGAGGAGTACATTTTCATAAGAAATCACACAAACTGTTGTATGAGGATACCTTGAAATGTGTCAAGGGGAATAAATGGTGCACAGGACATCGAGAATATTTCCATTTGGTGGAAAAGTGCTGCGATAAAAAAACACATGTCTTGTGATTTGAAGATTTAACATGTATCATACTGTCAGACAGTGGAATCAATTTTTTTTTTTTTTCAACCTTGAAGCTTAAGAGGGTAAAAAAAGATAAGGGGTTGTTGGACTGTCTTGGGATGCAAACTGTCTGAAGCATGAAAGTCAGACTGGCTTGACTTGAGCTCTGCACCCTAATTTTCCTCCTCGCTACAATAAGAACACGCTGCTGCCTCGGCACTGAGCACTGTCATTGGCCGTAAGTGGTGCTCTGCAGAATAATCCATTATGGACACACTGTAAATCCTCGGGATGCTGGGCTGCCTGTTCTTTGGCAAGTGCAACACAAGATCATTTGGAGTCAAGCAAGTGATTGACATTCAAATGTGTGGCCACCAAAAAAAAAGAAAGAAAAGAAATCCTATAGGTTGCTTAGTCTGCACATTTCCTTTGCTGCATTGTCCTGAAATCAGGAGAATATGTCTGTGAACACCTACGAGTTCAGTTCACTTGTGGATGTAAACACAATCAGGGTAAAGCTAAAAGTCAACACGTACTTCTCACACTCATTGCTTCATTTCTAATCAAATGAAATGTGCTGCAGCACGGGGCCAGAGCAATTGAAACGTGCCATTAAGGACTGCAGTGTGTATAGATCACATCTTGCAGTAATCACATCATGGAGGCATTAGGCTGCGCTAATGTCCAGGCTACATTCCCGCGCACAGCGAAAGCGAGACATACCTTAACGTCTGTTTTAATTTATTCATCCCTCGCAGCTGAGTATGACGAAGTGGTGACTTCATAATGCGAGCAGCCATGAGGCCGGGCTGGAAACACATCTAGCCATGTGGCTGTATTAGTGATACTGTGTGTATCTGGTGTCTGTGTGATCTTAATCCAATACTGGGATTCATAATCCCCCCGCAGGTTTCTCAACTAAACAAAGATTAGGAGAGATTTGCTTGTTTGTTTATCATCTGAATGAATGTCAAAAGGTCAGCTGCAGGACAAATGGAAGCAGAGCAGACAAATTCTGTCTGTCTGTCTGTCTCTGTGTCTGTCTGTCTGTCTGTCTGTGTGTCTCTGTGTCTCTTTGTGTCTGTGTGTCTGTCTCTCTCTCTCTCTCTCTCTCTCTCTCTCTCTCTCTCTCTCAGCGTCAGACAGAAATCTACCTCCGTCACAAAATGTCCACTTCACCAGCTCAAACAGATGCACATGATACCCTTGCAGTGTGTTGCATACCAATGATTCTGTGTTAAGCCATCAAACTGAAGCATATGGTCGAAAGAGAGGGTTGTTAAGCCCCTTCTGTTCCAACAATACTACCACTGCTCCTACTAGTAATAATATGATAATCTCAGCAATAGTCTGAAAGCGTATTCGTCCCCAGAGCGTCTGCGGTTGCTATTGCTAATTTATGTCCATTATGTGGAGGTTATATCTCGTCATCTCGAGACATCAAGCTGCTGCCTCATCATCATCGTCTTATTATCTCCGGATAACAAATGGTGCTCGTGTTTATTTCCCAAAGCCCAGAATCTGGAGATAACGATTTAATCATTATGGCATTTTGAGGTATCAAATATCGCTTTCTTGTGTTCATAACCTGAAACGTCTCATTACTGCAGGATAACGGGCTGGTGTTCTTCATTCTTGGAGTCGTTGTGGGAGTGACTCCTCTCCGAGAGAGAAAGCAACCCCAGAGGAGAACAGCTCAAACATGAGAGATGAGACTGTAAGAAGCCTGTATGATGTTATGATCACCACCTCTGGTTATGTTTACCAGCCGCGACATCGACACTGCTGTTGCTTTCACTTTGTGAGTCTGTGTGCGCAGTCCATATAAAATCACAAAATTTGATCGTATGATTTGGACACAAATTTTCCTTCTTTTGTTTTTTTTTGTCTCCCAGCATGACTTAAAATAAAAACGTGAACTTTTAGGCTTCAGGCAACAAAACAAAACGTTAGGTTTAGTGCTAAAAATCCAAGAGGCCACCAGCCAAAAAACCAAGATGGCGACGGCCAAAAAGCTGAACCTGAGTCTTCAAACCAAAGTCCACAAACCAATGGGTGTCGTCATGGTGACTCCATCTACATGTTATACACAGTTTATAGTCATTACTTAACTCTGTCTCTTAATTACTTTGCTTATACTTTCTTAAATGTTTATATTTCTTGGATACTGGATTGTATATTTGCAAATACTGTTATTATACTTATTGTATTGCGTGTGATGACTTCTACTACTGCTGCTTCATTCGGGTAGAGCGTCACTGTTCCACACAAGGACACTCCAGCAGAGTGGACACTTAATGACACAGCGGTTTGAACTCCGGTTCAAACCGCAGCATGTGGTCGACATGCGGTCGACATGCGGTCGACATCCATGTGAGAGAACGCATCTTGAGGAACCTCATGACATTCAGCCAGGACCTGGTCTAATGCACATGCTCTTTTTTTTGTCTTTTTGGTGAAAACACATGGATTTATGCTTAACTGCTGTTATATTCTGTATTTCTATTACGGCAAATACTATTAGCACCCAAGTGTCAGATGCCAACAATACTATTTGCACCCAGGCGGAATAGCCATTGTGGCTTTTTGCACCTGGGTGTATATAGCATGGCAAAGACAAGCACCTAGGTGTCCATAGACAACAATGATATTTGCGCCCAACTCAGGCACACATTCAATACTGTACATGTATATGTGGCCTACTGTAGGCTATGTACTGTATATATTTCCGAAATCTAATCAGGTAGCTTCATTGCCACATAACTGCCACTTTGGCTCGACTGGCCAGGTGTCCCGGAGGTGGGAAAGGAAGGAGCTTGAATTCCTCTCTCAAGATGTCTTTCTTCATTCACACAAACAAGTTCAATGGCACGAATGCCTTGGAGGAGCCACTGTCTGAAAGTGTGCACCATTATCTTAATTTGTATGATTCTTTACACCAAGATTACAAAAGCCCACAGTGAGGCAACGTGATGCAGCCAGGATCAAGTGGCCATTCAAAACTGGTTTGAAGCATGCTGAGGCCTTTGTCTTGTATGTTTTCTGAACTTTAATTTTACCTGAACTGGCTCATATTCTGGGTACATTTTTTTAAGATTTAATATTTTTTTCATGTGCAAAATGGTGGCGTTTTAAAGTTCTTGATGATACCGGGTAAGGTATAGGAAGGTTTGTATGCTCCAAAGTAAAAGGAGGCTTAAAGCTACAACGATGAAGTTTAATTTAGTTTTAACTCTGGCGGTCCCTGTGGACAAAAGCGGTAGTGTCTCCGAGCACCAGTGTCCCTTTAGAAATCCGCTCATTTTACTGACAGGCTGCTTACTGACAGGCTGCTCCGCTCAGTCCTGGTTCAGGTTCTCCCGTGCCTCCTTTCCCTCGAGCGGGCCGAGCAATACGGCCTGGGTCTCCAGCAGCGTGATGTCGGTCATAGCTCTACTATGAGCATAGGAAGCAGGAGCATTTTCTTAGCCTTTTTGGGAGTATATAATTCCTCTATGTATCTGAAAACTTTCTAATAACCATAATTGAAGATGTATGGTTTCCGGTGGACAGTGACAAATTATTTTAACTTGAGGTAGAAAGTAGGGGCGCATTAGAATGACAGATATACTTTGTATACTTAATTCACTTAGTATTTCTTCATTCCATTAAAAGGAACAAAGTCTGCACTATACATCTCTCATCCCTAAGTGCTCCAACTTTATACATCAGTTATATTGCTGCAAAGTCCCACCTAATAAAATACTATATGGTGTACTTCTCTCTGAGGATTTATTTTCCAATCATCCATTTTCATTTACAGTGCAGTCCGCTGTGGCTGACAAATTCCAGCGAGCCCCACAACCGAATGAGCCTCACTTTCTGCAATAGATCACCATCATTACAAGAAGCCAACACTACGAAGGTCAAGGGTTACAACCACGGCCCGCTAAAAACGCTAGTATGATGGAAGTATGAAAAGGTCGAGGCAACAAAGTGGAAATCGAGGCTAAGTGCAGAAGAAGAGGGGTTTCTGATGAGAACGTCTGAGAATAAGCAAGAGAAAAGATGCGGACAAGGGACACGATTCTATGTTTGGAGGAGGAGGTGATGTGAGGCTTGAAGAGATGAGTTTTCAGTCCACAAAAGAGAGCAGGGAGTAACTCCTCTATTATGACTAGAATAGGAAGGTCATTCCACCATTAGGGAGTCGACCCTGCGTGGATCGATGACCAGGCAGGTGCAGGAAAGAAGAGCTAAGTGAGAGGCAGAATACAGAACACGGATCCGTGAGTTGGATTGTACCATAAACTGAAAGATGTGACAATTTGTTCACACAAATTGGTAACTTGCGTCCTTGAACTACGAGGTGAACTCGGATAATCGGCAGATTTGGACAAACAAACAAACAGCCAAAACCCTGACCATGTAACTCAGTCCAATATCTGTATCAAACCCTTGCAGCCCATTGAGATTGTCCATTATCTGACAACATTCCCTGTTAAAATTCCAATAACAGCAGCATGTGTGCACCTTGTAAAGCAGCCAAAGCTGGCACAGGCTAAACGAGGAGTGCTGAAATATCCAACGTGGTATCAAAATGGACGAGAGGAAATAGTAGAACAAAGGTTCCTGTTTAGAGCCCTCGTCTTGGTGGACAGGTGCGAATGCACCCAAGACGCATTGAGATCCAACCGCTTCGGAGGTGGTCTGGGCCGCACATGGTCACGTTCTTTTAGCTGTGTATATGCAAATGTGTCCCGGGCCACACCGAAGGACCGCCTACACAACAGACGTCCTCCGCCTAAGTGGGAGTACCGGTGATCGGTACTCGGTATCGACCGATACACAAGTTACGGTATTGGGAAGGAAAAAATGGTATCGGAACATCTCTATTTCCAGTTTTTAACTGAATCATTGTGTTTCCCCAGATTTCTCTCTTTTGAAGGCTCGACAAGATATTGGAGAAAGGACGGAAAAGCTGCACACCCATAACTCAGATGAAGTCCTATCATTTTAGATTCCAAAGATAGATATGTTTCAGCACATCCTCCTCTTTCCAGGATAAAGAGACATTGCTTGATGAAATGAAAGTTCTAAATGGGCAGCTTTTCATTTCTTTCTTGGATGTCTATATACTGCAAACGAGCAGCACACAAAAACATGTTATTTTTTCCTCATTTCTTGAAGATAATATTGGAACATATGGCACATAAACCCATAGTAATAAAACATGCAGGCTGGTCTGTGGCCTCTTATAGCTGCCACCCACGGAGCAGATTTAGTGCAATTCTATCATCATCATCATCATCTCAGTATACAATATACAGCTTCTCCAAACCGCTTCCTTACCCTTCTGTTCTTTGTGAAGCATAAAAAGATTGTCTCGCCGGAAGGCAAGCTGATTATTATGAGCAATCACAATCTTCCAAACAGCCACCTCATGAGGAGTCCCTAACTTTGTTGACACTTCTTGGCAGAGCTTCTATTTCATTCCATGAGATGGCAGAGGAGAAATCGCTCAAAGTGGATTTAAGAAAAAAAACTGCAGTGCTTTAGAAAAGATCACCATCTTCTCTGTCAAAAAATAAAAAAAACGCATCACACAAAACAGAAAAAGGACAACATGAAAGTGTCTGAAATGGGGGATGAGATAGGAAACGAGTGGGGTAATCTGTGGCAGAGTGTTTCTCAAAAGCACTTCTGAGAACTGTCGCCTTGGCAGTCGAAGGGCCCAATTTACAGAAGAGAGGATTACAAAGCCAGATTATCTCGGCAGAGTTATCAAGGCTGCCCTCCCAAATAGCATCATTACCCATCTGAAAGAAAGCGAGCGTGCAAGGGGAGATAAAAGAAGAAGAAGAAGAAGAAGAAGAAGAAGAAGAAGAAGAAGAAGAAGAAGAAGAAGAAGAGGAGGAGCAGGAGCATCTTCACACCTGGTGGATCTACACGATTGGTTCTCTGGATTTCAGGCATTATTACTCAGAGAATTGCCTCGGGGTTCACAGTGGCTTAGAGCTGATCTAGTGCACAAACACATCACCTGCACACACAGCGTTTTCATGTAGCATGCACACACACACAGAGACACACACACGGTATTGTAGTGGAGTGATGAACTGTGACTGAACTGGAATATCAAAGTCTCTATTCTGACTAGCCACGATTTGACATGGGTCTGTAAACACAGAGGGTGATTATTTTGAATGGGAGGAGATCAGGTCCAGTCAAATCAAGTTTATGTGCACAGCTGTTTCAACCTGTTCTCACTCCCAACTTCTCAAATACCGACGCTCGGTCAGTGCCTCTTAGCGTCTGATACGATCGCACCAAAAGGTTCAGCATCCATACGAGATGCACCCGGCTTTACACTAACTCCAATGTAAACCCATACGCCTTGTTATTAGATGGCCAGAGCAGCGGAAGTCGTGTGAAGAGCGAGACTAGGTGGGTGGGAGGGAGGGTTAGATGGGTCAAACAGCAGGACTTTCACCCAGGAGACCGCTGTTCATGTCACACGTGAAACCAAGTCAACGTTGACTTATTTTACGGTAGTTTTGTCACGTGATGTATGTACTTACATAACGCCAGTTACATAACTTATTTGAACCCAAACCACAATCCTTTCAAGTAATTTTGTTGCGCAAGTAAACCTCTGTGTACTTAGAGTGTCATAATTTGAAGCGTAAGGCCACTGTCCAAGCATCGGTATTTGACCAGTTGGGAATGACAATGTGTTGTTATATTAAATACGATGTCTCTATGGCTTTAGAGAAGA
This sequence comes from Ophiodon elongatus, assembly GCA_016806645.1. Classification (NCBI taxonomy): domain Eukaryota; kingdom Metazoa; phylum Chordata; class Actinopteri; order Perciformes; family Hexagrammidae; genus Ophiodon; species Ophiodon elongatus. Next base: position 273,411 of record JACSYO010001051.1, read on the forward strand.
GTTTCTGACATAACTCCTGCCCTATCTCTCTAACAAGAAAGTTCTTGGCAATTCCTGACGATGATAATCTCACCATAAGGTCCATTAAGTCATTCGAAATTTAATTTTTCGGAACATTTTCAGGAATTTTCAAAATCCTAAATAACTTTTATTTTTGTAAATTAGTTTTCTTGGTAGAGACACTGGTTTTCCAATGATATGTAAAAACTCCCCTGAAGAAACCCTAGAACTTGAGGAACAATAGAAGATAATTTTGAAGATGTGATTTTAAGATTCTCCAAAAAGTTTGCCAACAATGGCAATGTTTGAAAAAAAGTTTCCTTTCCACAAGATTTGGACGTGGTTAAGGAAAGATTACATCAAATAAACTATGGATAGTATGTAGGACTGGGGATCATTAAAAAAAAATGACCTTAAAGAGAGAACATTGTTTCCTCCAGATTAACACTGTTAGCTCGCTCAGCGCTGCTTGCTGTTTTTAGCGTTGTTTCAAGCTGTTAGCACCGTTAGCTGGTAGATGCCGACTCAGACGTCTCCATGTTCAGAACCAGCTGTATGGGTTGCAGCTGCTGTGGTAATGGGCCAATCACACGTTAAATTGGCTGGATCAATTTTCTGGATAGAGGCATAAAATGTATCAATTGCAGGTATTGTTTGACTGGAGAAGCTTTGATACTACTTGGCACTTGGTTTTTTTGGCCGATATCTTAAAGGTAAAGGTAAAGTTGCACTGATACACAGACTTAATGGTACGGTTAGAATTAGCCAACTTAAACACTGAGTCATAGATAGGGAAAGATTTTGGTTACAATTTTGGGAAAAATGCTCTGGGACAGAACGCAAAAGACTTTCCACCTCCACACATAAAGGACCCACTACTTCCTGGATTGGCATTATCTTTTGGCATTAAACATGAAGAGTGGACTTGTCCAATATGAACGTAGATATACTGATGGTGTTGATGGGGAAAAGGCAAATAACAGAATATTAAAAGGGAAGTTTTTGCAATGAATAAAAACATAATGTCCAGTATCAGTAATCTGTCATTTGACAATTAATGAGTGATTTTTTTCTTTTTTATGATACTGGGTATTTATGTTTGTATGCAACAGTATCTACTTCTGTAAAGTGTGAAAACCACATCATTCTAAGAAAACCACAGAATTCTAAGGAATATATAACTGTCAACAACTTGTGATTCCAAACGATGTCATCTGACGCCCATAGTACACACCACAAATTCTATAAGAACACTTTGAGTGTTGCAGTTTCCTGTATTTTCTTTCAAAAGTAATAGGTCAACATCAGCTGATCCACTTCCTCAAAACATGTTCAGTTGTTCATGTACAACACATGCTCGACCCACAAAGCTCAACCCAGTAAGCCTCATTTGAGAACATAAAGTTGATAGTTGATAAATGTAGGCCTACATCGTAGGTTTCAGTTTGGCCATGAATAAATATGGGTGCTCCTCAAGACCAACATTTTTAGACTGTGGGCATATTCAAAACAGGCAGCAACCTCCGGTTCTGAAAAGGGATTTTTTTTAATGGCCATCACCGGGTAACTTCTCTGGTTGATAAAAGAAGTCTAGTTGTATAGAAGTCAAAGCTTCATGTGTTAAAGCTGCATTCTGTCTCCTGACATGTGTTAAAGCTGCATTCTCTCTCCTGACTACCAGGGGGCGACTCCTCTGGTGGTATAGAAGTCAAAGCTTCATGTGTTAAAGCTGCATTCTCTCTCCTGACCACCAGGGGGCGACTCCTCTGGTTGTATAGAAGTCAAAGCTTCATGTGTTAAAGCTGCATTCTCTCTCCTGACCACCAGGGGGCGACTCCTCTGGTTGTATAGAAGTCAAAGCTTCATGTGTTAAAGCTGCATTCTCTCTCCTGACCACCAGGGGGCGACTCCTCTGGTTGTATAGAAGTCTATAGAAAATGACTCTACTTCTCTCTTGATTTATTCCCTCAGTAAACATTGTAAACATGAGTTTATGTCTCAATCTCTAGTTTCAAGTCTTCTTCAATACAGCATGATGTTCATTTAGTAAATTATGGTCCATTTAGAGTCAAACAGACCATAAAGCAGGGGATGCTTTAGGGCGGGGCTACAAGGTGATTGACAGGTGGCTACCAAAGCTTAAACCCTTTTCCTAGTGCGTTTTTCTGCTCATGAATGTTAGTTGTAACCTTTTTGGTCGGCTAAAGATATTTTATTCAGCGTTCGGTTGTACTTAACCATTCGTGTCACTTCTGGTTGCAAAAAGCTAAGACGCCGACGGACAAAATGTCGAGCTCAAGGCTTCAAAACTCTACTCAACAAACCAATGGGAGACGTCATGGTGACTATATCTACTTCTCATATACAGTCTATGGTTCATAATTGTCATGGGATGCAACCCCGTTGTGGTCTGTTTAACAAAGTAACATTAATTACACAATAATACTCAAGAAAAGAAATACTTGTTGAAAATAGCATGATTATAGCTGTTTGTTGAATTTGTTGAATTTATTTAATCAAAGTAGTCCTCAATTATTTCACTCAAACATATCTCAACCAGGTCATGTGATACACTTTTTACGAACAAATATAATGGGACCACTATATGAAGATTTATTACCCAGGAATTTGCATTATGGACACTACTGCTGACGTTCCCTGTGACAATTCTGGCCAAACTTTCTCACATTAATCATACATGGTGGTGCCATTTATTGGGTTGACATCTAATGTTGTTGTTTTTACGTCCAGTTTGCTTCATCAGGATCAGGATGACTCTTTTCCTTTTTTTCCTTTTTTTTTTTTTTTTAAAAAAAACCAGAACTTGAGGCAGGGGATTCTCAACAAAGATTCTCATTCACGTCGCCTGTCAGTTATGAAGCATGTCTCGATGCCGTTCGCCAGCGACCTCGTCATGTGTTCGTCATCGGGACTTTTGTCTCGACGGCTTACATCAGCGAGGAGCGGCGCCCTCTGGGCCCGCTGCAGCCGCCTGGGTGTCACATGGACTACCGCGTCATACCCATCAGAACCCAGAAGACCAAGAAGTAAACAAATCTCCCAAACAGCGCGTGGCGAGACAGCTGAGGACCTCTCTCTCTCTGAGATTCATCACAGCGACACACGATGCGTCTCACCTCACAAGGTCAACCGGGAATAAAATAAATAAATAAATAAATGAAAAAAAGTGTTTGATACTGGAAGCCCTTTTTGTTCTGGGTGTAAAAAAAAAAAAAAAAAAAAAGTTCTCGAAATGTATGATCAAAAGGTGAAACGAGGTCTCTCGAAGAGAAGCATTAACTCGTGCTCATCCACCCACCAGCTCCACAGTCAAATAAGTGTTAGAGAGCCCGGCGTGGACAGGCAGGCACCGGGCCCCCGAGGGCTTGTGAATAACAAATGAGAACGGTTTCTTTAGTGGGAGTGATGAGGTCCGTGGGAGATTCGACTGCTCCAGCCTCATCCGCCGAGCTGCGCCAGGTGGGCTCCGGGTCGAGGCCTGGTAAGCGGCCTCTTACCCCTCTCCCCGGGGAGGGGGGGGGAGGGAGGCGGGGATGGGGGGGGGTTTACCCGCCAGGCTCGGCAGCTCACATTGGGCTGACCTTCCACTGCCTGCTGGCTGCCTAACTCTCTCTCTCTCTCTCTCTCTCTCTCTCTGTCTCTGTCTCTCTCTCTGTCTCTCTCTCTCTCCCTCTCTCCCTCTCACTCTCCATCGCCGGTGGGCAGTTAAACAAGCGAGTCACGTTACAGAACGAGCCAGAGAAGCCCTCTTGCCCCGGGCGGATCAAGGGGCCGTTTTTTGAAACAGATCAGATCGCCCCGTTCGCAGCCTTCCACAGTGCGGGGTGAATAAATCTGTGAGCTTTTAAAGAGCCGTGATTAAATGTTTTACTGCGTCCGTCTGCCGGGCCTCTGGAGTGGGAACTGGTCAGAGAACAATTTTTTTTTTTCTTCCTTTTCACCATTTGTTTAATGACCACCAATATTGTGTTTTTTTTTTTTTTTTTTTTGCACTGCATCGAACGTCTGGAGTCAAATATTGGCCTTGTTATTAAAAGCCTCATCCTCCCAGCCCTCAGAATCTCAGTTTTCCCACAGAAAGGTGAAGCAGAAGTTCCCATTTGTTCGAGGGGGAAGGATGCAGAGGAGTACACAGTAGGTTGTCAAGAGAATAATGTCAAGAGAATGTCAAGATAATATCTGAGCCAATACAACATGAATAGTTGGTTATTTGAATTATTATCCCTGAATGAGTGACTTTTGTTTAGACACTTTATTAACCTTGAGTGGGAAACTGGGGTAATTGATTTATTGATTGAAATTTAGGTGAAATCCGGATAAATCCCGCGGGGAGATTAGATCTTCTCGGAGGCAGAGAGACGCTGCAGAAAACAATAAAAGCAATTACAAGCAATTACACCACAAACATACCAAGCACAGTGAAACGGATAAATCAACACAGCCTCCAACCTGGATATCTGCAAATCGAGTTTTCTTAAAAGCTTATTTTTATGACTTGATGTTGAGGCAGTTTGAAGTAAATGGAAAACAAATCACAATAAAAGCTGCACTTTGCAAAACATATGGAGGTGTCCTACTTTTTGCTTTTAATAAATACGTTTTTTTTTCCCCCCCCCATAGTAAATAAATGAAAGTGACTTGCACACATATATGTGACGTACAAACTTTCTGTGGTTTACTACCTTCTTCTGCATGCACAGAAATGAGCCAACGTTTTAATTCTATCCGAGTAACGGATCTTTTTCAGGAGCTTGGGGACCGAGTTTCAAAGGAAGGAACCGGGCCGTAGTTTCAAAATAAAAGGAAAAAAGTTTCTGCTTCAGCAACTTTGCGATGGATCCAGGATCTACCGTGTCGTCAATTATGTTATTATTATTATTTACATTATTAAAAGTTATAAACAAAAATTCTGTTTCCCAATCAGTTTTTTACCCAATTATTGACTTATTTTTTCACATAGTTTACGTACTTAAGATACGCCACTTCTGCAGTCATTTTAACCCAAACTTTCCCCAAACCGAGCCATCTTGAAATACTACCTGCGCCATGTTGGTTTTTTCCAACTAATGAACGGAGTTACCATATTTGGAATACGGAGGAGTTTAGATGTACCCTGCTTTATGGTCTGTTTGACTCTAAATGGACCATAATTTACTAAATGAACATCATGCTGTATTGAAGAAGACTTGAAACTAGAGATTGAGACATAAACTCATGTTTACAATGTTTACTGAGGGAATAAATCAAGAGAGAAGTAGAGTCATTTTCTATAGACTTCTATACAACCAGAGGAGTCGCCCCCTGGTGGTCAGGAGAGAGAATGCAGCTTTAACACATGAAGCTTTGACTTCTATACAACCAGAGGAGTCGCCCCCTGGTGGTCAGGAGAGAGAATGCAGCTTTAACACATGAAGCTTTGACTTCTATACAACCAGAGGAGTCGCCCCCTGGTGGTCAGGAGAGAGAATGCAGCTTTAAGACACTTCCGCATCGGTTTAACAGAACCGGAGGCTACTGCCTGATGAGGTTTCGTTGTTTCGAATACAATGCACATTATCCGTGGACACGGTCTGAAATGATGAAATACCTTTTTCGAACAGAAGACGATAGCAGTCCCTAAATGAGAGCGCTGGTGGTGGACTGGTGGTGGACTGGGGGGTGTTGGTGGGGGGGGTGGGGGGGGGAGGGAGAACATGGTGCTGATTAGAAGCAGAGAAGGTGTTGATGACCCATAAACTCATTTTGGCATTTTTCATCCGCCCTGTCCCCACCCCCTTGTAAAGCCCTCTGTCCTTCATGCCCCCCGCATACCTGTTTACACACACACACACACACACACACACACACACACACACACACACACACACTCCAACACTTAGGCGTATTTGCAGCCTAATTAGACTGTCAGGGAGAAAGAGGGGAAGGGGGGTGGGGGGCGACTAATGAAACCCCCCCTCACCGGTGAAGTGACACCAATTAATGCAGTATTGCATGTGACTGCCCTTCCTCCACCCCCACCGCCCCCCACCCACACACACACACACACACCTCGGGGTGACAGGCACACTGACGCATCAATGCAGACTGTTTCTTGAGGCTGTTGTGGGGAAAACAAAGAAAAAAAAATAATAAAAGAGTCACAGCAGGAAGAGAAGTGGCATCAGTATGATGATGTGGGTGAAATATATTGCGTGTCTTTTTACTATTTTTTTTATTACCTTTATTGGGGCAGGCGGGCTCTGAGATCAGCGGCGCTCTCAGTGATGAGAATGGATGTGTTGGAGATGAGAATCCTTTATGAAGAGGTAATCCGTGACATCCTGTTGTCTGTTTTTTTTATAATTTTTTTTCATTTTGTCAGGCGCACGCCGCTGTGGTGTTTTTGCACTGTTTGTTTTTAACCCCTCCCCCCCCCCCCAGAGATCACATGTCAATCAAATCCAAAGTGTGGCGACTTCATTTGCTGCAGACGAGCTTTGTGACTCTACAGGTGGTGCTTTGTCTTCCCCTCCGCTTCAGACGTGGTGTCTGTAACCGCTCACTAACACACAGTTCATCCTCTGTTCGTGTCAATAATAAAGAATACAAAGCTTCGCTTCTTGTGCAGATATATATATATTTCCCCCCGGAAACAAGACTCCCGTGAACTGGATGCCGCTTCAATCACTTTGCACCGCATCCGCTGGAAGTGAAATGTACAAAATGTACTTTGTATTCCGCGAAACGGTTGCAAATGATTTCTTAAAGCGACGCTCCGACAACAACACGTGTTCTTAGTCGTACAGGCCAATGTTGAAGAATGTTTTTGACTTAAAAACCGAACCACGTAATATTATATGATGATGTTGTGACAGCCTTTGAACAGTTTGTAGGCTTTAAAAATGTATAGACGTGCTTTCCAAAAATAATCTGGCACGTATGTTTTCAGTAACTGAGGCCTGAGGTGGATTCTGACATGGATTGACAGCAGTGATGACAAAAAACATGTCAAAGCCCAGTAAAACATCCATTGAAACCTCCTCTTATGCATAATCTACTTCTCTGCTTTCAAACCATCTTCTCAGTATCTTTCAAACAAGAATATGTAACTCTTCTGTCTCCTGTTGTCATGAATCACGTCAGATACAAACTTTCAGAGCCACCTTCCAAGATGCTGGGTAGTATTCCTTTCAATTTGAATATGTATAAATCACACATATATATATATATATATATATATATATTTATATATATATAGTACACATTATGATGAAAAGGGAAACACAGCTACACACCAATAAATAGTTAAACTTTATGGAGCTGTTGTACTTAACTTTTGAAAGTTTATTAAACCTCTAACACCAGTGGAGACGAGAGTGATAAACCTTTACATTTTAGCATCCTATTATATTTGCTTTTTTATCTCCCTCTCTCCCTTTTTGCTGGTGAAATATATATTTTATTTCCAACCTTTATTTGAACAAAGACCAATAACTATGTCTTCACTGGAGCTCAGTTCAACGAAGCACCAAATTTACAGCCAGAATAACAAAGTATTTTGACATAAGCTCAATAGTGGGGTCCGAAGCAAAGACGTGAAGTGGACGTAGCCACTGTGACGTCCCCCTACAGTTCTGAAACATATATATATATATATATATATATATATATATATATATATATATATATATATATTTGGACGAGAGCTGAGGAGGAGCGAGGCCCGGCGGGGGTCAGGTACTCCTTCTTTGAGACGCTGAATTAGACATTTTTAGGGGACCAAATTGTTCAAATTCCCTTTGATGAAGGGAAAAAGCCTGTTCTCAATCCAAGGGCGTCACATACCGATGTTTGTTACGCCCCTCCGCGTCTGATACCGATGCACAAGTTATGTTGTTTACGTTTTACTTATTTTAAGGCCGATCATGAGGTTTTTCATCAAACCTAGCTAAGGGGTTTTGTTGCCAAATGTTGCCTGTTTCACTCTAAATGGACCATAATTTACTAAATGAACATCATGCTGTATTGAAGAAGACTTGAAACTAGAGATTGAGACATAAACTCATGTTTACTGAGGGAATAAATCAAGTGAGACGAAGGGTAATTTTCCCATAGACTTCTATACAATCAGAGGAGTCGCCCCCTGGTGGCCATTAGAAATATAGTTTTAAGAGGAGGAGGTCACGCCTTGGTCAGAAGCCTAATTTCTGCCCGTCAGGGTAAAGGGTCAATCCTAAAGATCTTAGATAAACAAAGCACAGGCAGCTCCGTGTTATGTCTCCCCTCACTGTGATACCACCCAGTAGGAAGTAATTCTGTACGTCTAACAGAACAGCGTTTCTCCACAGAAACACTTACTGGCCGGTGGAAAGACCCATAAAACAGCGCAGACCGCTATGAGCCACTATAAATTTCACTGAACCCAACACTAATGGCATTCTTTCAGGAAATGTGCCAGATCCCCTTAAAAAGGGTAATTTTCAGCACATCTGTGGATTTGCTTTGGAACCATGCATATTTATTTTACTTATTAACCATATGAAGTGTTTCATTTCAACGTTCCATACATGAAGAAAACACTGAAGCCGCAGACGACTCTTTTCTCACAATCAGCTGTTTTGAGACCAAAGATGTGACGATACCGACTTCTGTGGCGCTTTAGACCAAACGGAACCGAACGGAGAATCTCTGGACACGAAGATGGACACCTATTCACCGCTTTACGCTTTAACGGAATAGTTACAATGTTTGCAGACATTTTCCTTGCTGAGATTTGGATGAGAAGATCAATACCTTTCTCTAATTCATCTGCTAAATAAAAACAAGGCTTAAATGTTTGACTCCACCAAGAACAATGAAAACTACACGACAGGTAAATACAGAATGTAAATACGAGCATAAAAGATCATCAGAAGAATCAATCAGAAGATGGAGTTTAATTTCATGAAAAACTGTAAAGATTTTAGCTTTGATGAATAACATTTTTAGAGGACCGTGGTATTTTTTAATAAGACACAGTTGGGTGCGAAATAAAAGGTGTGAGGTTGTTGAAAAATCAAAAAAGTTGTATTTCTGCACAAAGCACATTAAATACAGCGTCTCCAAAGAGGAGAACATAATTGAACTATATAAAAGTAAAAGAAAACATATTTTGTTCAAATGTACTGTTTACTGAGTGTGAACTATGTGATGAAAAATTAGCAACCTGAACTGGACCGACATATGAAGTGTGATTTCTGAGCGGGAACAGTGAGCTGCTGTTTGGATGTTAGGCTTTTAAATGATATCTAAATAATAAAGAGGATCAGAGCACCCATCGTGTATTCATAAAGCGAACACAGATCTATTTCTAATAACCCGTAACGTCTGAGTAATGTTGGTTGCGTCTTACTTACACCGGAAAAGGAAAACTAAATGGATTTTAAAACCCACGGCAGGTTGAGAAAGACTTTGTCTGATAGAAGTGACGAGTCTCCTGCGTTTGAATTTATTCCTGCTGGTGAGTTTTTAAAAGTTGTGGGAATAAAGTCTGAGTTACAGCGGCTCTTTCCCAGCTGCCGCCGTGGGAGGAAGACACTCCCGATGCTTGAGGATGTGTGTTCATCACAACAGACGGTGATTTCACACAGCACATAAACGGTCAACGGAGAGAAAATGCCTCCAACATCGACTCCTCTCCACTGTATCTCGACTGTTGCCCTCCTCTGAGGAAGCCCTGTACTCGGAGCTCATTTCAAAGCAGGGCACGTAGCCAGAGACCCTGATGTAACTATCACCCTCATATAATAACCTCAACAGCCATAATACAGCCCTGTGTACCCGGACATATCAGTGTAGGAAATAATACAGGGGACTGTTTTTACTGCTGTGTAATTTTCCGCATAAATCCCCGGCGCCGATGTACCTTTGATAATTGCGGTCCTTGAACGTTACCTCGCTCGAATGAGGGTCAGCCGCACGCGTTAAGTTGCCGAGACGGAGAAGATAGCGGAAGCGTGAAATGGACGAAACAGGCCTGAGAGGATGTTGGAAATGTAAAGTGAAAGAAAGAAGGAAGGAAAAAAAAAAAGGAGAAGGAAAGAGGGAGGGAGGGAGGGAGCACAGTGGGCTTAAACGAGACATATTTCTTTCTGCAAAAATGCATGAAACAAAAATGAGTGCAATAGTAAGGGCAGCACTTTACGCTGCATTAAGCATATTTTGTAATATGAACAAACAATCGAGTGGCTCAGTGTGATGTGAAAGGGTCGAGCGTTGTGCCAAAGCCACTGATAAAAAACTCAAACTCTGCAACTCTGTGCAGCTTTTAACCTCCCTTATATGAAGGTAGATTTGTGTCTTTATTACGCAAACAAAAAAATATGTTTTGAGAGAAAATTTCTCGTTTGTAAGTAAAAATATATAAACAGAGTTAGTTTTGCTTATGAAACTAGAATTTTTGGCTGCAAATCAAAAACTTTTGCTCTCAGAAAAAAAACCTTCACTCTCAAAAAAAAACCTTCGCTCACCAAAAAGCCCTTCGCTCTTCAAAAAAAAACCTTTCACTCTCAAAAAAAACCTTCGCTCTTCAAAAAAAAACCTTTCACTCTCAAAAAAAAAACCTTCGCTCTCAAAAAAAAAACCTTCGCTCTCAAAACGAAATGCTATGAGTTGAGTTTGGACGTAGTGGGCGGGGCATACGCTGTATAATAATATTATTCATAATATGAAAACAAAGTAAAGTGCTGCTACATTTAAAATAATTTTGACAAAAGAGAGCAATATAATGTCAACTTCCCTCCATGTCCTCTTCACCGTAACCTCCCGTTAGGTGCCAAGAGCAAGTCAAACCCACCAATAGAAACTCCTGGCTCAATCAGCAGCGTAAGCCCCGCCCACTACGTCCAAACTCAACTCCTAGCCCCGCCCACTACGTCCAAACTCAACTCGTAGCTTTTCGTTTTGAGAGCGAAGGTTGTTTTTTGAGCGCAAAGGTTTTTTTTCTGAGAGCAAACGTTTTTGATTTGCAGCCAAAAATTCTAGTTTCATAAGCAAAACAAACTCTCAGTTTATATATTTTTTACTTACAAACGAGAAATTTGCTCTCAAAACATTTTTTTTGTTTGCGTAATAAAGACACAAATCTACCTTCATAACTAAACGCTGACGATTAATTCAGGTCATGTTGGAAGAATGAAGCCCACAAGCGAGTAAACATGAGTAAAAACAAAGGTCTTTGGAGAGTTTCTCTGGAAAGAGGAAAAGAACCAATGAGGAGACAGAAGAAGAAGAAGAAGAAGAAGAAGAAGAAGAAGAAGAGGAAAATAACTAATAAGGAGATAGAAGAAGAAGAAGAAGAAGAAGAAGAAGAAGAAAATAACCAATGAGGAGACACAAGAATAAGAAGAAGAAGAAGAAGAAGAAGAACAGGAAAATAACTAATAAGGAGATAGAAGAAGAAGAAGAAAAGAACTAATGAGGAGACAGAAGAAGAAGAAGAAGAAGGGAAAAGAACCAATGAGGAGACAGAAGAAGAGCCTACGACTTCCAAGAAGAAGAAAGCTGCATTTAAAAGACAACATCAGGAGTCCTACTTAAAATACGGGTTCATCCTGAGTTGTATTTTTTCATGTACTTTATATTTGTTTTTATGCCGGTCGTATAATTTTATTACGTCATATTCATTACGTCATATTTATCGCCCACACCTTGAAGGCCGGTCCACGAAAATCTTGTCTTACACGAAACCAGTCCGTGGAGCAAAAAAAACCTACTTGGTGGAGTTTAAAAGGTTTAAAAGATCTTGGCCTGGGTTAGAATACGTATTAAAAGTCTTAAAAGTGTTACTTGACAACTCATTCTTGATCTTGGAAACAACGACATACCGACGCTTGCTAGGAAACCCTCTAGCATCGCCTTACGGGTCTTTTCAAAATAAACTTCCATCGTACGTTTACATAGTTACTCACGCAACAAAACTATGTGGTTAGCTTTGGGAAAAGATTGCGGTTGGGTTGGAATAAATACGTTTGTTATGTAAAATACGTGTTTGTTACAGAACTGCCGTTAGCTAAGTGCGTGAGAAAGGAAACTAAACTAAGGAGACAAGTCAAGGTTGACTTGGCTTCACACAGGACATGAACAAAGGTCTCCTGGGTGAAAGACCTGTGTTTGTTTGTTTGTTTGTTTGTTTGTTTGTTTGTTTGTTTACCATGCAGATGGTAAAGGGTGCCTCGGGGCACCGGTATGAGACGTTGACCGAGCTTCAGTACATGAAGAGCTGGGACTGAAGACGTGCTGCATCAATTGTTTTATTTTTACTAGCTCTTGTGCGGCGGAACGACCTGAAGACACAGATTTCACCTTGTAAAAGTGATCCGGTGGAAGTGTTGGAAAGCAGTTGTTGTTATTTATACACCCAGCAGACACAGAGCAGCATTAACATTCGCTCGGCGTCGTGACTCTGCCTGACCCCTTTATCTGTGTTTTGCTCTACACTAACTCCTGGGGGGAATATCTGGCTCTTTAGCAGCTAAATGCTTCACTGTGTTCACCAGCGAGGCTCCGCTTCTGTCTGTCGGCTGCTCGGTGGCAGGTAACGTACAGTGGGTTTGTAGAGTGGAGAGAAACTAAACAAGTTGCTGAGAGGCGTTGAATATATATGAAATATTAAAGATTTCAGGGACTCAGAGACTCAAAAGTTTTGCATCTTGACTTGCAATTCGGTTATGAAGACTTGAGACTTAACTTGGACACAGTTTGGGATTTAATATAGATTTTGATGGCGCCTTTGCAGCCAATTGTTTTGTTTGTCGCCCCCTACAGTTCTTCTCGCCCAGTGTTAGATATTGAAGAACTCAGAAGTTCCCCATACCTTTTACTCGTAACTAGAACCAGGAGGCTGAGGTAAACAGTTAATATTTAAAACTGTAAATTAAACATGTCAACTAACAATATGGTTGAGTCTCACAGCTCTCACCAACCCGTCATGTACAGGCGGATGGCCGAGATATTATTTTCTTCCGGAGTTGGTGGAGAACAAACCACGGATAAAAGAAGTCAATATTAGACATTCATAAAAAAGATGTCCCATAGACTGTCTATATAGATGGACAACGTGTCTCCACTTATTCTCCCACTGTACAAATGTGAAGCAAACACACCCTGCACACTGAAGCGGCCATCTTGAGAATGTTTGGCTTCACTGTCATGCTGTCCATCTTCATATACAGACTATGGGACGTTCATTGTTCTGTGTTCTGTTTGCTAAAAGGTGAGCAGTGGCCACTGATGGTCCGTTGGAGCTGAGTATTTCTGCCCCCTATTGGTCAAACACGAAGACAATTAGCTTTCCACAAATATTTCTGTTTATACTCGGACCACCTATGCACGACATTACCCTAAAACCGGCTACAGCTCATCTTTTCATCTCAGCCAATCCAATATCCTTTCAAATCCCATTACCCCGTGAAAGACATCATGAACTTTACATACAGACAGGTTTCATTTCAGACGCTTTCCCGCCTCCCGCTGAATCCACACCCCCGTAATATCTCGCCGCGGCTCATAACATGCCACTTCCTGGCGAGTCATAATTCAATAAGGCTGACACGGCAGACACGCCGCAGCCGGCCCGGTCACTCAATCTCGTCCCTGCCCATTCTCCTCATTGGCAGATAAGAGACAGTGATTGCACTCTGTCACTTTTATTCCCTCGCTCCGTGGAAGAGGGATGGGGCGGCGGGGAGCGAGGGGGCTAACTGTAGCCGCCTGCTGCTTGATGAAATCAGCCCTCCTGCAATATCCCCCACCCCACCCCCCACCCCCACACCCCCGACTCCCAGCTTCCCCCTCTTGACTCCTCTGTGCCTGCTGGCATTTGAAATGTGAATCTCTCGTGCAGCAGTTGAGAAAAGTGAGAAGGCTGCAGATGTCAAAATGGTGGCATTTCTTAGAGGGCGACATCTTTCTTTTCACGGTTTCCCCTCAGAGCGTTCGCCCAGAGCAGACGATAAGTCGAAAACGTTTGAAGTCATTTTTACGTTCCTCTTTCAAGGTATTCAACTCGTTCTTTGTCTTTTTTTTTATTTTGTCTTCTTTTTTTTTTTTCTTTTTTTTTACTGTGAGAGCGGCTGAGGATGGAAACGCAGTGAGCTTTTGCAGGGAGTTGAAATGTCACCCCGCAGGTTGCAGAGAAATGAGATCCGGGTCAGTCTCAGCATCCCAGCCCACACACTGACCAAACCTCCAGCCTTTTACCGGTTAACCTTTGCTCCCCAGAGACCCACAGCAGGGCAGGAAGCCACGCTCTGGGTCAGCTAATGAGCGGGTGGGTCGTGTGTGTGTGTGTGTGTGTGTGTGTGTGTGTGTGTGTGTGTGTGTGTGTGTGTTTATGTGTGCACAGCTGGGAGTTTGTGGATGCTGTAAACAGGTGGTGGGATGACGGAGGGGTCACGGTGGAGGCAGAGGGAAAGATACCCCGAGTCGTCGTGTGTTTGTGAGTTCTCGTACGTGTGCCTCTGTGAGGACCAGATGAAGTGAGAGAGAGGGACTATTTTTGGAAACTGGGAACATTTTCTCACTTCTGCAAAGGGTCGTTTCATTGTTAATTATGGTTTATTACATTTTTTTTTTTTATAGTTTTGGCATTATTCCTATTAGTGATACTAATATTACACAAGGCAAGTCAACTGTGGAGATCTGTAGACACACATCAGTACGATGGTGGCGACAGGATTCTCAAGAGCCGCTGTGAAGCTCAGAAGGTTGTTAAGAAAACGACAAACAAATACAGTATGTCTCCGGTCTCTCTCTCCTCATCTGTTCTTGACTGTACGGAGAACGAGCTGTACCCAGAATGCCGTCCGGCGGTGTAACGTTCATCAGGAGTCTCCTCTTAATACACTAGACAGTGTTGACATAACTCACTAGTAATATATATTTAGCTGAGCACCCAACACTGTGCTTCTTTGGGTCCTCAGGAATACACCCAAGTGGGACATTTAGACACAGACACACACACACACACACACACACACACACACACACACACACACACACACACACACTCCTTCCATTTAAGTTAGATGACCATTTAGGGACTGCATTATGTCACCGAGGGTCAGGGGTCAGGGCGCATGGTGGACAGAGGACAGAAGTGCAGGACAGGTCACTTTTGGAGGGAAAAACATCTTGCTGAGTTACGTGTGTGCGTGTGTGTGTGTGTGTGTGTGTGTGTGTGTGTGTGTTTGTTATGTGCATATGTGTCTGTGTGCGGTCTGGGAGGAGACATCGCTGCCGTCCTGAAAATTCAAAGACAAGCTGAGAACGAGATAACGACCCGCTGGCCTTGGACAGAATATTACGGCGGCCCGTTTCACCTCTGCAGGGTTCTTCTTTTTTTTTAATTCTTTTTTCTCGGCAGCAGAGGAAAAAAAAGCTCTCTGAACAGAAACCGGCCCTTTACCCGGTCAGGGACCGCGATATGATTCCCGTATAATCCAAAAGGTGGAGTAGCATGTCATCCGGAGGGACGGATACCTCAGAAGCCTCATTTAAAGCAGAAATGTTGAAAAGCGCTTCCCCCTCCGTGGCCACGGTAACGGGGCTTATCGTCAAGCAAAACACACGTAATGATGACCGGCTTAATGCTGTCAAACCCCAGAGCTCCCGATCAGCTTTCCAGTCACGTACAATATGTGAGACAAGGAAGTGGCACACGGTGCATTCGATTATGGGCTTCTGCCTGACCTTTACCGCTTCTGTGTGGAGAAATGAGCCGTCTCGTCCCTTCGGTGGAGCGAACAGCTGTAGCCGGGCCGCCGATGTCCAACACGCCGCTGACATCCATATTCAGGAGGTCTACGTCAGCCACCTGTTCGCCACCGATCAGCATCATCTCACAGATGAACAGAGACTACAAATCTACGTTCACACGCAACTAAACTGCACTCTCAATTACAGAATGAAGGAAAAATATCTTCCCTCTGGATTACAATTGCAGTTTTAAAGATTTTTCAAAGCACAGAGTGGACCTAGTCTCTTGTTGTCACCAGAAGTGACACGAGAAGTGGAGCTAAGTACAACCGAGAGCGGAGCGCGACATTTTTAGGCAACTCAAATGTTACAAAAAACAAAAGGTCAAAGTTGTAAGACGACAACATGACAACTCCCAGACCGCACAACACTGTGGTGTCGACCTGTCAATCACCTTGTAGCCCCGCCCTAAAGCATCCCCTGCTTTATGGTCTGTTTGACTCTAAATGGACCATAATTTACTAAATGAACATCATGCTGTATTGAAGAAGACTTGAAACTAGAGATTGAGACATAAACTCATGTTTACAATGTTTACTGAGGGAATAAATCAAGAGAGAAGTAGAGTCATTTTCTATAGACTTCTATACAGCCAGAGGAGTCGCCCCCTGGTGGTCAGGAGAGAGAATGCAGCTTTAACACATGAAGCTTTGACTTCTATACAACCAGAGGAGTCGCCCCCTGGTGGTCAGGAGAGAGAATGCAGCTTTAACACATGAAGCTTTGACTTCTATACAACCAGGAGTCGCCCCCTGGTGGTCAGGAGAGAGAATGCAGCTTTAACACATGAAGCTTTGACTTCTATACAACCAGAGGAGTCGCCCCCTGGTGGTCAGGAGAGTGATAATATAAATCCTTATATTGTGTGTATATTCTTATTCTTACTGTCTGTGAAAGAGGTTAAAGGTTACTCGAGTCCAGAGTTGTGTCTGGCAAAAGACGCTCTGTCTTTCTCTCAAGGATAGATACACGCCTTGGATCACAACACTCATGCATGTTATCAGTATATTTACAGTAGAGAAGCAGACAGGCCGTTGCACGTGCCAGTCTGGTGGGGAAAGGTGGGATTGTTCTCCCCCTTTTCAGCTCAGAGCCAACCAGAGGTCAGGATGGTAAGATACAAACCTGTGACGAAATCGGTGTATGAAAGGGCCGAACTTCCATCTTTTCGTGGTATTCCTTCCTCTCAACCTGCGTGTTGACAGAGGGACTCCCTGCTTTTGCAATTGCAGCGCTGGTAACTTTGCATGTGACCAAAGAATAAATCTTGGTACCAGCACGAGAGAAGTTGTTGGCTGAATTATTTCTGAGGCTCCACCAGGCATCCAATCAGAACACACTAACAAGAGAGAATGCAGCTTTAACACATGAAGCTTTGACTTCTATACAACCAGAGGAGTCGCCCCCTGGTGGTCAGGAGAGAGAATGCAGCTTTAACACATGAAGCTTTGACTTCTATACAACCAGAGGAGTCGCCCCCTGGTGGTCAGGAGAGAGAATGCAGCTTTAACACATGAAGCTTTGACTTCTATACAACCAGAGGAGCCGCCCCTGGTGGTCAGGAGAGAGAATGCAGCTTTAACACATGAAGCTTTGACTTCTATACAACCAGAGGAGTCGCCCCTGGTGGTCAGGAGAGAGAATGCAGCTTTAACACATGAAGCTTTGACTTCTATACAACCAGAGGAGTCGCCCCCTGGTGGCCAGGAGAGAGAATGCAGCTTTAACACATGAAGCTTTGACTTCTATACAACCAGAGGAGTCGCCCCCTGGTGGCCAGGAGAGAGAATGCAGCTTTAACACATGAAGCTTTGACTTCTATACAACCAGAGGAGTTGCCCCCTGGTGGTCAGGAGAGAGAATGCAGCTTTAGGGTTCTTCAGCATTGACTTCACTTTTCAGAACTGGAGGTTGCCGCCTGTTTGAAACATGCGGTTAACGTTGTATTTGTAATAAAACAATAGAAAAGTACTTGGTTATGTTTTGGCTTCCTGGGTGAAAGCTGAAACCTGTGTTTGGTTGACCCGTCCACCACCCCGACTGCCTCCCTGTGTGGACTTCTGCTGACTTATTTGAAATGTATTTGTGATACTTCAAAAGGGAACCTAATCCACGAGAAAACACGTTTCCATCAAAAAGTTATTCGCAATGCAGTTTCATTGTATGGGAAGGTGATCTTCAGGAGGCGGGGCTGCAGAGAGAAGGCGACGTCTCATCTCAGGGTTCACTGAAGAGGACGTTCAAGGGGTTACAATCATTTTTGATCAAGTGTAATCTTCTTAGCTTTGTTCTTTATTTCCTTCAGGTCCTGATTTCCTACGTCTCCCAAAAATATGTGCAACACCTCCCAAAGAGCAAGTGTGAACTTGTTGCATTCAGCTTTATTAATACAGAAGCTGCAGAGAAAGAGAGTGGTGGTGATAATGGTGACAGAGTGACAGCCCATTCATCTGAGGAAAAAGTGAAACTGTTACTCCAAACACTTCTTCTTATGTAAAAATAAAATTTTTGTCTACTGCCTGCAGGTGTAGGAGTTGGTGTTTGGGTCTCTAATGTGATTTATGTATTTCTGTATGATTGCTCAACATTAAATTCCAGGACTGACTGAGTCGACCGCATTCTGCAGAAAAATATGTCTTTCAAAAACAATCTCTTCCAAATAACTTGGCCTCTCGCTCTCCTGTGTGCGTGCGTGTGTGTGTGTGTGTGTGTGTGTGTGTGTGTGTGTGTGTGTGTGTGTGTGTGTGTGTGTGTGTCGCCTCTCCTCTGCTGGCTCTCAAAGCTCCACCAATCACAGACCTGTATTAAAACAATCAACAAGATTCAAGAACTCTCCATCTTCACATTTACTTCACAGTTACCGCGAGCGTTCGTCAACACGAGGCAATCAGCTAATGCAACTTGTAACCGGAGCCTGACGTCTCCTGGATACATCTTTTACTATTCAGTATGTGCATTGACGAGTCAGGAAATTATTATTATTAAATCATGGAGAAACAGGGAAAGAGCCTGGAGGAGGCGAAGCGAGATCATCTGAGGACTTATATTGAATAAACAATTTGATTAAAAAGTAAATAAAACCAAAAGAATGAAAATTACAGAATAAATTAAATGAATGATAAAAAAAAAAACTAAGTCAAACTTAATAACAAAGAAAAGCAGATCACTTCTGATGAGGAATTTCAAAATAAAAGTCCTCCAAGATGTCATATACGCGCTGTGTTCCCTTTAAATTCAGATTAGTTTACTAGTAATGTTAACTATTATTTTACAGAAAATATGCAAATACTGAAACATGTTTTGTATATATTGCGGCATTGCCTAAATTAAATCAAGATATTTTTCATACGCCATATCTCCCAACCCCTTCGGACATTTAGCCCCAAATATAACGATCGTGGAATGAACAGCCAATGAGAGTGATGCCCTCGTCAGTGTGTACGTGATATTATATAAAATGGAGTGACGGGACATCGGTAGAATATTGCCTCTATTTTTAGAGAGCCTCGAGTATCGTCATCATTTACTTGTTGTGGTTTGTAGCCAACGTATCAGGTCACCGGTACCTTATGAGTTTTTACTCCTCATTTTCTTTTCAAAATAAACTTCCGTCTTGACGGGAAACAACTCGGTAAGTTTTAGTCAACGAAACTACTCATTTAGTTTTAGGAAAAGATCGTTGTTTGGGTTAAAATAACCAGAGTGCGGTTACTGATGTACGCACGTTAAGTAACAAATAAATTAACGCTGATCTTGTTTTACAGGGAACGGATAGGAACCCTCCCACCTCTCTTTTGAAAGTCTTTATACTTCTTTGTTAATGATAACATACAAAATAATTTATGAATTAGAGCGCATCATTTTTTTTGTAGGTATAGCTGTCAATGCTGGATGAGACCAGCCTGATGTAGCATCAGCTCACTGAGTCTCGAAACTCCCAAAACTTGTGAACACATGATACCCAGGCTTTTTAAATATAAAATGAAGTACGATTCAGTGGCCTATTTGTTGCATTAAATGTATTCAGAAACCAATTTTGGTGCATAATTTAAGAAAAGTCTGACAGAAATCCTTCCAGAACGGCCCCTGTGTTCTTCCAGTGTGAAAATTGGAATCAAAAACCCAATTACCGCTGTTCAGTGGGATGTGTCTGAACAGTTGTGGCATTGAAGTTGTTAGGTCAAGCTAACATGGTAATAAAATCATACCCGCAATAACTTTGTGACGTTATTAAGCTCCTGAGAAACGTGGTAATGTGAACCTTTTGTTTACTTCCATGTTGATACAGATATTGTACTTTCCCACCTTTTCAGAAACACGTCAGCTTGCTGATTCTGATCACACAACCCTCCTCACAGCGTATTGATTTTAAATATATCGTTATGAAAGTCAGTTTGTAACTCATGATGCCCTTTAGTGGTAACAATGTCACTCTGCTTCGGTATCACCTTGTATCTGAGACGAGATCTGGAACGAGTACCCAGATCATTTCATTTGAAAATAAATGAAAAATCTAGTGATAATCTATATTTTTCTTAGTGTCAACAAACCACATGGAAGGACCAAAACCAACCAATGAATTGAAACAAACATCGCCTAAAGCTGAAGTCTGATATATCTTCTTCCTCTGAGCCACATGGAGCTCTTGAGGGTCGGTACCTCCAAGAGCTAGACTCCTAAACACCCACGTCCAGCCTCGTGCTTCCATACAGGAAGAGATGCACCTGACAGACATCAGTCGTCCGCATATCTGATTAATTTTCAATGGACTAAGCCAAACGGCCCCAACAACTCGGAACAAGTTAAACTCCTCTCTGATAAGAGTCTAATGAGTAATTACAATAAATGAGACTGCTGAGACAGAAAAAGAGAAAATAACCACCAAAGGGAAAAACAGCCCTCGGAGCAACAACTTCTTCCTTATGACTCAGCTAATTTGATTAATTTCCGACATTAACTGCTGAAAACGGGTGAATCGCTTTTGCTGAACGCTCGCTGGGAAAGTTACATAACGGCCGATCGGCGTCGGCCGTCTTCCGCCTGCGAACGAAAATTGTTCTGGCCTTCGGGCGAAATCTCCCCGAGGAGCGCGAGCGTAACCTCCTGTCAGAGAGCGACGGCTCTCAGCTCCCAGATGTGGAAGTGATCAGATAAAAATCTTACACAAATCCTTCGCATTCCTCAACCAGCCCTCCTCAAACATCACCGGCTTCAAAGGGGGATGTGAGCGGAAGAGACGAGACCACGGGCTCCTCCAGGAGAGGAAAAGGGACTCATATTTAATTCAGCGGTGCAGAAACTCACCCACGGGTGCATGCTTAACACGAGTTTCATCTTTGTTTTGGTGTTAAACAAGAGGATTCCACGGATCCATATCATCTCCGGCTAATTCTGTGGTACAGGGAGACCACTGACAATCACATAACCTACTTTTGAAAGGGTAAGCCATGTACATTTCAAAAGAAGAAGAGAAAAGCCAAATCCTGGTGGGCCTGTTGTTTTTTGTACTTTCATATATCAGAATCCTTTTTGAAAAAAAGGATTAAAATGATATTGACGATCATGTTGTAACCCAAGTTTATGAGTCATCTACTTTGTGGCGGACAGACTGAATCAGCAAATGATTCCTCTGTTTACACGGTGAGCCACTGCTTCTATTGAGATGGACGCTTTAGAGCGGGAGAGACTTGGACTGTTTTTATTGTTTGCAGTTTTAAAAAAAACAAAACAGTTGGATGATCTGCTGTTGTGAGATGTTAAAAGTCTGGGTGGTGCAGTGACTCAACATTTAGCATTCATTTCCTACAAAGAACATAAAAGTCTCCGGGTTTGAAACCCCGCTAACTCTGGATCTTCCAGCTTCTGCACAACAGAAAACAAGTCTCGAGTAAACTGAAGGCAGCAAACTACCCACACAGACGTGGGGAACGCACACCGAAGACGAGGCGCTGGAGGAGGATTCTATTGCGTGACTGAGGTTTTCGAGCATACTTCGTCTTTCTCAGGGCAACTTCAGCACGAGTGTCAAGTGTTGCAAGTTGCCTTGTGTTTGTCAACCGAGGTGGAAATGTTGCTGAATCCAAGAGAAGGATCAAGTGTTGCCCGTGGCTGTGGTACGCGATCTGCTTCAGTAAATGATACAGGATTTTATCCCACAGTGAAACAAAGTCAACGTTGACTTATTTTTTAGTTTTGCTACAAAACTTTTGAATTTGACTAACATCAGTTATGTAACAAACGTAACACAAACTACAATATTTTCCTAAATCTAACCAAGTTGTTTTGTTGCGTAAGTAAACCTAAGAACTAAGTAAACCTACCACGACTCTGCATGTGTAACATGTGGAAACTGACGAGTCCAAAAGGGACGCTAGAGGGGTAGCTAGTTTAGACCCAATGACGACTGTTTTTAATGTTTAAATGAATGTTCTTAAATGTTTTTAAATCCTCTTTTCTTTTGCATTGTGTTTTGATGCTTTTTTTTTATGGTTTTATGTGAAGCACTTTGAATTGCCTTGTTGTTGAAACGTGCTATACAAATAAACTTGCCTCGCCTTGCCCAAGCATCAGTATTTGACGAGTTGGGAGTAAGAATGTGTCGCAAAAGTGGAGCGGAGATTGTTTTGTCAGCGTTTTTTTTCCGAGATCAAGAATGAATTGTCAGGTAAAACTTTGAAGGACTCCTTAAAGTGCTCGGAGGAATGTTCAAGGTGCGATATCTGAGATTAGGAGCATTTCTTTTGCTTCTCAACATGTTAGCGGTGAGCCGGTGGCTCATAGCTAACGGCGCTAACAGTGCTAACTACATGCTAACCGTGTTTACCTGAGGGGCAACCGGCAAATAGTTGTTTGCTGCCATGTCAATGTTCAGAATGTTAAATGCAGCTCCGTTCAGGTTGAACATCTACATTTCATCTCAGTGACAACAGAGATGAAGCCCGTGTGACGTGGCTGAAAGCTCCAGAACAGGCGTGCAGTGGGCCTCGACTCCACATTGTTTCCTCAACATTGATGCTTTGGTTAAATCCTTTGTGTGGGATGTCGTGAATTTGCTGCAGGAGTCTTGAGTTGTAGAGATCGTACAACCACAAAGCTTCATTTTCGGATACATTTCTCTGACTGAGCAGTAAAACCCACAATCCTGTTGCTCCTTTTTGTAAACTGAGACCTGAAAAAAAAACGGCGCTAAATGCTCCGCATCTGTCACAGCATTGAATTATGATGTTTTTACTCTGGAATAAGTGGTTGCCTTTGGTAACAAAACGCATTAACCGCTACAACTCAAGGTCACATTTAGACCATTTGCGTGATGAATACTTTGTTGGTTTGACATTATTATATAAATTCCACTGTCTCTATCAGAGAAAAACATCCCTTTAGCAACAATCGTCACTGATTTTGTGGAGCGGCTGAAACACTGAAATACATTAAAGGTCTGGTGTGTTCATGCTATATGGAAGTGGTGACCTCTCCCACCCACACACAGGCTGCAATCTCACAAACACTGCGCTCGCTGTGCAACGCCGCTAATGCTGCTAACCCACGGCTGAAGGGCCTCCGTTCACGGGAGGAAGTCAAAGTGCGGCCTTAAGCCTTTTATGTTCATATGACGGTTGATGTTGACGATACAGTTGAAACTTACGAGGGAAAGAGGGAAAGAGAATGAGATGAATGCAGGGAGGTGAGCTCGTTTGCAGGATAGACAACAATAACTTTCCTTGACTTTAAAGTCTGTGGCAAAAAAAAAAGTGTTTCCTTGTCGTAAATGGACTGCTATTTCTTTTCTCATTTCTTTTTTTATTACTTTACTAAATGAAAACAAGACTGCATTAAAAGTATTTACTTAAAAAAGTCTTTCAAAGGACTGCGATAGCTCAGACGAGCTGGTAATCAATGATTTGTCTCCCGAAATGGAAAGGAGATGGGCACTAACATCACTCTGTGTGTTTAAGATTCAAGCTTTTGGGCTCAATTTCATCATTTTATTTCTAAATTGCTCTAAGAGGATTCTTTTTTTTTTTACCTTCCCTGGATAGATGGTTTACAAAAGCCATTTAGATCGATAGTTTGTAAAAGCTCAACAACATGGCAACATTATTTTCGAAATGATTCTGGATATAGCCTAATGTCGAGAAGTAAATATCTTTTGTCAACTGAGAGAAAGAAATGTAGTTAAATGTTTATGGGTCACCAACCGTTAAGGCTGAGAGCTGCCTGAATGGTAGAGAGCAATATGTGGGGCTACTTGTTTGATATCATCTTACCCTATACTATAGCTTTGCTAGGTGTACCTTTTCAATAATGAATATTATGCAATTAATAGGGTACATATATTAACCTAGAACACTAACATTGGGTGATTTTTACCCACGCGATTGTGGTCACGTAATTTTAGGCGTGTTTCACTGTTTTTTTCAACAGGCACGTGTCCGGGTAATTTTCACCCGACGTTAGTGATTGAGGGTAAAACAAATTTCGGGTGGATATTATATGCAGGGAGACTGTGCCTTCACCGGACAACCTGTAACAACATGTTAAGCTAACTAGCATGTTGCCAGCGCTGGCAGCATGTCTGAATCTCTTTTGTGGTGTAAATACATCAAATATACAACGCAGTCTCACTGTAGTTCATGAAATAGTGAAGAAATAAAAATCCATTGGTCTCGTGTACGTGTGTGTCCATATCTTTGTGTCACTCGGAACACAACTTCTTTTTAGGGAAGAAATTATGTTACAAATGAAACTTAGGTTTAGGCAACAAAACCACATAGTTAGGTTTAGGAAAAACATCATAGTTGGAATTAAAATAACAAACATACAGTTAGAAAAACCGTGAACAGCAAGGTTTAGGATACTGTCACGAATAGTTAGGGTTCGGCAAATGGACCACATCCGCGTTATCACACACCTGTCTCATGGTTGATGGACACATTCCACCTCCCCTCCAATACTGGTCTTTTTGGATATTATAAAGTAGGTCACTTGCTCTCACTGTTGCTCAGTCGCTTGGCGACATTTCATTCGTGTGTCCACCACGGATAGGAATCCTCATAGACTTTCCATATGCGTTATATTCGTGTACATGTACACGAAAACAAAAGTTTTGCATTTGGTGACTTTTTCCCGACTCGCCATGACACTGGGCTGGAATACACAAAACCCAGCTGAGAATCAGAAAGCCTACATGTGGTGAGATTTTGGGTCACAGCTCTGATCCCAGACCTCTCACAGCACGAATCAGTCTGAATGTGTCCTCTGCTGTGCAACTGACAACCTGCTATTGTCCGTGAAACAGCAGCTCAAGCTGCTGCATGAAGGAAATGAACAACACTGGTATCAGTGAATCACTGAACCATTTCTTCCCGTTATATATTGCAGCTATACACTTTTGCTGCGTGCCCTAGTTGGAAAACACTTGGACCCACATGTAAAATCTTTCATCTGCTGCCACTGGTAACTGATGAGAGGTTGCGTTTCAGCGGAGAAAGTTAAGGTGAGAAATCTCAGCAGCTTGGCCCGGTGATCTCCGAGTCACTGGAGTTAATGAAAAACCCAGCAAGCCTGCCCAGATAAATGATCTTTCTGCGCTACGATGTCAAGAAAACTCATACTTACCGCTCATTTAAATAAGAGAGACAAAAGAGACAACAAACCAGAAGGAAAGCAATCAGCGCTGCCAATACGGTGGAGAAGGAAACGCCAGAAATAAGTCACGTAGGAGGGAAAATGCAAATCAACATGTGGGTCCAAGGCCGGTGTGCAGAGGTAGCCTAAGGTTCGTGTAATGGTTTAAATGAACTGAGAGACTCTGGGGGGGGGCGAAGGACCAAAGCCAAAGGCCGGAGCAGAATATTTTGACATTTCCACACATATCTCCAGTTGCAATGCAGAGTTGTTATATCCACTGGAATATTTAAATATATCTTTTGGGCTTAAAGCGAGAGATTTACTGTAGTAGCGGTGTAATTCTGCAAACCACGGCCCTGAACTAAGCCGGTCTGATCCGGTGTTAGAGACATGAGGACAATTAAGGCGGCAGCAGCAGCACTGACAGAAATATACGGCCTTTACTCTATGTATAGTCCATTAAACAAGACTAAAGATGAGCTTATTAGTGGTTCACATTTGCACACATGAGAGGAGCACAGTAATTGAACAACAGCTCAAATCTAAAAATGTAAATAGAAGGGGGAATGCAAATGGAACAACAGCTGTTCCTTCGACACACACATTTGCCTGGATGTTGGGGTATGTCGAATACAAAAAAATGAGCAAAAGCTGGAGCCAACAATGTTAAATGTGGCCATGAAGAAGTTCCTCTACTTG
This sequence comes from Ophiodon elongatus, assembly GCA_016806645.1. NCBI lineage: Eukaryota > Metazoa > Chordata > Actinopteri > Perciformes > Hexagrammidae > Ophiodon > Ophiodon elongatus. The sequence continues at coordinate 299,532 of JACSYO010001051.1, forward strand.
TATTGTGAACTCTAGCTTTGTATTTTAAACCAGCGATTCCCAACCTGAGGGTCGGGACTCCTTCAGCCGGGAGCACGATGATTAATGGGAAAGGAAACCAGGAGAAACATTGAGCTGCACCAGAAATTTGTCTTCATTCTCCCTGACTTTTCTTTATTCTTTGCCTTTTCTCTTGTAAATTACTGGATAGTTTGGCTTTAGAAGTGGAAATCACTCTTTCTTAAAAAATATGCAACCTGTAATGAGCCAGGAAACACTGCTTCATTTTAAGGCTCGCATCGTAAAGCAGCATTGTTTGATTTAAGCATGTGTCCACGAGGTTGAAGATCAGTGAAGATTCCTTGAGAATTGCACAACGTGGACACGAGTAAACATGGGTGACACCAGAGGAGAGGCACCAACCTCCAGTTCTCTCCAGAACTGTCCACCATTGTGTTTCTGCTGATCTCACTTCACCCAGCGTTGTGCTGCCGACCGCCCACTCTGTTCGTGCGCTCGGTTGCATCACGTTTCATTTCACAACCAGAGTTCAGAAAGATGGCCACCGCGCCCACGCACGTTCGTTTTAAATAAAAGTGTAAAAGTTGTGAACCGTTTAAGCTACAGGTCAGTCGAACATTTTTAAACCGACAAGAAAAATCTCAGGCGAATTAAAAAAAAGAACGATTCGCTGGTCGCTGATCTGTTACAGCCACTATGTGCTCCCCGTGTCACGGTCTGATACACAAAAGATATTAAAACTTAATAATGAAAACATATTATAGGGAAAATATGCCCATGAAGTTTTGCAGCTGAGTGCAATTTGCTCTTTTCTGTGTCTGACTGCAATTCATATCCACACGGCAAAGTATAAATGTTGCGACCAAAGAACAAAGTGAGCAGAACAATAGCGGAGAAAAGGAATAACGAAGGTTTCAGGCTATGAGCTACAAGGTGCGAAAGGCATTCCTCAAAACTTCAGGCGAGGAATTTAAATGTGACAAAGAGAAACAGTTCTTGGGATTTAATTTGACAGCCCTTATAAATGTGCTCCAGTTACCAGCAACTCTCTGAAGACCTAATACTTTCACTGCGTGTAGCTATTAGCGTTGATCTTTGTGAATTGGACTGTTTTTAGGCGACGAGGTTCATTTGCATAGAAAGGTGCCATTTTTGAGCGGTAATGTCTGTTTATTACCTCATTTACATATGTGCAAATAGCAGTGGATCACACAGAGGGGCATTTTTAACCGTTTGCCGGAGCTTTGAGAAATGACACGGGCTCTTTTCGTCTTACTTGTGCGGGTTTAGTGGCCGCAAAAGTCGTTTTTCCTTTTTGTGACTCCGCCCCTCGCTGGGTCGCAGCATCCCGTGGGCTTTCCCACACTAACCTTCCAGATCCAGTACAGGAATTTCCTTATACCCTCCAAATCCTGACAACAAGGGTGATGACATTGCAATAATTTTTTTTACTTTGTAGAACTTTAACCTTGATATGGTCCTGTGAGGACACGGTCAAGGTATTCAAAGTCACAAAATGTTCATCATATTTTTGGCTAAAACTGAATTCAATAAAGTTCAAGTGTGTGTTCTTAAGTTGAGGACACCGTGCGCGGAGACATTTTGTTCACAAACAAAACTGACAATGACAATTTTCAGCTCTAGTACACTTCTGTATTTAAAAGTTCTTTTTTTGACGGGCAAATATTCATCTTATTTTTTCACCATAAGTAGGTACAAAGAAGTTTCAGGTGCAAACAAGATCCAGCTATTAAACTAGGCCAGGGGTCGGCAACCCGCGGCTCCGGGCTCACACGCACTCTTCTTATAGGAAACGTCTAAAAATACTGCGTCTCTCATTAAGAACACATCTGTGTGTATGGGAGACACTGCAGGGGTGAGGAAGTGCCGGTAAGACGCTCCCATAGCATCTAGTTGAAAGTCTTACCCATCACTGCACTAAAGCATCGAGTGGAACTTCGGAGCCGTTTGGTGCCGTGTGCACCACAGGCAAGAATTTTAAACAGGTGCTTCTTGATTGAAGCCGTTTTCTTCTTTTTTTTTCATCACATACATCAAGTTGCACTTCAAGGTTTTCTTTCCTGATAAGTTATTTTAATCACTCACATGCAGCAGTTATATTAAAATGTGTATCAAGAATGTGCCTCGGCTCTGACATTGTCCCTCCCCGAAGGCTGTGCAGAGGGAGATTGGGGAGTGATTAGAACAAATCTCCCTCCACTCAAAGGAAACTACATCCAGTTTGGCAGCAACAGGGATGCTGCAGTGATGCATGGCATCTTAAAAGGTGTTAAATCATATATTCAGGGCATTAATATAGCAGCAAACAACTATTTGGCTTTGTAAAGCTATAATGTAGTAATGTCTACCTGAGCAGAGAATTCTCTCTCTCTCTCTCTCTGTCTCTCCGTCTCTCTCTCTCTGTCTCTCGCTCTCTGTTGTTATATGACCTTCTCTGTGCTTTGTCAACATACCCGCCGTGCCTTTTAGTGCATGTTAGTGCACGTGCCCGGCTGGCTGTAGCTCGTGGCCACCGCTCTGCACCGTCCTCATACAGCGGTCACATCTGATAAAACCTTCCAGATCCACGCCGTCGTATCGAAAGCGCTTATAGCTCCAACTCCTCTGGTTCCCCCCGAGAGGAACCGCTGAGATCTCCGTCAGCACTGTTGCTGTTGTTGTTGTTGTTGTTGTTGTTGTTTGCACCTTTTTGCATCGTTAACTGCGAGCCGCCGGCTGAGCCGTTGCCACCCATTCTCATTCCCATCCCCTCGTCGTCTGATACAAGTCCCACTTTAACGTCCGTATGAGAGGCACCAGGCGTTCAAGCCACTACAATATACTATAATATACCTATCCATGTCATTATTAGACTATCAGAGAAAATGCTTCGGGAGTATGATGACGTTGTATATAGGCCGTAATTAACACACACAGGGAGGGAGGGTCAAACAGACCTTTCACCCATTGGTTGAAGACTTTCAATACATGATATTTTGAAGTTCTGTTAGTGATGTTTATGACGTGTTTTACACATTTATGTTCCGTTGTTTATGTTTTACTTAGTACTTTTTTAAGCCCAACTATGATGTTTTGGGGGCTGCACAGTGGTGTAGTGGTGGCTAGTACTGTCACCTCACAGCAAGAGGGGCCAGGGTTCGGTTCCCGGTCTGGGCGGTTCTTCTGTGTGGAGTTTGCACGTTCTCCCCGTGGCAGCGTGGGTTCTCACCGGGTTCTCCGTCTTCCTCCCACAGTCCAAAGACATGCAGCTCAGGTTAACTGGACTCTAAATTGCCCGAAGGTGTGAATGTGAGGATGGTTGTTCTAACCCAGCATCAGTATGTGACGAGTCGAGATGAGAACTTGTTGGCCGTCGCCACGCTGAGAGCCGTGTGGAGGCAATAGAAATGCCCTGAAACATTGCATATCGCAAAGAGTGTGTTGGATATGTATAAGGGCCGTTCAATGATTTAGAACATATTATTTTATAAGTCACATATTGATATGAACAGAGTTTTACCTAATTATGTCCTCACGCATCCCAAGGTTTCTTTGCTCCTGCTTCTGGTAAGTAATAAAACAAGTGAGCGGATGATTAATCCTTCAAGTGTGTATTGTTTATCTTTTTTAATCCAGTTACAATCTATTTAAATATAAAAAAAGCATAAACAAATATACAATGAGCCATTCATATTTATTGAGTTAAGTTGTGTGACTACATCACCAGGACAACACTTGTCTCTCTGAACAACCTTCACCTCATTTAAATCTGTAAGAGCTTTGATTTCATTTGTTTTATTTAGTTTTTTGCCGTCGTGGCTTAAACACCCTCCTGATTTGGTCTCAAGACACAAACAGATTTAACCTCCATATGTCCAGTTGGTTGCTGTTGATTCATCTTGGCAGCCAACAGCGCGCACAAGACGAATATGTTATTTTTGTTTCAATATCAAAAGTGCAGTGAAGTTACAAAATAATTTTTTAACCATATTTAAGGTTTGTGATGACCGAGAAGCTGACTGCAGCAAACGTTGGCCGAGGACGACCTCCCCTTAAGTGTTTTTGACACGGTTTTTGGAGCATATTCAAAATACTTTGATATTAGATTTCAGCGACGCAGCTGATTGTTCAATAGATTGGTAGACTCAATGAATTCCAATAAGTGGATTCCATCTGAGCACCCTCCCTAAAAATGAATGTATTCACAGGATTTTTAGGCATTTATGATGAACTCTGTTCCCCTCTCACCCACTCGTCCGTCACTGATACTCTCACTCTACTTTCTAGGAACCGCTGGTGATTTTACAGTAATAGTTTGGTGCATTTCCTTTTTACAGGAAATATGATTCATCATGTGAATAGCTAGATGAACTCATCTCTCCGTGAGGTTCATTCTCCCCCTGTGGCCTCAGCTGATTATGCGTCTTCACGTCAGTAGATGTGACGAGTGGCAACAGGTGGACTGGTGTGAAAGCTCCTTCTCTGATATGAGCGGACACAACCGCAGGCGTCACATTTGCCACTGGTCATCTCTCATTGCCGGACCATTATTGCATCTGCCTGTGATGTGGTACAGTGTTACGTGATATTTGAGGATGAAATGTGAGCCACCTAAACCGGGACCAAGTCATGACCAAAACTAGAGTGTATGGAGACCACGAGAGACTTTGAGGGTCGACCCCTAGTCAAGACCAAGACCAGACCAGACCAGACCAGTATGAGTCACTGCATGCAACACGTGTCAAAGGCATGTGTTACATGCATACAGTCTTTTCAAAATAAACTTCCATCTTCACAGGAAACTTAAACCTAAAGTTAGCTTTAGGCAAACAAAACTACTTCGTCAGATTGAGAGGAAATGATCGTCGCTCTGGGAAAAATAACTACGGAAGCACGAAGAACATCGTCATTGATTTCTAGTTTCCCTTTGGGAACTAACAGCCATCTAATGGCTGAAAGATGGATTCATCCAAAGAACCTTTTTTGGTTCTTCAAGGGTTGTTAAAAGCATGTGAGTTAAAATATTCTGCAACACGTGAGGCAGCGTCATGAGGCTGCTGGACGGGTGCCACATGGCCCCAGGTCAACCTGTTGACTAAAACCATGGTTAGGATGGAGAAAGGTCTAAAAGGGAATAGAAAAGGGTTCTTGAAAGAACCCCCTGGGAGAAATTGGAAAACTTTGACGACCTTTGCCGCGAGGAGAAACCCGCACGGGAGTATAAAAGAAGGAGAACCCATTTTGGTTGCTGGTTTGAGCCTTTTATAAAAGTTCCACCTGTAACCCTTTGGTTCTCCTTTAAAGACAAGCCAAAGAACCCAATGTGGTTCTACTTAGCACCTTTATTTCTAAGAGTGGAGCAAAGGTGTCATCAGTATAAACCTTGTCCTTGCTGTGATGAATTGCCATAACAATAAAAGGAAAGAACGTAAACAGGCTTATGTAAGCATGATTGCCTTGTGTGTATTTGATGAATGGTTTTGTGTTACATTTTATGCTGAACCCTAAATGAGATCCCCCCCCCCCCTCCCCCGACCCCCACCTTATTAAATGCACAGTTGTGAACTGTCTAACCCTGGAGGATTTCGGTTTGGTAGTCAAAACAAATATGATTGTAGTCCTTGTAACTTTTGCCTTGTTTTTGTCTTTCCTAAAACTCACCTTGAACAATGTTTTTAACAATATGAATATCAGATGAGAAACATTTGGGATGTGGTTTTGTGCCTCTAGGTTTTTCAAACACAAGTAACTGTTGCTATGAGTTATCAGCATCTGCATCCTCGTCCATTTTCCTTCAGTTGGTTTCCATCACATTCTCATGAAAAGTGCCCCACTTGGCTTGGAAGACCATTTGTTAGAGTGTCGTAGAAGTTATCATTCACACTCACTTGAACAAACCAAAGGACAAAAACTCCAAACACGCTTGGTGCCCTAAATAACAATTGAAAAGACTTGCTGATGCAGCTTCAAATCTCTCCTCTCGGTGCTCACTGAAGGAGACCGGTGACTATATGGAAGAGTTAATGAGGTTCAGATGCTCTTTGCTGCCTCATCAAACTGTGCATCTCGACCAGTAGCCGGCCTCGACTCTCTCGCCACACTCAAGTTGGCTGATAATGACTACGCAGCCGCAACTTCCTAATTAAAACCTATAAAGCTCGAGCTAGTTCAAGAATGACATGAAAAATGGCAGGTTGAGGGTCTTAAGTGATTCCTGCTGGGACCACCGTGAGGCTGTGAGTCACCTTAGAGAGCTTGCAGGGGACTGAAACAACTTAACAACGAAATATTGGAGGTCCTCGACTGTAAATATTCTATAATAGCTAACAGTATCACTGAGCTGGTTTTTGCATTGTAATTAACATAAACGTTAGCATGAGAAGCTGTTGGTAATGAGTGCTACCATTACCATTAGTTCATTATTTTTTTTTTATGGGTAATAATAAAGTTAGAAACAAACAGCCTAATACATCCAGTGAATCTGCTAAAACCTGTATATAAAACAAGAGAAAACCAACTAGGGTTAAAACAGTTTAGGTTCAGATATCCATCTAGCATATAGCGTGCTTCATCCACAGTGATGACACCAACGAACTTGATGAAGAGTTTAGAGATTTTCAACCAGAAGCACCCGGAGTGCAGATCATTATCTCTCGGCAGACTCAAAACCTCTCTTGTCTTTAAGAACAATCAACACTATATTGACACGGAGCCTTAGCTGAACTTCTGTTATTAGCAGAATAAGTTGGGCTACTCTGATACTGCTAGTTTTCAGGAAATAAAAAGGAAAAAGTTAACACTAATGTGTTTTGTCACTTCTATAATTGTTCTTTATCCTTCTTCTATTTGTAGGAAAGTTTTTATGAATGAGGGTGAGCATAATGCTTTGAGGGATGTAAACGGGTATTATAGCGTCACCATGGATTTAGTGCATGGATGTAAAAAGAGAACTGGATACAGTGTTGGAGGCTAGCACCAGTTCAATCTTACTGTATGAAATTTGCTAAATGGCGAAAATGGCTCGACTGCCGAGTGATAAAATTACCCAGAATACTGAAGATCTTCCACATTAATGGGCCTATAGAGCAAACACACTAGCGTTTCCTTTAACACCGCCTCCCCGTCGTTGGGTCCGAGGTTCATTCACATGAACGGATGAATGAAAATGACTGTGGATTCGGTTTTAAGTGCATTTTACAACTTTTACGATAATTAATTAAATTAGGGCTATTTTAAGTATTCACACTGGGAAGTTTTGCCTCAACAAAAAATACAGACGTCTCTTTCTCAATATAATTCTATGGGAAAAAGTGTTTTTTGGTCCAACAGCACCCCATGATAAACCAAGGTTTGGCCACTACAAAACTTGGCTTTAAAGCCTGGCACTCTTCCTGGAGGCTTGATTCAGCTGTTACACTGTGGGCTACAATGTTTATTTTGGTCTGTTATTTGTTGAATTTGTGGAAATGAAAATCAGAAAGTATTGAGAGATGACTAACACATTGGTGGTTCTGATCGTTTGGCTGCATTATTTGGCAATTCAAAAAAATCTAGATAATCTCAGGCTTATCCTTTAAACACAGCAACAAAAAAAAAGATCCAATAAATAACATTGAAGTATCTGCAGTCCATCTCTGAGCCAAACATTTTGCTGAGAGGACAGCAGACAGACGTAGTAATGTTTCTCTTTTTCACCACTTTGACACTCGCTGCCCTTTGGCTCTCCGTGTCAGTACAGTGAGACCGATCAGTTCGGCTAAAACTTTCTGTGCCTCATTGCACTCAAGGAGCTTATTCCCCGCTGGGAGCCAGCCACAGAATCTTCTCTCTAATAACAGCGGCGGTGACGCAGCACACAGGCTTGATTCCTGACCGGCAAATCAGTGTGACGGCTACTTTAAGCCTCACATCCCGGCTCCGGGCCCCCTTCTGTCATGGCCGGTGCCGTCCCATGTCACTGAGAGGGAATGTGGCGTGAATTAAGATTCCTCCAAAGTGCTGTATTACACAACACGACTGAACCACCCAGAGCCGACTGTTTGGCGTGAATTCATGAATCTGCAATAACTAGAAAACACTGTCAGATCAGATGAAGCAAAAAGGCTACAGTTGCAAAATTGGGTCATTGAAGTGGGGGAAGATGGCAGTACGACAAATAGGAAGACATAAAGATAAAAACAAGTTTATTTACAGTAAATTATCATTGAACTTTATTTGTTTATCAATAATATTAGAACATATTAAATAAAGTAAACTGTTCTCTGGCAGTGCTGTGTGTTGGATGTATTTTCAATGTATCAATACTATCAAATATATTATTGACCAATGTATTCAGTGTTGATATTGATATTAACAGCCAATATCACAGATCTATAGTTATCAAATTTTTTAGGGTAGAATAAGGTTTAATTATGAGATGTAGTGGAGTAAAAAGTACAATATTTACCTCTGAGATATAGTGTAGTAAAAAGTACAATAGTTACCTCTGAGATGTAGTGGGGTAAAAAGTACAATATTTAGTATCTCGTTCACGAGTGAGTTTAAAGTGGAGCGGAGATGGACAGGCGGTTCGGAGCGGGGTCAGCGGTGATGGAGGTGTACCGCACCGTTGTGGTGAAAAGGGAGCCGAACCATAACGCTCTCGATGTATCCATCCGTCTCAGGTCCGACCCTCACCTATGAGTCACGAGCTTCAGGTAGTGACAGAAAGAATGAGATCGCTGATACAAGCTCGGAGTATAGACCCGCTGCTCCTTCACATCAAAAGGGGCCAGCTGAGGTGGTTCGGGCATCTGATCAGGATGACTCCCGGACGCCTCCCTTTTGAAGTGTCCTGGGCACGTCCAACTGGTAAGAGGCCCCGAGGTAGACCAAGAACACGCCGGAGGGATCTTAGAGCTCGTCTGACCTGGGAACGCCTCAGGGTCCCCAGAAAGAGATGGAAACAGTTGCTGTGAAGAGGGACATTAGGAATACCCTGAAAACCTGCTGCTGCCAAAACTCTGCCTTAGGTGGAAGAGGATGGATGGATGGATGGATGGATGGATGAATGGATGAATGGATGGATGAATTGATGAATGGATGAATGAATGAGTGGATGGATGGGTAATGGATGGATGGATGAATGAATGGATGGATGGGTAATGGATGGATTTAAGAATGGATCAATGAATGAATGAGTGGATGGATGGATGGATGGATGAATGGATAGATGAATGGATGGATGGATGGATGAATGAATGAGTGGTTGGATAGATGGGTAATGGATGGATGGATATATGAATGAATGGATGGATGAATGAATGAGTGGTTGGATGAATGGGTAATTGATTGATGGATGGATGCATTGATGGATTGATGAATGGAAGGCTTGAAGGATGCATTGATGAATGGATGGATGGATTGATGAATGGATGAAGGAATGGATGGAAGGATGCATTGATGAATGGATGGATGGATTGATGAATGGATGAAGGAATGGATGGAAGGATGGATGGAAGGATGCATGTATGAGTGGATGGATGGATTGAAAGTTTAGCCAGACTAGGACCCATACCTAAAACAGCACATTTTAGCAGCTGCACACTGGAATACTGATTAATAATAATAAGAAATCTTTTAATGTTTTCATGATATATATTCCATTGCATATTCGTGACAGATTCATCTCTTCTGTGGATCCCCATTTCTCTGTAATAGTGAGTCACTTAGCTGAGGTTAGGGGTGGTTCAAGTAGACCATGTGCAAAAAAAATGTTATCTTCATCTTGATCACCCACAGCATCCGACCATATGATCAGAACAAAGTCGGCTGACATAATTAATACTAATCCCATCACTTCAGCCTGCAGGCTCTAATGCTGATGATGATCATTATCAACGGGAGGCGGCGCGTTGGAGATGACACTTCTTTAATCACGAGTCTGAGCCAGGCTCAAAAAACTTCTGGGGTTTTTGGGTACAACGGAGGGGTAATTAAACGAAGAAGCTGACAGAGTAAAAAACACTTTGGTTTGACCTGCCGCCCGCAAGCCGACTGGAAGCAACCAACCCCCGAGTCCCAGCGGAGACTTCCTGGTTAAAAAAAAGGTTGAATCACTAAAGTAAATAACTAAAACCCAGCAGCTCTCTGTTTAACAGGCACCTCCTGCCTCAAAGCTGTAAAATAGACAGTAAGACGCCTGAAATACTATACCTTTTACACACACACACACGCACACACGCACACACACACACACACACACACACACACACACACACACACACACACACACACACACACACGCATGTGCACGCTGATAGACATGCAGAGCAAACACACACTTTCACATGAAAACACTCACACGTGCGTCGGTGTGTTGATGTAGTCTCACACGCCGGGAACATGTGTGAACTCACAGACACATGTGCAGGGGAAAGAACAAACATGTGCTTTTACTTACCTATACTAGTGAGGACCGTCATCCACATGATGCGTCTCACGGCCTCTAACGTAAAACGCAAAGAATAATTCTGTTTTTTTACCAATTAGATGCTATCTTTGTAGGTTCAGCCATATTTTCCATCTGTCATGATAGCTGGGCGAGAAAGGACAAATGGCCTCATGCGAGAACATTTTGTATTCTTATCTTAACTTTCTCTTATTTTTCTTATACAGCAAACGCTCCTAACTTCAGATTACTGTGCGTAAATAATGCACGTTCAAGATAATTGTAAATCCTGCCCCGTATGTCCGACATTGAAGTTCTGCTTTCAGACATCCCCAAAGGAAAGTCTATCATATTCGTCAGCAGCAGAATTAAGGGACCCGTTAAATCCGAGAAACGGGGATAAATGAGGAATGCTGTTAATGCCGTGTCACCTGAGGGTCGTTCTGTCACTGAAGTAAAGAAGTAATGGTTCCATATGAAAAATGTCTCGCCACAGCAAGGTCGATCGATGACTGCAACGAGACGGGTGCAAATAATTTAAGTCAGTTTGAGACGTTCGTATTGATATTGTAGTGTTATATAATAGCATCAATCGAAATTAAAAGGTGATATTGGCCAAATTTACACATTTTGCCTATAATTTGAATTGTGGAGTCAAAAAGGATAATGCCAACCTAATTGTTTAGTTTAATTTATATCGTGGGTTCAAACTGAAAATCGCTAAAAAAGTAATGAAATATAAAATCCATTGGTTAAAAATGTAGTTTTGGATAACAGCAGACTAATGTCATGTGACTCCTACAACAAGCCTGAACCTCTGGTGAATTGTGTTTGTCCCGAAGAAGAAAGGGGGGTGGGGGCAATGGCTTTGTATACATCAGAATCAGAAACGGTTTATTGCCAAGTACGCTACACATACGAGGAATTTGGCTTGGTGATTGGTGCGTGACAATAAACACAGTACAATCGTAAAAGACATAATTTGAAAATAGAAAATGTTAAAACAAGTAAGTTATTGTGTAACTGTAAGTTAATGTCCTGAGGATGTAAGGGTTTTATTGATGAGGCCAACTGAGGTCTTGGTCCTGATGGACCGCAGTCATGTTAATGAAAACATGTTAGTCATGTTGATGTAAACATGTAACACAGTCATGTTGATGTAAACATGTTACAGTCATGTTGATGTAAACATGTTACAGTCATGTTGATGTAAACATGTAACAGTCATGTTGATGTAAACATGTTACACAGTCATGTTGATGTAAACATGTTACACAATCATGTTGATGTAAACATGTTACATAGTTATGTTGATGTCAACATGTTACACAGTCATGTTGATGTAAACATGTTACAGTCATGTTGATGTAAACATGTTACATAGTCATGTTGATGTAAACATGTTACAGTCATGTTGATGTAAACATGTTACACAGTCATGTTGATGTAAACATGTTACACAGTCATGTTGATGTAAACATGTTACACAATCATGTTGATGTAAACATGTTAGTCATGTTGGTGTAAACATGTTAGTCATGTTGATGTAAACATGTTACAGTCATGTTGATGTAAACATGTAACAGTCATGTTGATGTAAACATGTTACACAGTCATGTTGATGTAAACATGTTACACAATCATGTTGATGTAAACATGTTACATAGTTATGTTGATGTCAACATGTTACACAGTCATGTTGATGTAAACATGTTACAGTCATGTTGATGTAAACATGTTACATAGTCATGTTGATGTAAACATGTTACAGTCATGTTGATGTAAACATGTTACACAGTCATGTTGATGTAAACATGTTACACAGTCATGTTGATGTAAACATGTTACACAATCATGTTGATGTAAACATGTTAGTCATGTTGGTGTAAACATGTTAGTCATGTTGATGTAAACATGTTACACAGTCATGTTGATGTAAACATGTTACACAGTCATGTTGATGTAAACATGTTAGTCATGTTGGTGTAAACATGTTAGTCATGTTGATGTAAACATGTTACAGTAATGTTGATGTAAACATGTTACACAGTCATGTTAATGTAAACATGTTACACAGTCATGTTGATGTAAACATGTTACAGTCATGTTGATGTAAACATGTTACACAGTCATGTTGATGTAAACATGTTACACAGTCATGTTGATGTAAACATGTTACAGTCATGTTGATGTAAACATGTTACACAGTCTTGTCTCCGCTGGTGGGGCAGGAGACATGTTTGGGGCCTCCAGTCTTCATGTTGGAGAGGTTGAACAATAAAGGCTGCTATCAGATGTGTTTCACTGCTAGCTTAGCATTAGCATCCGGAAGGGATGTATGCTTCATTCGCAGAAACAAAGTCACGGTTCCCACAGACTCACTGTGAACAGTTTATTTGCAACAAAAAAAAACTCAGCAAATTTAAAACCAAAACACCGACATGGTCAGACGTCAATAAGTGTAATTTGTGTGAACTTAACTTTTAAGACTACAACGACGTCTGGATCCTCCAACAACCCTTGAAAAGGAAGTGAGATGTCCTCCTTTTTCAAAAATATCACATTCAAGCTGTACAACTCAAATTGGTCCTTACAAAGACATGAGCGCACACCTACACACACACACACACACACCTACACACACACACACCTACACACACACACACACACCTTTCTTGGTGTCCCTTTTTTTTAAAAAACATCCTCAATTTGTGCTGCATCCTCAGTAAGCCCCCACCAGTGCAAGTCGATCTCCCCATTTCAACCCTAACTCCCCCATCTCACCTCACCCCCACACTCCATTAAAAGAGGAGAAGAGTAGAATGGGGGGAGGGGGGAGGAGGGGAGGGTGAGGGGGGTCAGGAGGTAAGTGAACAGCCCCAAGCTGGCCAGCGAGTGGTTCGATTTAATGAAGAACATGTGGTTCAGTCAGAAGTGTCTGTGTGTGTGTGAACCTAGGGGCTGTGCTTGCTCAGTACTTGATCTCCAGAAAGTCTGAGAGTTAGTATTTGGGGGAGGCAGAGGGAGGCAGAGCCCCCGCGGGGATGAATGTTTAAATACAGCGAGCAGCGTGGGAGTGAAACCGGTGAGAAGTTTTCCCTTACACAAGATGGCCCCTTATGTGCTGACACACCGAGAGGGGAACCTAAATTAAGCCTCCTTCTCGGAATAATGGCCCTCACTCCTAATTGGAAAGGGAAGAGTGAGTCCTCCCAGGCACAATTTTAACATTATATAGACGGAGGTGTGACGGGCCTGCACCAGGGGAGCAAGCCATCACCTGTAAGTCCGCTAGTCATCCACAGCTGTAACCAGGCGGCAACCTCTGGGTCTGAAGTGCCTTGAACTTGCGTTCTTTGTAATGTCCACCAGGGGGCGACTCCTCTGGTTGTATAGAAGTCAAAGCTTCATGTGTTAAAGCTGCATTCTCTCTCCTGACCACCAGGGGGCGACTCCTCTGGTTGTATAGAAGTCTATAGAAAATGACTCTACTTCTCTCTTGATTTATTCCTCAGTAAACATTGTAAACATGAGTTTATGGTCTCAATCTCTAGTTTCAAGTCTTCTTCAATACAGCATGATGTTCATTTAGTAAATTATGGTCCATTTAGAGTCAAACAGACCATAAAGCAGGGGATGCTTTAGGGGCGGGGCTACAAGGTGATTGACAGGTCTCTGCCATCGGGTTGTCCGGTTGCTGGAATAAATTAACTTGACAAATGTTATATTGATCAGGTAAATATGTTGATTTAAAGATAGGGTTGGTCATTTTCTTCAAAAACCTTTATTTTATTTGTTGAAATTCTCAATACATCCTGACAGCAATCAATAAATATAATACTAAAAATAAAATTACAGCAGGACTGTAATAAAAGTAATAGGACTGCCTACTTGATCAAAATCTTGGCGACTTTCTTGCTCCATTAAGCGACTTTTGTAGCGGGAGCTATTAGCTACTTTCTTTGGAGAAGACTTGGCAACACTGGAATGTTTTTTTATAGGTTGGATAATTTTTTTTTAAATCTAGCATACTCTTGCTGATTTCTCAAATGTACCTACTGAAGTTCTAAGAGTGGTTATTTCTGTAATTGAACTTCCAACAACCTGTCTTTTCTTTTTCTGTTGCTGTTTCTCATGGATGTTACAAGCTAGCTAGAGAAAGAGGAAGTACAAACTTTGTGATTTGGGTGAAGTGCCCCTTTTAAAATATCCAGAACTTTAAAAGTAGAGAAGCGATTAATTAATATCAAATAAATAGCAGTTCTTTGTGAGTCACTTTCTCACAGTATGGTCCGGGTCTTGAAACAATTAGCATACCACAACAACATGGCCGTCGTCGTCATCATCATTTCTCGGTACGTAGCCGTCACTTATCAAAGACAGAGGAGAAAACAGATCCATTAGATGCTGATGGTAGACAAACATACTAAATGTAAATAAGTGTTGCCAGATCCTATGTTGTCTGTGACTATGTTGCAGATGTGGGGCTGTGGTTTGAACTCATGGAAGGACCTTTTATCTGCTCTCCTGGGACGCGACACCACTGACAGTAAAGTCTCACACGTTATTGAATGTTTGTAGTATTAAGCGTATATTTTTTCCTTGATTATTTAAAAATGCATGCTTTTTGCATTCATTTTATTAATTACTTTTTTTTATTTAATTAGTTATGTAATTATCAAAATATACTTTTTTTTAACTTTTTATTATTTTTTTATTTACAGCATTCTAATAATCTGTCAAATCCAACATCAGTCAGAGAGACCAAACAACACGTAATCCACTGACCTTCATCGAGAGAGAGACAGTGTTTGACATCGAGTTATAGATTAGAAAATAGGAACTAGAGAACTCAATCATAAGGACACTCAAAAAAGAAATCGCATCATAAAGTTGTGTGACTTAGTTCAGGATGCAAATATCAATGAATTAAGGACAACAACCCATATTAAGATATCCAGATTTACCTTTTATAAAACCTGGATTATTATTTTAACATACTTAGTTTTAAGTGCCGTTATTAGACAGTGACCACAGAGAGGAGCGGTAATGAGGTGGGAGTACCGGGTCGAAACCCTTTGACTGTGATTCCCTTTTTTAAATTGCTATTCTTCACACTTTATGATTTATTTCACAGCTGTAAGGAAGCCGAATAGATCCGTAAAGTTCACTAAGTAACTGAGTCATGTCGACTGAACCTACAAAGATGACTTGAAACCACTGATTCACATCCAGGTTGTACTGCAGGCCCGATGAGCGTATTAAGATGAACAGTTTAATGACCTTGCAGTCTCTCTCAGTGTTTTATTATTGCTTCTATTTGAAGCTGCCAACTTGGGAAATATACTTCCTCTTATCCTCTGATCTCTCTCCCTAATCTCTTGTTCATATGTAATTTGTATTTCGGAGAATCATTTGATTATGAAGATTTTATTTTCTCACAAATTGTAAAAAATGGCCTCAAGCACATACAAACAATCGCACAGTTTCTCATTATATTGATCTGTTTCATATTTCTTTTTTGTTTTCACAAGATCATTTTCAGATCATGACTATGTACAAAATAACTTTCACACATAACGACGTATAATGATGGATATAGATATTAGAAAAGAGACTAGGCGGTCTCCTCTTTGGGCATCGACTAAATATATGGAAATGTCTTGTTGAAAAAAAAAAATCATACAATTGTATCATGTCATAACAAGAAAAGTTCCTTGTTTTATTGAGATGAGAAGACGGTATGTCATTATAATGAGAAGATTTTCTAGTTTGAATAAGATATGTTGATCTTGAGGATGTTCTGTGACACAACGAGAAGCGTTTCTGGTTAAAACTAAGTAAAGGGGAAAGGAGCAGAACATTTTCTTCTCAGAAACTGAGCAGATTTATTGCAGCAATACGCTTCCGAAACTTTTGAAATATTACTTTAAGTAATAATAAGTATGCTCACTCACTCCCTCGGTTTTTGTATCTTCCTTTTCACGCTTAGGCCTGTGGATGTGTGTCCCCTCGTCCACTTCCTCCCAATTGGATTCTCCAATGTCACTTTGGTTTCATGATGTCGTGTTTCTCATCTATTGAAGATCAATACAAAACCCCCCCAAAAAAACACTCCACACGGCAAACAACATCGCCGCCTTTTAGAATATGTTCTATAATGCAGAGCAAATTTCCCAAAAATCATTTTCCGGTGTTATCGCTCCGTGCTGTCAGAACAAGGTCAACGGGAGCACACAGGGTTGTCACTTCATTTTCTGACAGCTTAATAAAACTCCTTCTACCCTTTTTCTGTGGCCTTTTTCTTTTTATTGCCCGTATCACACCGAGGGCTTTTTTTCAATGCATACATGATAAGCCAGTTGTGTGCGAGCGTCAGAGATAAAGTGTAGTTCTCTCTCTCGCTCTTTTTTCTACCTCAAGCTTCTGGGGAGAAACAGTCACACATGGGAGAAGAAGATAGAACGAATCAAAGGCGGTGGGATATCAAGAATGGTGTGTGTGTGTGTGTGTGTGTGTGTGTGTGTGTGTGTGTGTGTGTGTGTGTGTGTGTGTGTGTGCCCTTGTCTTTGTTATTGGTTTGTGTGTAGGTGCGTTTGTGTGCGATATGGGCCCTGACCTGCCACTTGTTCTGCAGCTAGTATAATACAATTTGTTGAGTAAGACCTACAGACGCAAATGTGTCACTACAAATAATCCCAGCGGGGTTGTCAGCAGACTCAGGACAGTCCAATTTAAAAAGAGGAAAGACGGGGTATTATCGAGGACATGGACGGTATAGCTTCGGGCTGTGTTTCAGTTAGAGATGTTATTTAAGTGCTGCTGGATTTGATTCTCCTTCTTCACAAACTTTTTGACATGATGAAACTGTATGTTTGAACAAACCGTTCTAAACTGCCCCTCGATGTGAGAAATTCTATCGTAGTGATCTTGATTAAGGGGAGAAACTACAAAAAATATAATCAATGTCACCATGAAACTTCCCCAGTTGATTAAGAGTAAGAAAAATATTTTTTGTATGAGTAGTTTTTTAATTTTTTAAATGTGTAAATGAGGAATTATCTTATCAAATATGTACTAATTTCCAGGACAGAAATCTGAACGTTGGATAAAGCCAGGTCCAAATGTCTTGTTTCATCCTTTTAATATATTAGAGTTAAAGGCTTTTACAGAGAGAATTTTGGATATCTATTTGTATTACTCCATAAATCAGAAAATACTGTCAACAGCCAAAACAATTATGTCTAAAAATCAGGCTATGAATGATATATGAACAAACCACAGTGAAAAACCTTCAGAATATAGAGCGGAATGAAACTGGAAAGTTTGTTGTGTGTAAGAGCTGCTGAAGTGGAGATTTCTGGCTCAGAGTCTGAGAAGAAAACTCATTCAACAGTTGAAGGCAACTATATGGTATATGTCACAGGGGTTAAGTTGTATTCTCAGGAGTCAGATTCAGGTCGTCTGAAGGACCCACCTTCATGAGGTTTGTCAATCGAAGGAAACCCTTCCTGTCTCTTAACTTTATTTCAACCTCTTCGTTGAGCTCCTCCTAAGCATGAGGAAAACTCTCAGGAAACTACTCGGGTTTCAGTGTCTCGCTCAAGGGACCTTCGACAAGCCGGGGATCGAACTGCCAACCTCGTTGTTAAAAGACACCTGATGTAATAGCATGGTGCGGACAGACTTAACTGGCAACCAGCACACTTCACTGGAACAAGTGCAACGCGACAAGCCAACCAGAATTTGATTTCTGCTGTAAACATTTAAGATGAGCAACCAGATTAAAAAATTGGACTGACGCTGCCAGTCTGCACAGGAGGTTATGTTTTTTTTATGGTCTGTGTGAGACTTACAAAGAAAGTGTGTGTGGAAGTTTGATTTCCATGATTATTATAAATAAGTACTTGTAACTACTGAAGCACAAAATGACCATACAGTACACCAACAGGATTCTGTTAAGCACATCTAACGAACAATTAAACCAATAAGTGGTGACATTTTGGCTTTCAAACCACCAGCTGAAGCTTTAAGATGATTAATTCCTCCTCCCTTCCACCTACAGACAGGTGGGCTTTTGGGTGGATGAGTGGCACCAGAACATGTGACAGCAACAAATCCTGAATCTGACGATACAAGTTGAAATAACAGAGACATTTAAAAAAAAAAAAGCAGGTTAAAATATAGTTAACATGGGTTAAAGTGAGCTACATCTAACACAATGTTTCGTCTCCATGTATAAACCACGGTTAACAGGATTTATTAAATATGTAATTTAGATAAGACTGGACTCATTTCTTAACTCTAAGAGCATTGAGCTCCAGGCATTGACGTATTGAATGTATTCAAAGAACATGAGACTCATCTACCAATTAAATCAATCTTAGAACTTAAGTGCATTTTTTTAACGTTTCCACATCTTACATGTTTACACACATTTCCCTCAGCAGCTGTCTTAAGTGAGCCCCGTAGAGTATCTGACCACTAGTAACACTGAGGAGCAATGGTTTACGAGTGGGTCTTTATTTCATTTGTATCATTGCACACACGTGAGAAAGACGTGCCATCGCCTCGATACAACAATGGATCGTCGGCGAATGGTTTGAGGCTTGTGGGTCATCTATGTTCTAACATTACAGTGCTTTTAGGAAACACCTCTTTGAAGAAGCTTTATCTGAGCTTCGAACAAAAGGGTATTGGAAAGAATCAATTTACGGGGACCGGAGGACTTGCTCCAATTATAGGCGTATCACACTGCTTAGCCTCCCCAGGAAAGTTTATTCCAGGGTGCTGGAGAGGAGGCTCTAATTGTTTGTCGAAGCCCGGATCCAGTAATAGCAACATGGATTCTTTCCTGGCGTTGGAAAAGTGGGCCTGCGGACAAGCTCGTTACCCTTGCAGGGTTGTTGGAAAAAACATGTAGATTGGATGGTCATAGTCCAATCTACATATTTTTTGTGGACTTGAGACTGTGCTCCAGCCTGTCTTCATGTGTGGTTGTGTACTATCAGGTCATTAGTTGCACTTTAAATGCGTTCACATGGCAACCCGGGAGTTGATCTGCACCCTAATTATATGGCTAAAATTACATAAACAGTCGGGCTCTGAATGTTAAGGAGCACAAATTGAAACTACTGCTCCGACACCTACTCTAAATGAAAATGCATGAAATGTACAGAATAAATCAATGCACTGCAGTGGTACCACACTCTAACCAATTGCTATATGAGAGCGCTGCAGTGTACATGTACACTACATCTAAATTAAAGAGGTAAATCTCAACTGTTGGAGTATGTAATGTATGTGTAATCTAAAAGGTGTATTTCATGGTGGTTGGTCTGACTGGAGACAGGCAATAAAGAGGAGGACTAATCCAACTTCATTTTGACAGTGTGTGTGTGTGTGTGTGTGTGTGTGTGTTGCACAATAACTGAACAAAAGAAGATTAATGCCACACCGATACAGAATCTCTGGGCTGTAAACAGAGTTGGTCTCTGTTTGTCGAGTGGCCCGACAGCAGAGCAACTGAAGAGCTTTGTGATGCTGAGGGAGTAAATAAAAACTGACTGGATGTAATGACAAGCCTGTAATGGAAAATCATGACAAGTTCTCACAAATCAGAAGAAAGTGGAACTGGAAAGTTTTTTTTGGTTAAGTGTTTAAGCTACTCTAGAACACTATAGTTTAGAGAGTGTACTCTGCTTTAAAATGAAGCTCTGGGGTTTGATTCTAGTGCCTATGCTGGTGTTTCTCCTCAATCCACAACATAAGACAAACCGTTGAATAGCTGGACTGGTTGAATGTGTTATAGTGCCGGGATTTGTCATTAGACACAGTACAAATACAGTAATAACTATCTGAATGGGCTTAATATGCGACATGGTGGCTGCCAGTATGGATATGTGCTGCCTGTTCAGTCCACAATTTGAAAGGATTATTGTGTGTACAAACAAACACCTTCCAGTATCGTCAAAATGGAAAACCAATATTCAATCTGTACAGACATTAGCTATAAGCCAACTAGCAACAGACTCAGAACTCACCAAAGACTTCAACATTTTAGATTCATGTAAATGCAACTTTGTGTCAATCAATGCCACTTTGGGCCTACCTGCAACTTTCCATTTATTTTGAATGCAATCCTGCCACCAACACACTGTAACACCCCTGTGTAGTGGAGGACTGATGGTGAAAAAACATTATAATAATATGTTGATTATCATAGTAAGAAGAAGAACAATATACAATGTATTGAATGAACAATGTATTTGAAGGGGGATTTGTAGTGAAGGGGTAACGGCGTAGGGGCACATAGGCACCACAGCAGACCACATGGAGACCACAACAACTGTGACTATGTTTTCACCTAAAAGTTTCCCATGCCAATGGAGACTGTCGATAGTGATGAATTATCTGCTTCTTTTCAGCAAAGACACATCTGCCAATGTCATCTCCCGGGCAAGTCTTTGCTCTCTATGGCAGTAGTCTCCTATTCAATCAAGACACAACGTGAACCTTTCCATCGTTGCTCACCCTTGGCCTGATTACGTACAATACATCCAACTGGCATTGGAGTGGTGACATTAGGAAAGTAAAATGTGATGTTGAACCACCACAAAACCCACTGAGACTGGCGTTCGGCCGTTGTGTACAGAGCTGTACAAAATCTGCTTAATCCAGACAACGCAATGTTTTTTTTTAAAAACACATTAAATGTAAATCTGAAGGATGGCACATAGAAGACAGTTGTCTAAAAGCTTCTTAGAGTGTTTGTATTCCAACTCGTTCTCACTTCCAATGAGTCAAATTCTGCAGCTTGGTTAATGCCCCTTGATGCACGGAAGCACCAATTAGTGCACTTAACTCCACCCTAAACACACTTGCGTCATTGTTTCACGCTCAAAGCCACTGACATACCAAACTGAGCGAGATGGTCGACATTGGGTTTGGAGGTGGATAAGTCAAACAAACGCAGAACTCTCATCGAAGAGTCCGTTCAGTCGTTAGCCGTGTGAGTCATTAGTATTGTTAGTCATGTGACTAGTGTGGTGGAAATTAATCTTTTTAACCTCCTTGTGAGAAATAAATGTGATGAGAAAGCTAGAGTATTTTATTGAGCAGACTTTTCGAATAATTCAGCTGAATTGATAGAGCTCTTTCCCCACAGATGGTTCGGAGGTCCAGAACACCTTAGGCCGGAGATCGATGATTGATTTTGTAAATCGTGTCATCTGATCTGCGGCCGTATGTCTTGGACACTCGGGTGAAGAGAGGAGCAGAGCTGTCAATGGATCACCACCTGGTGGTGAGTTGGATCAGATGGCGGTGGGGAGCCAGCTGGAAAGACCCGGCAAGCCCTGACGTGTAGTGAGGGTGAACTGGGAATGTCTGGCGGAGGATCCTGTCTGGGAGGTCTTCAACTCGGACCTCCGGAAGAACTTCTCCCGCATCCCGAGGGAGGCTGGGGACATGGAATCCGAGAGGACCATGTTCAAAGACTCTATTATGGCCGCGGCCGCTAGGAGCTGTGGTCGGAAGGTCATCGGTGCCTGTCGTGACGGTAACCCGAGAACCCGGTGGTGGACACCGGGGGTGAGGGAAGCCGTCAAGCTGAAGGAGGCCTTTCGGGCTTGGTTGGCTCAGGGGTCTCCGGAAGCAGCTGAGCGGTACCAGCAGGCCAGGAGGGCTCCAGCTGCGGGGGTCACGGATTGTAAAACTGTACATTGTTGGGCTGTCATGGCTGACACGCCTTTTCAATGCACCGGACCGTCTTGGTGAAGAGGGCATCTAATCAGAATGCCTCCTGGGCGCCTCCCACTGGAGGTTTTCTGGGCACGCCCAGCTGATACGAGACATCGGGGAAGACCCAGAACTCGCTGGAGGGATTATATCTCCCAGCTGGCCTGGGAACGCCTCGGGATCTCCAAGAACGAGCTGGAACATGTTGCGGGTGAGAGGGAAGTCTGGGTCAGCCTGCTGGGTCTGCTCCCACCGCGACCCGGTCCCGGATAAGCAGATGAAAATGGATGGATGGATGGATGGATGGTTCGGATGTCTAACCACGAGAAACGGTTTAACAGAGTCTATATGCACATTATTTCGTCTATGAAATATGTTTTATATAACAACTGGGCACATGACTCAAATCTGCAGACACTGACTTACATTATTATTGAGGCACCTTTCAGACCAGGTCTCTTTTTCCTTTGCTTAACATTTTATCACTTCCATTTATTTAAGAAATGCAAAGCTGCAGCGCCATAATAATTTGCCTTTCACTCGGTTTTACAATCGTCATTAACGCAGGTCTCACTGGAAGAGGCTTTTAGGGAGCCACTTTTCATCTCCAGAAATTACCAAGTCTGTATTTTTAAACCGAGCGGAGACTGTTAATGTCTCATAAAGGAGCAAGTCATTTAATACACATGCAGTCTCTGTTCTGTCCTTTTACTACTCTTTTTTTTCCAGACCAAGATGAAGTGTCTGGTTTCTGCCCTTGAGAAACGCCACCAAAATAAAGAATTCTTCATGGTTTCAATCAAAGACTCGTCTCTCAAGCAGAGAAGGACCTTTGATTGTGTCATTAAGTTCCTTTAATTACAGTGAAAACAGGAAGAATGGATGTCAGTGTTGAGCTTGAGGCTGATAATGTTAAGGGCATCTTAACGTGTGAATGAAACCAGGAGAGAAAGAAAAGAGGGAACGAGTTAAATACAGTTCATGAACTATTCCACTGTAGCCCTCTTCATCTTCCAGTCCTGATTCATTTTGACATGTCAGATTTGTTGTTGTCAACTCCTTGAAGTCTGTGGGAGCTTTTTGCATACTTTGCTGTAATGAATTGTGCATCTTTTTCAACATACACAGGAAACCCACATCTTCCAACACGATGAGGACATGGGATCTGAGACGTTCGCCAGGTTTTCCACCGCAGAGAATTTGGTTCTTTTGCTGATTCGTCACTCCCAGTGTTGCACGCATTTGATGAAAAAAGAAAAGTAACAATATCCGTAGTGTCACGGACGGACGGCATCTTGATCTCCTCAATAAACTTTATTATGCCGGCGTGTTCTCTGAGAACTGTCTCCTTCCTGAGGGCAAACAAAAGTTGAGTGAACCAAACTCGCAGCCAATATACCGTGGCAACTTCAATCAGACGGACAAGTGAGTGTGTGTGTGTGTGTGTGTGTGTGTGTGTGTCTGTGTGTGTGTCTGTGTGTGTGTGTGTGTGTGTGTGTGTGTGTGTCTGTGTCTGTGTGTGTGTCTGTGTGTGTGTGTGTGTGTGTGTGTGTGTGTGTGTCTGTGTCTGTGTGTGTGTGGAGAAGGAAAACAACTCCACTTGGAGGCAAAATCAACAAGTACCAAATCTTTAAAAAAAATGTGATTTGAAACTGAAGGAACCTGCACACATAAGAAGAAGGAATTTGATGACTGTTTGTACATGGCTCGAAACTGCTGTGTTTGTGCACCGTTTGTGTCTTTTTTACCGAGTACCGTAGGTATTCTTGTTTTTAATCAGCTGCCTGCTTCCTTGCATGAACATAACACATCCCATTTTTTGGAAGGGCACAGATGTCCCGGTCTAACCTTAGAGGGAACAGATGCTCATTAATAGGTTCATACTTGTATATTGGGTTTCTACTACAACATGTTTACATGCTTTAATGTGAAAAAACAGGTTTAAAATGTTTTTCTCACACATATTCTGTTTGAATAATCTCTGTATTAGCACCTGTCTCTTTAAGCCAACCCCTCCCGAAATAGTCTGCTCTGATTGGCTTAGGAGAATAATATGGTTTACCCATAGACATAGAATAGGAGTAGAACGGACAGAGAACGTTTTTTTATTTGACTTGTACAAAAGAAAATAGCGATTGGTTGCTATGGTGACAACACACGTCAGTGTAAAGTGTATAAAAAGAGACAAAACTCTCTGAGAAGGGAGCGGACGCAGCTTTGGAGAGGGATGGATGGCTAGTCCGCTAGTAGCTTGTCCTTTTGAGGAGGGAAACGTTTGCACATGAAGCATTACGTTTTTTAATTTAACTCATTTACTCGGGTTCTCTACCCTTCATGATGTAAAAAAGGGTATCCTCACTCAACGTTTCGTATGATATCTCACAAAAAGTTACTCTGTGCTGTTTTCTTACAAAAGTCCAGCAATTTCCTCTCGTTACATGCGGACAGTTGTTTTCTAAATAAACTACCGTCTCCACAGGAAACAATTCGGTAAGGAATAAGGAAAACAAAGCTACTTGCTTTTTTTGGGAAAAGATCGTTTGGGTTAAAATAACTGCTGAAGAGCTGTTACTGAAGTTACATGAGAAATGAATCAACGCTGACGTCTGGCTTCGCACGGGGAACGGACAGGGGTCTCCTGGGTGAGAGATCATTTTCTGTTTGACCTATCCACCTCTTTTGTGAACCGCTTCATGATTGCATACAAATTGATCTCGAGGGAAATGAATCACAGCGCATTAGTTTCAGGTAAAGCTGAGAACAGCCTGAACTTCACTTTGCCGGTTGTGAGTTTGTTCTCAGGCAAGGACGCGGCTCCGTCCTGCAACTTTGCAGAACCCGAGGAGAGAGAAGAAGAAGGAGGAGGCTCCTCTTCAGAGGCCACATTAACACAGCAGTCTGTCAAGCTGTAAGTGACACCGTGAAGGTCAGCGCGCCTTTTAGTAACAACATAAAGTGACATTTGTAAGGACTTCAAGGCCTTTTCAGCTTCAGTGCAAACCTCCGTGCCTCATTACAAAAGAGTGACTCAGTAATGGAGATGGCTCCAAACAACAAACAGAGGCAGTAAACTGCATCAATTACAGATGTAAACTGTGTAACCGACTGCATATTAATTCATTTATTCATTTCATTCTGTTTGTTAGCTCAGGGAGCTAAACAAATGTTGACTGCTTTTGACTTTTGGTCGACATTCAACCTCTGAAAAGCCATTAAAGTTCTGAATTTGATCGTCAAGGGCAGCGCTGGTTCTGGTGCTGAAGGAGGAGGATCCTGGTGGACTCTGTGCCTCCTTGCCTTGGTCCCTCATCAAATCCTCCCTGGATGACAGCAGCCATTACAAACCCGGAGAGGGCGACTGAGAGAGAGAGAGAGAGCGAGAGAGAGAGAGAGAGAGAGAGAGAGAGAGAGAGAGAGAGAGCGGCGGAGAGAGGGCGACGAGGAGATTAAGGGGACAGGAAAGTGAAGAAGACGGGGAGGGAAGAGGAGCACAAGGAGGAACGGGAGTCGACAACAGCAAAGTGGGAGAGGGGGACGAGGGGGACAAGAGGCTTCGAGTATTAAATCCTGTTTCAGGAAGTCATCGGTCTGGATCTTGGTGGCGTTTACCTTTGAGCGCGAACAGAAGAATACGTTTGGAGGGAATTTATACGAACACGATTTTAAGTTTCAGTTTCTCTCGACATGCAAGTTGAGGAAATGGTTGCAAGGAGCAGTTAACTTATCACAGAGGAAATATCAATTACAGATGCATTGATATTTCAGTATCAAAAGAAAATATCTCAGTTGAAAAGTGTCCTCCGTAAGTCATCTAACAACAAGTTGCAGCTGCAACCCTCTCATTCAATTTGTTGCCGCTTGTGTTGCTTCGTTTCACTCTAAATCCAACCATTTCTCTGGGGGGTTACAAAATGGCACAAACTGTTAAGCAAGTCATCATAAAAAAAAAAATCAAACTGCCACTGAAGCTAAAGTTTTAACAAGTGTTAATAATATGAAAAATAATATGCGATATCTACTGCAGGTAAACAACGTTACAAGCTGTTTCCACGTCGACAGCTGAGTGACGAGTCGAGATGTGAGCTTCGTGGGGTTGTTGGGATTGTTTACCAAATGCTGTCAGTCATTCTCTTTATTTCGGGGCTTATGGCTTATTCATGACTCAGCAAGTCAATATTTTTCTATGTATGACTATTTTCCCAACTGTTTAGGTTGGTTAGGAACACATGTGACGCGTTAGTGATCAACCCAAGCCACGCACGCTGTTAGCTTTGGACACAGCCAGGCTAGCTGTTTCCCCTTGCTTCCAGCCTTTATGCTAAGCTAAGCTAACCATACCATCTCCTGGCCGTTGCTTCATATTTATCAGACGGATATGAGAGTGCTTTCCATCCTCTCATCGAACTGGTATTTCCTAAAATGGCGCGCTATTCTTTCAACTCAAAAAGCTGCACGTGTCTGCTTTATTAAATTCTGTATCGATGAAAACTCTCAGTTAGAAAACAGGAATCTACAAGTGAGGACGTTTGTTTTCCAGAGAGCTGTTTGTGTGTTGACATAAAGGACGAAATGTTCGTGTAATACAGTACTCTGTGGGCAGCCTCGTGGCAGATGTAGCCGCCAGTGTCCTTCAATAGCTCTAACTCAATTATTCGTCCCACCTAATACAATTTTTTCCTGCTCTTTCATTTGATTAGCGGCACCGAGGCCTAATCCCTCTCCATCCCGCGCCGCCTCCGATCATTTCTTCTGTCCCCGTCTTGCGTGGAATGTTTTGTGAAAAAGGTCACGGTGTCATTGTGAAGGATGGTGTTTGTACGCCGCATTTTGAAATGTTTTATCTCGTGCATGTATGCTATTGTGGTGTCGCCATTATGTGTGTGTTTAATTGCCTTTGTCGGTGTTTGTGCCGCTGTAATCTCATCTCCACAGGGTCACCGCGGGTGTGTGCTGTCTGTGTGCGGGAGATAAAAATAGCCCGACATGCTCTGGATCGCAGACACAAGACTTCATGTGCCTCACCTGCCTTTTTTTTTTCCTACCCCTTCCCCTAATCACGGTGTATTGATCATACGTCTGCTGGATCAATATTTGTTATGCATGGCATTTAACATCCTCCGTCAACATCTCAAGGCATCGGAGATGATTCCACCGGGGACACATCCACCAGCAAAACGGATTATTTGTCCAAACAGCAGGTGACATTGGGAGAGTAAATTTGAATTAAGAACCATCCCCATCACCCCCCCTCCCCCTCCTCCCTCCTCCCTCCCTCCTCCTCCTCCTCCTCCACTCAAGCAATATGTTTGCCTCGAGGCCGACTTCTCAATATCTGCACCACCAGTCAAATGTGGTTATGAAAATATGAGCAATGATTTCATGACATTATTCGGCGGGCCGTGTGGAGCTGTATTAACATTCCGGTCCGGTGGCGGAGCGCGCGCTCCCTCGCAGCCGGAGCGCGCGCACCCTCGCAGCCGGAGCGCGCGCTCCCACCCTCGCAGCCGGAGCCACGGCGATGCGGATCGGCCGCGAGAGGACGAGAAAGGAACAGAGTGGGAGACTTCATCTGGCAAAACAAAATATTTAAAAAAAAAAAGCAGCGAACACAGATGAACAGGGAGGAAAAAGTATGAGTGAGGATTGTTGAAACGCTGTCCTCGGGGAAAGTCATTTAAGTTTGTTCCCTGACACAATTTCATTCCAGTGTATTTCTCTATGGGCGTACGAGGGGACATAATTAGTTCATAAACCTTTACAGCTTTTTGGCTGCATTTCAGAATTATTCATTTCCAATTATTGAATCTAAATGGGTGCATGGTGTGACTAAAGTACTAATTATATATAGTGTGAATGACGCAGAGGCCGGCACTTTCAATGCACACACACACACACACACACACACACACACACACGCACGGGACTTGTGTCTTACATGGATTTACTTTAATCAGGCCGCTCTCACCAAACGGTTTATGAATGACAGAATCATTTGAAAGTCGCTTTGCGTGCGATGAGAACGCCTCTCCGGCTCTCCGGCTCTCCGCGTGCCATTTGGACGCCATGCAGTCTGGACCTTCAACCAGGAGACCGATGTTCGTGTCCCAAACAGTTATTTTGTTACCGTGGCGATGTTTTCGACGTGTTTTCAAAACTTATATTTCGTTGTTTACGTCTTACTTAATTTACGTTTTTTTACTTAACCTAGCCTGAAGCTAAGTGCGGCGGTGATACGGTAACGAGCTAATGACGAATGAAAAGCCTAAAATAATGACACGCGGAATGTCCTTAAAATGTGGCGCTATTCATACGGCTTCATTAGGACTGGCTTCTTCTCCATAGCATTTTTCTTATTTTCTGCTTCTTATTATTATTCTATTTTTTGTATATATTCTTCTTTTCTTACCTGTATGTAAAAATGCTGCTGTAGCGGAAAAGACATCCCCTCGCGGGATTAATAAAGTATTTATCTATCTATCTATCTATCTATCTATCTATCTATCTATCTATCTATCAACAGTGAATGATGCTCAAGGGTATCGTAGTATAACTAATGCCCATGAAATATCATACAACACCATGTTGTTCCACTATATCCTAAAGAAAACTGTACAGTGGAAAATAGTGAAAAACCTCAATTTAACGTTTCAACGTTTTATACTTAAAATGCTGTTGAAACAAACATCTACAAAAAAACCTAAGTGCCTTTATAGTTCTAGTTCCATCTGCAGATCAGCAGCTACTAGCAAGTTTTAATAATCCAATATATGTGGTAATATGACGATATGAGAATATTCCTTGTTTCCCAGCTGTTCCACTTCTAATATGATGTTCTATGATGACCTAATGTGTTTAGCTTCCAGTGGTCTCATGATCGGCGAGTCCGTCGTCAGCAAAAAAAGCTTCCAGCTGTCCGCTGGAAGTCCCCACACACCATCTCATTATCTTAACAAACTGGAGCCAGAAAACTCAAACCAAAGGCTGACAACATTGGATTTTGGACTAAAGCAGCGGGAATATTGATATAATTATATTTTTTTACAACTTTAAGCGTTAGTGTTGGATCACGTCGTTCTGTTTTCAAAGAGTTTTGTTCGTGGTCGCTAGGCTTCAGTATCATTCGTCAACAGAATCTAAAGAAAACAAGTTTCTCCAGCCGGGCCATACCTCAGCCTTCAGCT
The DNA here is from genome assembly GCA_016806645.1 of Ophiodon elongatus. NCBI lineage: Eukaryota > Metazoa > Chordata > Actinopteri > Perciformes > Hexagrammidae > Ophiodon > Ophiodon elongatus. Next base: position 328,881 of record JACSYO010001051.1, read on the forward strand.
CCCATTACCGCTAATAACCCTGAATCTTAAACACTGGGTCATTAACCCCTGCAACCTGTCAAACATCACCCCCCCACCCCCCCCCCACTCCCCCCAACCCCGCCCCACACTTGTTTCACCATCACATATTGCTCTTGACTTCAAAAAACAAAACAAAAACAATTTCCGCCTCCGTCTTCCCCCAGGGTGAGACTTTCATAAGAGTCAACAACAACAACAGCAACCAAATCCTTAATGATGAGTAATTGCATCAAAAACTCATATCGGTTTCCTCCCAAATGAGTCAACAAAGCAAATCTCCTGAATAACAAATGGCGACATGCCAGTAATCGTTAAGCTATTATAAGCGGACGGGCTAATTACTGTACATCTGCAGAGAGCAGGGGGAGGTTGGCATTATTGCAGCAGATTTCCCACCGCTGTCAGTCTCGCTAATGGGAACCTGCGCCACAGGCTCACAACTTTGGTGCTCATTTAACCTCCCGATTAACTGCTTGACCTGCACTCGGAAAAGTACGATAAGAAACACAGCGTTTTGTCATTTTTCTGTTGTTGTGCTGCTTATTTTTTTTAATCCCGGCAGCGTGAGGTATCTCCCCCCGCCGACAACCCCCCCGAGTGCCACGTAGGGGCAAAAAGTGAGAAGCTCATCGGTAATCCACACAGCCGTTCGATGACGCTGTAAACATTCAGCTAATGATTTTACTCAGTGCATGCAAAATAACTGAGCAGGAAGGATGGTCCCTTAACAGAAGCTGCTGTGGCATCAATTAACACCTTTGAATCTGTTGATTGCAATAGTGTTTCTTTTTAGCTGTTAATTCTTTTAGCTTTTTTTGTTGTTGCACTTTTTTTTTGTATTCTTACAATATGACTACTAGACAGGAAATCACCGGATGCAAAAATATTGCTGCAGCCTATAAATACAGCAGTATCTGAAATGGGGTTTGATATGGTGAAAGTGTAAGGATTATAACTTAAACACTATACAGGAAAGGCTTCTATTAATATGATACTAAACTGCAAGGTGAGCAGAGCTCAGCAACAAGCTGCATGGAGGAAGCAGCTCAGCTGCTGACACATCTGGATTTTACTTTTCCCACAATAATCTGGTTTCTGTTGAGGGAATTGGGGGAAAAAATAGAAGACTGACTGACAACAATTGTACAGAGGAGTGAAGTGGCAGAAATTATTATTCAACTGACAACAATATGATTTTTCAGTGGATCTTTAAAAGGATTGAACTGTTTTACTTTTGTGGTTTATTTACCTGTACATAAAAGCAGTGAACGTGACGATGTTATACTATTACATACTACACGATTAATTAATTAATTAAGAAACCTTCTTAAGTACACCTCCATGTAGTAAACTGTTTACACTATGTACTCACTTGCGTATGACTTTTGACAGGTTATTGTTTTTGTGTGTCTCAAATCGAACACGGCTGTTGTGCACTCACCGGAAATAATGAGTGCCATTGAGTGCCATTATTAGCTAGCTAACTAGCTAATAATGGCTGCTAGCCAGCTAGCAGCGTTATCCTTTGCGGTGCCAAATCATTACAGACTGCTAAATGAACCCAATAAGCTACAGTGGTTCTTAACAGTGGTTCTTAACTTACATCTGTATGGTGTGGTGTCCACTGCAGTAACCACAACCACTGCTGGAACCTTCCCTCTCCGCTACGCCAAGATGGCGCCCATTGAGGTGAGAATGAAGGTGACCAGATGTCCCGGTTTGACCAGAACTGTCCCGGTTTCAAGCTGGATGTCCCAGGTCACAAGAAATATTGGTAAAAACGCTAAAATGTCCCAGTTTCACTGCCCAAGCTGTCCAGGTTTTCACCTAAAAAAACAGGGAAATAATAATATTACAGTTTTCAGCACCACCCTTTATTACTCGTCCCAATATAAAAACATAATTCAACACGGATTGTCTTTGTTTCAATCACTCAATGTGTCCTCGTCAAGGCAGTTGCTGTCACGCTGAAGAGAAAGTTGGTCTCTTCTAAAGAAGTTCAGGAGACTAACTCCTTCCTTTGTAAAGTACCGGGCAACAAAAATGCTGCGTTCTGCGCACACTGCAAGAGTACATTTTCTGATTTTAAAAAAAAAACGTATAAAGACGGGCGGTGGAGGCTAAAAGCGTGAAGTAGCAACGCTGCGACCTACTTGAACGTGGACAATGCCAGAGACGGCCATCTGAGAGGACCTTCGATCTGGTAAAACACAATGAACTTTTATGATCCGTGGACTGTACAGCTGGTCTTCAATAATTATCCCCCATCCGGATGAAAACGCCCATGGTGTGCACGTCAATGAACACTTTCGGTCCACTTATTTTGATCACAATAAGTACAACCATCCGTGTTCTCGGTGCACTGCATTTCGCCGTAACTGTGAACTCACTTGTGCACTCGAAATAACAAGTGTAAGTACAGAAGGTAGACTGCTAGTGGTCGGACAGACCACTCACTAAGGATGTGCACTTTGACTGATGCTCTGTGTCAGCCATAGTCTACTCTGCTGGACAAAACTGAGAATTTAATAAGCGATGATAACCCCGGACATGTTTTTCAGCAGCAGGTTAGGCCTTGATCATTGTTCCTCACGTTGAAAATTGTTCCGTCTCTGAGCAGAAAAAATACCTCCACCTAACTTCCTGCTGACCCATCACATACTGACCATGGAGGTTTAGTTGCTGGACAGCAATGACCGCAGGGCAAAGGAAGCAGAGTGGAGGGGAAGCGAGAAAGAAAAAGAAAAGGAGTTCATCCAGAGTTATCAAGGAAAAAGAACCAAACCAACTTATTTCATAAATAGGTGACAAATTGCCCATTGTTGTGGTTTTAAATGTCCTGACCAAGGTCAGACAACCAAGGCTTTGATGTTTTTCAGCAATAAAAGATGGTCTTTTTGGACTTAAGTGTCAGACTTGCAGTATGTCATGCAACACCATTAGAGGAACCCAAACATCCACATGAGACTAAGGTTAATGCCTCGATGACTGTCGGTGGTTGGTAGGGAATAATCTGATAAGAACGATTGAGATTCCTGTGGGAGTCTTATCTTGATTACCGGGGCGTGAGGGATGATGGGAAAGCTGACCATTTAAGAAAAATGATACTCAAATATTAAAATAATATCAGGTTAGGGTTTCAGCTGACGTGAAGCATCAATGTTTAGTCAGCGGAGGTATGTGTCAACGTAGCAATAACTAAAACTATGAGTCTACAGCCAGGCTAGCAGCTCTGTGAGGCTGTAATTAGACACAGTGGTGCTTCGAGCTAACATGCTAACATCACTGTGCTAACATGCTAGTATAATGTTGACCTTTTTCTCCATCTTAGTTTGCATTCTAAACACAAACTGAAATGGAGGCTGAGGGGAGCAGCAACGAGCCGCAACCTCCAGAGCGGAAATATGAAGCCAACACGGAAATGACAAAAACCGCAGTTCCTCAAATGGCCACTTGATGCTGGCTCCAAAAGCGAGTCAATTCCCATAGACCTCTATGTTGAAATGCCCAACTCTACAACAGAAAAAACAACATGTTTACAGTTTGGTACTAAAATGGTTTTGGTCTCTACAGCTAATAGTTCTTGACAACAGTACGAGGGGTGAATTTCTACACTGTTTTCCCCTGTTTAAATTATATTAAGGCTAAAGGTTATGCATATTTGAGGGGTTGGCTGCTTTGAGTGACAGGAGGATGCCATGACAGCTGCTAACTGTCTGCTTCGTGTCACCTTGGTTCATTTGAGTCACTAAACCTAACCTCTCGGCCGTGTTAGTGCCTTTTGGAGAATTTTTCCTGGAAAATATCAGAGAAAAGATGAAGCTTGCTTTGCGGATAATTGTATGCCGGGCATCTTCCTGACCACCGTGCAGGCGTTGGATGAAGGGCTGCCGCCTGACGGCCTCCGTGACTTTGGGGTCGACTTTGACTGCAGATGTGTCGAATGGGAAAACAAGCAACGTACCATGTGTTGGTAAGGTCGAACACAGATATCTACCTGACTTATTACATATATGATGAAGAGGTCGGTTGTGAAATAAACTATTTCTTTATCAAAACGGCAGTAAATGCAATGCAGAGTCGTTTGAACCCACTTCTGCTGTCGAAACTGAAAGACTTCCAATTTGGCTGCCAGAGGGCACATCACATTACCCGAAAGCCCTCTGTAATATATCACATTATTATCATATAACCAACAAATGGATCATTCATTCCACTAAATGTCATGAAGTACCCTCGCATGAATACGCTCCAGGGAGCCGTAAGTGTCGCAAAGTGTTCGGCAGAACGTCATATAATGCGACTGTACTTTTCTGTGACAAAAGAACAACATGATCTTTAAAACCTCTGAAAGGTAGTTGCGGGGAAGAACCTTGATGCATTACACAAAGTACCTACTTCGTCGGTTCATTAGTTCACTGTCAGTGGATAAAAGCACCAAACCTCTTTAAGATGCTCTACAGAGGAGCACTTAAAAAGATCAGACTTCAGACAAAAAGAGAACGTCGGGGTGAATCAGTCCACGTGGCCTCCTCTGTGTTCGTGGCGATCAATTCTCTCTATTCCCTCTCGTCACAAAATCGATTTGTCCTTCACGTCTTTCAACAAAGATCTGACAGTACAGATTAACAGTCAGCACTTTGCGAGACTCATCTACAATACTAACAACCAGCTGGGAACGAGCATAACATAAAGTGACCTCGTGCTTTCGTGTCTTTAAGTTCGATGCATCAAGTCGTAAACCCCCCCTGCTATTTCCAGCTTCCCCGCTGGAGCTGTAATTTAAGACTAATGTAGATTACAGCGCTGTAATTGATCTGTTCAAGAGACGCCATTGTGAAAGGTGACACACGTTCAACATTAGAACTTGAGTTAAAAAATGAGTTAAAAAAATACCTAATTCCCCATTAAATTCCACTTAAAGGTTCAACAAAAATTGAACGAATGTCCCTCTCTAGAGCAAGTGGTTAGTTTGTTACCGTAGAAACATGACGTGAAGACTCTCACCATATGTAGACATGAACGGTTCATCAAGGTGACGGAAACGCAACAATTCTTAGTTTCTGGTGATTATAGACCGAATAAAACGTATGCATTTGATATTATATTCCATTTGTTTTCTGCAAGAGAGTGCAACAAGAAGAACAGGTGCACTATTCTGTGAGCGAGGCTTCCTGAAGGTGACACCGGGCTGAAGGCTCGGGGAAGCTGACGCAGTGGGAGATGTGATTCGACGCACTGATCAGGCAGCGCTGCTCACACTCCTTCAATCACTGTCCGACTCTCCGGCCTCGTCGTCCGTCCGCATCGCCGAGCAGCAGCTAGCGTGACCAAACACACACACACACACACACACACACACACACATACACACACACGCTTTCATTTCCACACTGGTGAATTCTGAGATCCACCCTCTCCCTGGGTTTCTCACTCGGTCAAGATGAAACAGAGATGGCGCCTCAACAGTGAGCCTTTATCGATCTTTTTTTTTTATTTATTTTGACGGAAAATACACATTACATCATATTGTTATGTGGCACAGTGTTAAGTTCAACTGCGTGTCATTGTGAGATGGAAAGTATAGCTAAAGTCTGCTCCAAAGGTCGGTGTGTCGCCAGAGGTCATGTGCTAATTTGCACATTTGTGAAATAACAGTTTATATATATCAAATTAAATTTTTACATTTTTAACTAATAGATATCTCCATGAAACCTTCCCAGATGATTACTTACATGAAGAGAATAATGTACAGCTTCAGGGCCACCAGACTTCTTTCCTCAGGCTGTCAGACTCCTAAATTCATCCTCAACATATAGTTTACTTCTGTTTTTGGTTTTCTGTGATTTTCTTATGTAGTTAAATCGGACCCTGTTGTACAATGACAAAAAACGGACCTTGTAACCTTGTATTCTTTAACAAAAGTCATAATCTTAAATCTAAATCCACTCTCTCGTGTGCCGGCAGACAACCACTTCCTCATCTGCTCCATCTTTCCTATTTCAATTTTCTTTTTCAATCTTATCTGTATTGCCCAATATCACAAATCACAAATCTGCCCCAGAGTGCTATACAATCTGTACAACACACGACATCTTCTGTCCTTGGACCCTCGCATCGAATAAGGAACCCCCCCCCCCTCCTCCTTCTCCTCACCCCCTAAAAAAAAAAAAAAAAAAAAAAACCTTTAACGGTAAAAAAAAAGAAGAAACCTCAAGGATTGCAAGAGCAAAGTTAATCAAAAAGTTTAGGTACAAGGACAGACGTACTTACAAATGTGCACACAAAAAAACCTCCACAACAAACCTGCACAGGGCTCCACATCTATTACTAGTGTTTCAGAAGTGAAGAGGGAACACAGATGCATGCATGTCGAGCGTGTGCGTGTGGTTTTTTTCTCGTGTCTGTGTGAGCTCGGCTCATCTGCTGCCTGTGTGTGATGCCGGTGACCGGGGCCGCGACCCCGAGCACCGGACCACTACCGGCAGCCGAGACGGTGCCAGGGGCGTCGAGGCGCCAGCTGGAAGGGAGAAGACGGGAAGAAACACCCTACGAAGTCGGAGCGCCGATACAGCCACGCGGAGCCTCTCGGCACTTTGTCACGAGCACTTCTCATTGTTTACAAACCAGCGGCCGTGCAGATAGTGGGATTACGCGGCGAGAATCGCTCACTCCAAAAAGCGGGAGTTTCCAGACGAGTTCATCTCAAAGTGTTCTTTGAAAGTCTTTGATTTTCGGGGGTCACTTTTCACCGAGCTATCGAGGGGCTCGCCACGAGGGCTGCCTTTGGAAGAGCACACAGATCTCCTCTGTTTCTGGCTCGCCTTTATCACAAAGGTCCAGGCTGCGCTGGTCTATAGCAGTCTGGGCAGACACTGCAACAAGATGGAGCATCCTTTTTTGTCTGTAAAAGCTTAGTTCTGGGAGAGAGCACAGCCTCCAGAGACAAATGATGCCGAACTGCTTGTATACAAGTGTGTATCTACAATCGTGATGTGAAATCTTCAAGTTCCAAAGGGACTTCAGCCAAGATCACCTCGACCTCTGTGCTACATTTTCTCTTCACATCGTTTCAGGAAGACGGGCATGAGGAGAGTCGAACCCGAGGCCGTGTGGAAGACTTTCATGCTGACCAAAGCTTCCTGCTGTGTGTTAATGCTCCAAGTCCAAACTGAAATTAAATGATGCTTCGTGTTTTGTCTGCTACATGTCTGTAAATCACAAGAGCTGTGAAAGCAACCAAAAAGGTGAAACGGCTTCCCGATCGCACTCCCCCGCTTTTGCATGTATATTCTTCAGGCTACCGTTTCTTCTGTGCAGCCAATTAAGTCACTTCCTTGGAACCATATTTGGCTCGAGCGGTAACGTCAGCGTTCTTTCACAGGCAGACTGAGGGGCAGGAACAGACCTCCTGCATCAGGACCCACTGGACATCACGCAAGGACATTTTAACATCCTCATTTCGCATTCGCAACGCTCTCTTCCCGTTCTCCGTTCAGATAACCGTGTGAATGACCAGCGTAAACGTGATGAAGGCCTCCTGTACGTAAAAACATGTGCGCGTTCGTGAGAATTTTCACATTATCATAATTAATGCGGCAATAATACCAAATAAAAGCTACCTGTCCTACACCCTAAAATGTCCTGTATCCAAGTTGTTCTTTTGTCTGCGCCAGCATTAGGGGAATGGGGATAAACGACGAGTGCTGGTAATGCCGTGTCACCTGAGGGTTGTACTGTCACTGAAGAGGAAACGGTTCAATACGAAAAAGGTGGCCGCATCGGGAAGCAGTCAAATAACTTAAGATCTTCATATTGTAGTGTTATACGGTGGAATCAATAGCCAATTTACATGAATGGTGACATTTGTAGGCTGTATGAATACATTCAGAATTATATTAGCCTATAATTCGTATTGCAGAGTCAAACAGGATAATGTCAGCATAATTTATATCAAGTTTTCGAACTCAGAATTGCTTCAAAGTCATTAAATATACAATACATCCAGCAAATTGCACGAGACTCTGACGAAAGATCCGGACCGCTCATACATCTTGTTCCTAAAAAAATCTAAATAAGAGAGAAAATTGGTGACTGTGGGAAGTTCTCCAAATAAAAAATACAAGCTACTTAGGAACAAATCTGTTAAAGGGAAAGCACCGTTCAGACAGAAGGCAGGAAGACGCTCATTACATTTACAGGTTGAATTGGGAGAAACAGCCAAGAGGTCTGAACAAGAAACAGGTCTGATTCTGGGCCTCGGCGCCCGAACGGCTGCTGACTCTGGTCGACAAGACCGATCGATTAGCCGGGCCCAGGCACCGCCGGCCGCCATCGGCTGGCAAAAGGTTCACTCTCTTCACCTGCCTTGAAAATTACATTTTGCATTTTGGGGAGACAAGGGTTTCCTGTGTGTGTGACTGCGAGCTCCGTTGCCTGAGTAAACCTCCGAGGAATGTCACGGGACGACGCCGCGTGCCTCTTTTCTTTGCGTTCACTCGCTACCCAACTGTAAAAGCACTTTAATGTCATTCCATTAAAGTGAACTAAACCAACAGAGTGCCACACAGACGTGCTTTATCTGTGTGATAATTTAAAACCCGGCGGAGCAATGCGATGTGTCGGTTTGAAAATCACAGAGGCTTCTCTAGAATACAGAACTGAGGATTAATTTTCTGAAGACAATGATTTAAAAAAAAAAAAATAAAAAACTGTTATGAGGCAAATCATTTCCTCTTCTCCTTCCTCCCTCCAAGCAGATAAAGTACGATGAAGTGATGCAAAAAAGCTCCACACTCATCAAGAAATCTTATCAAAACACTGGAATGAGATTACGCCTGAGATAAGAAGATCCATGTAATTATAAACAAGGATATGCTGCCTTTTTTTTAGGCTGTTGACCAAATCCCTTATGTGTGACTTAGTGCTTGCTTAGTGAACATAATCCATGATTACTGCACACCTGGGAGGTGGTGTTTTATGTATTTCTGTGGATTAAAAGTGGGAAATCAAGGCAATGCAAGATAAAGTGCTGAGGAGCATTTCCCGAGCAGACAGGCTGTTAACAGTCACGAGGAAAGAATAAGAATGAGGAATGACTGTATAGTCTGAAGGTGAGAGGAGCTCAGAGGTAAAAATGGATAAGTTACGTCTTTGTTTAAAGGGCAATTCAGTTTTTGGGCAAGGTAATGGCTGAGAGGTCTACAGCGAATCTAACAGGACTGGAAACCCGAGCAGCCAGATGTAAAACAACAAGTATTCATACTATGGGTTTGTAGGTTTGTTCATTTTAATCTTTTACACAATACATTTCCAAAGCCTCATTTCGTAAAAGTTCTTCTCAAGATTTACAAATACGGGGGTCCGAGACCGCTTGATTGACACTTGCGACCCCCTGAAAGCCTCAAGAGCAACATTTCAGCTGGTCTTCATAATCATAACACAATTATTTGTCACAAGCAATCGTCACTAAAATGTCTTTTAAAAGCTTACTAATGTCAAGATGTTTTCATTATTCAAACTGCAAAACATTTATTCGCAAATATGAATCGTGAGTGCGAGAGACAATTTTCCGAGGATAAATTTAAGCAAGAGTTTGAAAAATTCAGGACATTTTTCAACAAATGTGAAATTAATTGATTTCCAAAACCAAGTTGTCAAATGTTTTTGAAATACTTCTTCAAGCCCGTGCAGAGTTTCCTCTCCTGTAGCTGGTTCAAAGGAAGCCGCGGGTCCAAAAGCACAGAGATGGAAAACATCAAATCCTTGAAGATGAACATCGTGATTTCAGATTTTTACTACAGTAATATTTACGGGCTGCGTTTTGTCCATGAATCCTTGAAACTGGAGCTGAAAAAAAACTTTTGAGTAGATCCAGAAAGATCCCGTTCTCGTCTTGATCCAGAACAAGTTCATCTTTGTCTTCTGGACCTAATTGGACCGCCTTTGGGACAAATTTGGATCAGCACCTTTCGTGAGAACCTGGATTAAAGCAAGACATTGTCTCTCCTCTGGATGCAGCCCCCCCCGCCAATTGCCACCAGGTATTTGCAAACCATTTACAACCATTGTGGAACTGAAGAACTAAAACGTTAACATTGTAAAGGCTTGCTCTTGGGTTCATGCTTATTTTTCATGCACCAGACTGATGGTGGCAAAAAAAGAAAAGAAGCAATAGCCATCTGGGTATTTCTATGTGTCCTCAGTGCTCATTCATCTCAGACCGTGTCTCCTCATGCTTTCTTCTTTCTCTGCTAGTTGCACCAGACAGAGTCATAGATAAGAGGGAAAAGAGCAAAATAAAGGAAATATAAAGAGCCCAAGGACAGTATAGTGCAGCGCCTCGGCTGACGGAGAAACCGAGCGGAGACATTTCCTGATGCCAGAGTCTGCACCTTAATTCAGGGTGAAAAGTTGATTGTGTCCACGGCATGTGGAGAAAAAGGGGGAGGGAGGCACGAGGAAAATGAAAGGAACAGACCACTGAAAGTGTGGCTGCTCTTTCCTTCTTTTTTTTTTTTAATGTGAGTCCACATTGTGGACGGACAAGGCTCTAACAAAATATATGGAAAATGTAATTTCCTCTGCTATTTGAATGTATGTGTGTCTTGGCAAATCATCCTCGAATATTTTCAAGTCACCAGCAACCACTCGACGGTGAAATATCACAACGGGGAAAAGAGGTGTGAATGTTTGTTTCTATTTAACTGGAAGCTTCGGCAGTTGAGGGGAAGCTGTAGGTCACTCTATATGTAAAAGAGCTGGAAAATTCATAACCAGTGTTAACTAACAAAACAGCAAGCGTGTAATATCTGACAGTCATTTCAGCTGAAACCACAATTCCATCAGTAGCGGCTTATGGTAGCCCTCCGAAGCCAATTCCAACGAAAAGCACTGCTCTCACCGCTAATAGAAGACAGGATTCTGCACTTCCCCAGACCCTGGACTTCGGACTGATGCAGTCTGGGTAATTGCCGGAATAATATTGAAATGATGGCGAGCACCCTCACATTTTGAGGCCCAGTTGTGGTTGACATGGGTTTGTATTCAAAACTCTGGAAATCACTTCAAGCTGTCATGATGGAGGCCATCATGCAAAGGAATGAAACCATCGCATTGGGGTCAAAGGCTAACCAAGTGTCAATATCAAGGCTAGTGTCAAAGCCAAAAGTAATGATTACTTATGATTATACTGTGCTTTTAAAAACGATACTTGTACATGTCAGAGAACTTTTATAGCCTCTTTTATTTCACAAAAAGCCCAACCGTGATAATCGTCCATAAAAGCATATTTCTCCAAATGATATAGCAAGACACAACTCATAATCACTTCATTACAGCAGCTCCAAACACCTGCTGTGTGATGGGTGGAATAACTTCAACCATCTTGATTGGAGAGAAACACTCATAATTGCTCTTTCCTTGTGCACATACAGATATAATGAAAACATCTGTTGAAAGGAACATAAACTCTGCAGTGACACGATCACAATTACAAAAAGTGATTCGTATTAAGGCGACGCATTGGGGCAGCATTTGCCACTCAGCACTTAACTCTGTGAGATTTCAAAGCAACTGTGAGTTCCAAACTGCAGGTCCACCGCTCAGAAACTGGAACATGTCATATCCAATATGCTTGTGGGTTGAAACTAACCATCTAATGGGAGTCAGGGACGTCATGAACTCAAGTAACTAGGGACAGAGATGGGCGTGGCTGTGGATTTGGGGTAGGTGGTCACAGTTGGAATTGCAGGTCATGGCCCATAAAGACATGCATGTGCATGTGTTGTCAAGGAGAAGGACCCTAATTTTCGCACTTCTTAGGCGCTGAAGCCTGGAGACATTTTTCAACTTAACCACCTGAGAGCAGCTTTCTTTGGTATTATTGGGGCGCCATCTTGGCCACAGTTTGGAACCTTTGAGTTCTAAATTCAGGCTGTTACCATCTTGTCTTTTGGGCACCGGTAGTGACACGAGAAGGTGAGCAAGCTAACTTAACTTTCATGAAATAAAAACACTGTGATAGGGTTAAAGTTCTAAAATGAAAACGTGTAAAATTCCCAGACCAGACAACACCATGGTAGCGACCTGTCAATCACCTTGTAGCCCCGCCCCTAAAGCATCCCCTGCTTTATGGTCTGTTTGACTCTAAATGGACCATAATTTACTAAATGAACATCATGCTGTATTGAAGAAGACTTGAAACTAGAGATTGAGACCATAAACTCATGTTTACAATGTTTACTTAGGGAATAAATCAAGAGAGAAGTAGAGTAATTTTCTATAGACTTCTATACAATCACAATTTTTGCAACCAGAGGAGTCGCCCCCTGCTGGGCATTATAAATAATACAAGTTTAAGGCACTTCAGCACTGGCTTCCCTTTTTAGACACAGATCTGTGCATGGACTGCACATACCTGCTGAAAATACATATTGAACAGAGCAAATTAAAATCGCTATCAAGTTAGTTAGCTTGCCCGCGAACTCTATCCAACATTCTTTATCTTGGGACAACTTTGTATTTGGTACTAATAGTCGTAGTCTTCCATTCCACAATTGAAAGCAGCCCAGAGGACATTTACTCAGTGCTGCCACAGGAAGTACCGCCACTCTCTCTGAAACAACCAGACTGAACAATGTCGTGGTTGATGATGGGTCTGCGTGCAACATAGTGGGATGGATGTGTTCAAAGCATTGACATCCATTTATCTCTGTGATCCTCTGGCACTGGAATTTAACCTAAAGTGACTCAGCAGTGTAGCAATGACTGCAGTGTGGATTTTTTTGATCCATGACAGATGATTGCTACATTTTGAGGCCTTTTCTGTACATGGTTTAAGTTCTACAACTTGTAGGGAATTCATAAATTACAATCTTTCATAACAACTCGTAATAGTGCTAAAATTATGTGTGAGTATTCACACTTTCCTTTAATGGTGACGAGTGCAAATAATTATTCAGAAAAAGAAATATGCAGTCACAGTGGTAGACGTGCTAATGAGTTAGCTGTAATCTACGTTGCCCTCATGGTAACCGGAGGGAGGCAGAGTGGGGGAGGACTGGCTGTCAAAGAGGCATGCAGCGCAGAGCGTCCACTGTGCCCCCAATACAGCCGTGATGAAGTGGCTCCATCCATCTTGTTGTTGCTCCCAGTAAAGAACAGGCTCATTTGGCCGCTGAGCCGATGACAGATGGGAGCCGCCGCAAGCTTTTCTCTGCAAAAGGCCGGGACCCCTGGCTCTCTGATCCGCGGACTGAACTCTCAGCGTCGGTGGGGGCAGCAACACCGAGTCATGAGAGGGTCCAGACACACAGAGAAGATGATGTCATCCGGTATGCTCTGCTTCTCTCTAATTGTTTAGCACATTCATTTTGACTGAGTTCTAGCTTTTATGCTGCTGATACTCTCTGTCTCTATTATTACAAGCAACCAAAATTAATGTGGTCATCCCATCACACTTCATGCCTCTTGGGCGGATATCCGATCTCCAAAAAGCTACGTGTAAAAGCATCTTAGAAGCATTCAAGACGGATGGAAATCTGATCGATTAGTCTTGGATAGATTTATTTGCTATCTAGCTAGAGACGAATACTTTGCTCATCCAAGTAATTACATCAATAGGAAGTCTGTGTAAATAGTCACTAGTGACTTGCAAAAAAAACGATGATTCGCAGGTGTTATTTAGTCTTAGTTAGATTTCCTGGTTCAGTTCTGGGTAACACAAAAATAGTAATGATTTCATTTTGTGAAACTCTGTTTGCTTCTTTGTGTTGGCTCTTTCTTCTGCGTCACCTGAATGTGAGAGCCTCTTCAATCAGTTGTGTTGCTCACAGGCAAGGTAACTGTAGAGAGGTGCTGCTCAATATTACGAGAATAAGCACAAAAGAATTGGGTCTTTCCTGAATCTTTGTTATGAAAAATGAGCAATAGCTCAAAATGATCACTTTAGACATGCTGCCTAACAAATTATTTGGACAGCGCATGGATTTTATCGGACTTTGGCTCACGCTGTGGCTCTTCACGGGACTTGGCCATATGTGTGGGGGAGGGGTAAGGGGTGAGAGGGGCAGGTACAGAGAAGAGAAGATCCAAGGTTTTCAACACTTAAAATACAAAAAGGCACACCGAGCCTGATCAGTTCCACCCATCCAATGCTGGGATAACATCATTGATGTGAACTAAACCGCCAACGTCATTGCTAAGGTGGGGGAGAAATTCTTGCTCTGGCCTTTCGGGCCGTTACCTAACAACTTCAGGTGCGTTAGCCCCTCCCCCTCGGCTGGAGTACGACTGGCCTGGAAAAAACACCGATTGGAATCAGATTTGTGATTCAGCCAGCGGGAACGTATATATGTATATATATATATATATATATATATATATATACACAGCCTTCTTATGAAGGATCAGATGAGAGACAGGAGTTGGAACCAACGCTATAACTAAAGAGGGCAGATGTGAAGGGAGGTGCAGACTGAGATCATTCTTGGAACAGATGTGTTTCAGCCCACAGGTGGAGGAGTGAGAGCGACTCTTCTGTAATGACTGTAGAAGGAAGGTCATTCTGCTGGTTGGGGGTAACGAGGGAGAGGAGCTGAGACTGAGGGGAGAGACGAGAGGAAGCATAGACATCGTGCAATGTGCTCGACACTTTTGGTATAAATCTGGACTCGGCTTTACGAGCAGACTGCTTGTAACCTGTAACACCGAAGTTGTTGTTTGTTTATGTTGTTAGTAAGCAGAGCACAGGCCAACTAATAGTTCAGTGGACAGAAGTGGTGACGTTAGCAAGATAGCAGGGTTACATAGATGTCACAAATCCACCCGCAACCTCACGAGCTTTATACATTTTATAGATGATAATTTATTTACAAAATGATGAAAAGTTATATCAGCTTGTTAAACTTACTTACCATTCAAATCTTAACGATGTGACCCAATGGTCACAACCTTAGCCATGGTCCAGGATGTAAAAGAGTAATTGATTATGGATTATACCAAGGCAAACTTTAATCATAATGTGAGAAAATACAGATTCACAGAGTATGAAAACACAATTTCAAACTGAAAATAAACTGACATTTGAAGCAAGAGCAAAAAACACCTGCAAGTGCGGAGGCGTAGTACTGGACACCGTCTGGTGATCCTGTAGATGTGCAGGCTGTTCTCATCCAGCGTCCGACGCTAAACCTACGAAAAACAACGTGCTGCAATTCCTAGACATCCCACGAAATCAAATCGTATGTAATCATGGAGCAGATTGCAATGGGCTTGTGGGAGGGTTGGTAGATGGAGACTGCTGTTCGATCCCTGTGTGAAATGAGATGTCAACCATGATATGTTTGTCACGTAACTTCCATATTTCATGAACGGCACTTCCCTAGTTATAATAACCCAAACGACAATCTTTTCCGAAGCTTATGTTTGTAGTTTTGTTGCCAAAACCTAACTGAGTTGTTTCCTGTGCAGACGGAACTTTATTTTGAAAAGACTGTATGCAAGTGGCACATGCTGCAGGCTTTTGTAGGTAAACGCACAAAAAAATTGTCGTAAGATATCATACAAACCGTTATATGAGGATACGTTGATCTTGACCTTTTGTATGGCGAGATAAGAGTTTTCAGTTCAGCATGAAGAGCTGGTGCAGGAAGTGTTGGAGGAGTGTGTCATGGGAGATTTTGAAGATCCTGAAGAGACAAAAGTAATTCCACCAAAAAAAAAAAAACATTGAGCCGAGAAGCGTTCTCAAAGCATCGCCTTGGATCGATAAAAAGAGGCCCATCGGTTGATAAATCCCGTTGTTCGGATACAACCTTTTCATGTTTCATGCTACATTAAGTGACACTGCAACAACTCTGTGTGAGATATGAAAAACCGTGTCCGTGTCTCCAGCCTGCTCGCCTCCCCGCAACATTACCCTTAATGTCGCAGAGAAAAAAAGTGAGCGAAGCACTAATTAAAAAAAACAAGGATGGCTAATGGCGGCGTCTCATATCCGAGACATTCATGGCCGTCACAAACTTCATCTGCGTAATTACACCCCTCAGTTCCACAACACTGAGAGCGGGGCACTAATTGCTTTTCAGTGTAATTGTGTTACCTTTCTTTGGGTGTCATTCTTTCACCGGAAGAGATAATGAAAGGTTAGAGCTGACCATCTGCAGCGAGCGGAGTCTCCATTCCTCTGATTATATAGGAACAAATATGTCGGCATTCAACATTGCTAAGCAGCAGGAAAAATGCTTTAGAACTATTTTTGACAAGTTGTTGGTGAATAATAGGTTTTAAATCCACTGCGCCATGGGTGCGTTACGCTGTGCATCATTTTTTACTCTTGAAATTACATTATAGCTCCATAGTCGATATGAAGGCCTTGATAAATGCCATCACAGGCTCCAGTCTCCCTTCTGGTTGACGACACACACACACAAGCTTACACGTATTCATCCAATAATGAGGTGTGATTCATCTTATGATGGATTTCATGATGAATATTGAATATCATTTACATTAATTTGTGGTTTAGGTCATCTAGAAAATATGTAAATGTTTTGACAGGAGAAGCAGCTGTTATGAACCTGGGTGATAAGCTTCAGTTAGATATTTAGCACTTAACACTTCAAGGGTTCTATAGACAGAATATAACAGCAAACTAATAGCTATGATACGATAGATCAGAATAATGTCTACCCGAGCAGAGTGAAGCTTCTCTGTGCTTTGTTCATGTAGTTGGTCTGGAAGTGCATTGTAGTCAGTGTGCAAAATACAGGGGGGGGGGGGGGTCTCAGGAGGGTTTGAGACCTCTTGATCGAGACTTCAGACCCCCTGAAAGCCTCAATAGCAAATTCCTGGTCCTAGTCTCTAAAATCAAAAGACAATATTTGTTACTTGCATTTGCCACTAAAATGTCTTTTAAAAGCGTACTAATGCCCAACAGTTTTTTATTTATCAAACTGCAAAACATGAATTCATAAATATGAATAGTGAGTGCGAGAGACGATTTTCCGCCGTAAATGACGCAGCCAGCCGGCTGCAACAAGTTGCTCGAAGCAGGCCCGTCTTAGATAGACCCCCTTTAGACAACTTTGATCCAATGCCTTTGGCGGGAGCTCAGCGCCCATCATCCGGTTCCCCCTCATGTAAAGGATGTTAGCTCTGACAGCACATTTGCAGTTGTTCGTACTGTTATCGGTAGCACCGATAGCTGCTATCCACCGGCTCAACTCGCCGTGTTAAGAGCCATGTGGAGGCAAAAGATATGCTCTGAATTTCCGTATAGAGAACCTTTGTTCAACAGTGCAGCAGTAAATAGATTGCACATGATTGATGTGTAAACCCTATACTTTTTGCCGAACATTGCAGAGCATAAAGAATTTCCTGAGTCCATGGCAAATGGAAGGGTTTTGATGAGAGAACGAGTTATGCCTTCTTCAGTCTTAAAGAAATTTCAATTATAGGCTTTAGCTTCTCAAGTTTCCCTGGATTGCCAGCGAGATGGTCTCATAAGTGCAGCCAATATCTATTTCCTTCATCCACAAAACAGAGCCTGAGGTCTTATTGAGCTTTTCGAATATCCCTCACATTTACGCAAAATCCATAATGTATCACAATATTATCTGACTGCCGATGATGGGCAGTTAGGCTGTTAGCATTGTAATCAAATTGATTGAGGTGCTAGCATCAAAGATAGAGGTCAGAAATCCGAAAAAAAGACCACAAACCTGATCCAAAATGAACCAAACAGACCCCAATGCAGAAGAAACACAGACAGCTTTATACAGTAGTAGCACATTGGCCGTCGCTTTCTGCGTGTATACATTGACCACAATGGATTTGAAGGTGCAAATAGCGTTCCAATCACCTACTTTGCAGGGTACAACGACTGTGCCTTGAGACAAAAAAAGTTTAGGAACTCTGCAGCTGCACGCTGGTTTTTCCACATATGTCATGTGTCGAGGAAAAAAACAATTAGAGCTGGCAGATATAATTTCCTTCTTCCGTTAATAACAGTCTACGGTGAATTAATGGATGAGAAGTTAATCATTTTTGTTCAGAACTACCCGGAGCTTTACTGTCCGTCCCATGGTATATTGTACTTGCTTCGCCCTTGCCTCACAACATCCAGTTGAAAGGTTTAGCCGAACCGTCACAGACAAATCAACCAGTAAAGCTACTGAGAGGGATTCATGGTGATGGAAAATCCATTTATCTTTGTTTACTTAGTCAGTGAGGCTTACTGCCAAATTACCGCTGCATCATCATTGTCATTCCAGCGTGCGTAGGTTTTGGTTGCTTAGTAACGGCAGGCGCGACAGTAGCACCCCCCAAGCACCTTGGATAAATTGATAAAAGTGGCATTTTCCACATGTTTTTATACGCATTTGACCAACACCTTATACTCCCAAAGGAACGTGATAGTCGCGGACGTTACGGACAGTTATTTTTATCCTGTCCGCTTGGAGGATGCGATCTAATGAACACCCTCCGGCAATGAAATTTACACGATACAGACCCTTGCATACTCGGATTGTATAACTTCAGCTCCAATGTTCTTCAGTATGTTTTCCTGAACAGTGGCATGAATTAAAAGCAACAGATTGATGGTGCATTAACGCCTGTTGTGACCATCGTTTTGACAGTGGGAACATTCAGAGATGGCAGCTCAGCGAGATAGAGTAGCACAAGTTGCAATTTAATCGGAGATGAGGAGGAGGGCATGACTGGATGAAGTAAAAAAAGTTGAATATTGTTCTTTTAGTTCTAACCCTCCAATGCACGACTGTATCATTGTAGCTTCTGGTCTTTTAAAGACATAAATAGAGTCTTCTCTTAGTCTGATCTGAACCACAGGGAAGCAGAAGATCATTATCTGGCTACAGCAGTGTGGCTCCAGGAAGTGGTTCACTATGTAGCTGCGTACCAGGTAGAGCTACAATTAATGATTGTTTCAGTTTTTTGATTAATTATTCAATCAATAGAGGTGAAATATGCCCAATGAGATGTCTTAGAAATTGCTTGTTTTGTCTGGCCAACTGATTAATTTAATTATTGAATAATTGTTCCGGTACTAGAACCGGGCATTGAAAGCTATGCATCAAGGAGTAGAGAGGCAGATTTTTATGCTCCAGAAAGTGAGCTGAAAGTTCACTTCTTAAACTGTTGAGCTCAACTTTTAAGTCAATACAGATGAGAAGTCTTAGAGATGCTCAGAGTGCGAATCACACAATTGAGCAAATTGAATCTGCTGATGAGGCAACAGAGTCTCACGGCAGTTCATGAAATAGTCACGAAATGTAATCTATTGGTTTCATATACAGGGACACAAATTGTTTAGATTTTTTTTTTGTCGCTCTAAACACCAAAGGCCATTTCAAAAAGAAAGTTAGATTCAGGCAACAAAACCACTTAGTTAGGTTTAGGAAAAACACCATGGTTGGGTTGAAAAATAGGGGCAGTAAGGTTTAGGCAACAAAACATGAACAGTTAGGTTTAGGCAACAAAACATGAACAGTCAGGTTCAGGCAACAAAACCATGAACGGTCAGGTTCAGGCAACAAAACCATGAACGGCCAGGTTCAGGCAACAAAACCATGAACGGTCAGGTTCAGGCAACAAAACCATGAACGGTTAGGTTCAGGCAACAAAACCATGAACGGTCAGGTTCAGGCAACAAAACCATGAACGGTAGGTTCAGGCAACAAAACATGAACAGTTAGGTTCAGGCAACAAAACATGAACAGTCAGGTTCAGGCAACAAAACCATGAACGGTCAGGTTCAGGCAACAAAACCATGAACGGCCAGGTTCAGGCAACAAAACCATGAACGGTCAGGTTCAGGCAACAAAACCATGAACAGTTAGGTTCAGGCAACAAAACCGAACAGTTAGGCCCGAAAAAAACGTCAGGAATGTTGGGTTTACGTAACAAGACCACATCACTTTGGGACATGTGGTTTTGCAGTATCGTGGTTGAACGTCTTGTTTTTGTTGGACCATCCACCTCTCTTCCTGTCCACTACAAGTGGTCTTTATTGATATTAAATACTACCTCATTTGTTCAGACCTGATAGTCACATGGATGCTTTTACTTCATGTGTCCAACATGCAAAAGGATCCTGTGATCCAAAAATATCCCTTTTGCATTGTTTTCATCCTGAGCGACACCAAAAATCTGGCAATTCCTCTGCATGTAGACGAAACGACTAAATTGCTTTTCTTGACAATTTCACGATTCCATGATACTGGGCTGCATGAGGACAGTGTGATACAGCTGAAAGCACCAGCACAGCTTCTCAATGGGCCTTGAGGGGAAATAGTCAACTAAATAAAAAGCCTTTAACTGCTGTGTTACCCCCCTTCACTCCGAGCCTCACATCCTACAGTCTGGATCCCTGTTCAGATTTCCCCCTGTAAAGAGCAGTAGATAAAGGCACTCAGCCATTCCCACTGCCATTTCCCTCCTGAACTCAGGCCAGTGTTTCTGATTTCTCTCTACAACATCCAGACATTAAAAAAAGAAATGTGGGCTGGGGGTGGAAGGAGAAAAATATGAAGTTTAGGGTAGTAAACTACCCCAGTAGTACCCCTGCTGAGTCCGTCACCTTTTGATGTACCCTATGTTGGCTTTTGTAGTTTATTATCTTATCTATGTCTTTCTGCAAAGAAAATGGCCCTCTGGGGACAAATCAAAGTTTAAAGTTGAAGTATAAAAGAAAAATGGGAACATATTGCTGTTTTTCTTCTAAATTTTAGAGTAAAAACTTCCACAGGTCATTGAAATGGATTAGTCTCATTTTCCTCATATTTTCATCCTCTTTAAGATTAAGAGTTTTGAAGTTAATGAGAGTATACTACTTCAAAGTTTAAAGATGTTAGTGGCTGTTTCATATGTGTCAGTGTCTTGCATCCTGACACCACCACATCCAACGAATAAAGACTAAGCCGACAGATCATTAAAAGAAGCAGGATTTAAACACTTTTGGCCAAATTCGGTCTTGGGATTAAAACTAATAAATGAAATAAGTGAAGAGTAACAGCTTCTTCTTCTTTTCACTCTGCATGTGTGTGCGTGCGTTACAAATAATCCGCTATTGAACATTACTCTCGTGTTTTGGCACGAACTGCTGTCTCAACAAAAGTTCACGCTGAGCCCAAGAAGAGCACCATGGGCCTCAGGAGTGTTGGTGACTCTGCGTCTCACGCAGCTCATGAAAGTAAACTCACTCTTACACCTGTCATAACAGCAGCTGTCAGTGTGTTTTAATGTCTGCAGACGGAGCTGAAGCAGCATAATTCTGCATCAGATGATTTCTCGTCACCACGAGGCATGAGTACCGTGTCAGAGCTGCCTGATTTGTGGATCATCACGCATAATATGCTGCAGATGATTTACTATATGTTTGTACTGTCCCTTCACCTTATATGGTGTGTTTTGTGTTTCTTCACTCACTTTGCTGACACCAAGGACACCTAACACTCATGTGTTGACTAGTGATTATGGTTTTAAAAATTATTTGCTTGAATAAAACTGTATCTCTCAGATCACCTTGTGAAAAGTTCACATTCAGCAGATAGATTTAATAGATTTGCTCTTTTAAAAATGACGCTGAAATCACATCAGCTCGTGACAGATATCAGCTCCTGACCTGCAAACATGGCACCGTTCCAGACCTGACAGCCATTATTAAGAGTGTGAGACTCACTGAAGTCACACCTCAGAGGTTAGATTTCATTCATGGCGATGCTTCGTGTACCTCGTTGATGGTTTAATGTACCTCGGCGTTCTATCGCACACACCACTAAGCTCCCAACGGCCAGCCGGAGACGCATTTTCCTGAAGGTCGCACAATGTGAATATAAATAGTTACTCAGTCGAGACATTGCAGCGACATCATCAGAGTCCACCCGCTGACAACATTTGTTTCGGGGGAAGTAAAGACCGACCGCGCAGGTGACTTAACATGTTGCACAGTAAAATGAACACAATGTCTTCTATCCATCTTTTCACGGGCCACTAAACTCATCGTGTCTTGATTTACAGCCAAAAGGGAGGAGGGAGGCATAGGTGTCTGCCATCTTTCATAAAAGTAATTTGTGCAAACCAGAAAGAAGAAATAGGGTTGAACGCACAAAATAATGAGGCCTGTGGCAAACAGTCCCTCTGTGGATAAAAGACGAAGCAGCTGGGAATGAATGAAAAACACAATCCATCACAAAATATGCACATCCTACAAGATTCCAAAAGGTACAAAATGTAATTGATTCGGATTTTTTGACAAATTTACCCACGAAAAAACCTACATTACTGAGCAGATGTAGCGCACAGTGAGCACATGCAGGGCAGCCACTAGATCCAGACTAATAAACCAGTCCAACTACGGGAACCAACCCGACTGCAGCCGGGACCGGGTCCAAAATCATAACCACGGCATGTCTGGTAATTGTGTCGTCGGGCTTTGTCACTGCACCGAGCCAAAACATGAACTCGTCCTGACAAATGTGAGTATGGTAAAAGAGTAAGAAACTATTATTTTTGCTCTTGTCCGGGTTGTGGGAGCGTCGCTGCAGCCGGGGCTCCGTGCAGAAGAAGGCGTCAATACACCACCTCACTGAGGATTTTTTAGCCATTATAATTACTTCTCCGCTATCGCCATCTGCTTTTGAGTCCGGATGGGCCTCCTCGAGCAACATGCTATTCAAATCAATTGCAGCAATCTGCATAATGTTAGTATGATTAGCCGTGCTGAGGTATTTTCTGGCCTTTTGTAATCCAGTTTTGCGTCGAACAGATAAGGTTTATTGCATCCTGCGGTAATCTTTCCATGTTTGGCAACTCTCCGACGGCTTGTTCAAAGAGGCTGTTGTTCCAGAAAGGACCCGGTCGAATGAGGACAAAAGGTTTGGCAGAGAATTACGTGTCGTGAGATTGTTGCTACAGATTTAATGAGATAACCTTAAATACCAGCTTAAGCCGCGATGCTTTCATCTCCTGCAGTGCTGCGGTTAATGTTAATGTAATTGTGTGGAAAACTCAGCTTTTGCCACGGCGTTACCACGGCCACACTGTTATGCTTGTATGTTTGAGTCATTTTTATGCCATTGATCGTGCAAGTCCTGCACACTCAGCATGATCAATCCCGTTTCCTGCTTAACGCAGCAACTATTGCCCGGCAATGAATTGTTTCATCCAAACAGGTTCACGACCACGCCTGTTGATGAAATGATACTCCATACAAGATGTTGATGTGTTGAATGCCACAAAACAATCAATGGCTGTTTAGAGAGAGTGAATATTCCTGATGATTTACAGCGCACTTTCCCGACAATAATTACCCGAGGATATACGGCATATTTCATACTGTAGTTTGCCTCCTGGCAAGGTTCAACACAATCTACTGTAGCTCCACTCTGAAATAAATCAATAGTCCTGAAACTCAGTAATTGCTGCTAGAACAGGGGCCTAAAATCCATCATCCAAAATGTTTACCTAATTAGATTAATTTAACTCAAATGGGTGTGTGCGTGAGTCGTGGTGGTAGTGCGTGCGGCGGTCTCTATGGTACCAAGGCAAATGACCTTTGAACCGCGAGAAGACCGGGCCTGCTGGGCAGAAGGGAGTCTGGACCGTGTCTGAGGAAAATAAGGATGGAGGGGCTCATTATTGGCTTTTCACTGTCAGTCTCGGAGGCTTCAATGACACCAAGGACTCTGTAATTCCCTTTCAGTCTCTCCCTCAGCCTCCCTCACGGAGAGCAACACAGACAAAAATAGAGAGGGAGGATGAGGGAGGATGAGGGAGGATGAGCGAGAGTTCGGCTGACAAAAACAGCAACGGGCGAATGGAGGCAGGCGAGATAAGAGGCCCAGTAGAAAAGAAAAAAAATGAGAGTGAGCAACTCTGCGCCCGACGACAACGCGCTAAGGAGACAGGCCGGGGGGTAGGGAGGGTGGGGGTGGGGGGAGTGGAGAGGGGGGGGGGAGCGAGAAACAAGACGATGTCAGTGTGGGAAGAACAAGTTGGTCTGCGATGGAGCAGTGTTAATGAGGATCTCAGGGTGGGTGAGCCCTTCGTGACGAAAAATAGATTAAAATGAGCGCCGTCAAATGGCGGCGGGTGTATTAGTCACGAGATGGCCTTATTCAAACTGTAGACGGGAGCAATCGGGCCCTCCTCCCTAACGCGGCACAACGAGACGGCCTCCTCCGGGCACGGCGGGGTCAAGCACTCAGCTTCAGCGCGCAGAACACGGCTTAATTTGGCTTCACAATGCCGTTGTGACTTCAGAGGACCGCCCTGCATATGCGGCCGCACATACGGCATCAATGAATAGAAGCCAATTTGTCTTTGAGTGCTGATAGCTATTTCTTAATCTTAATCTTTTCCCCAGTTTTTTTTCCTCCACCGTGAATAAGTGCAGTGAGTTGGTTGTTATGGAGGCGGGTACCAGGCAACGGCAAATGTGTATTAGAGCGAGTATAATGGCCATTGTTGCTTTGTTGTCGTTCATTTCAGAGAAGACAGCCAGATGCAACCCTGAAATAAGCTAAGTACGTTTTTTAATCAGGATGCACATTGTTCCTTGAAGCGCCAGTAATCAGTATTTTAATATGAATCAAGTGACTCCAGAAAGGGAAAGCGGCCATTTTTAGTGATGAATTTACATAGAAATGCTTCTCCCTATGCAGTTCTATGCAGATTTTGTAGGCTGTTTGAGCTCATAGTTATGGATTTATGGCACATTTAATCTATGGTTCTGTCTCTGCTGCTGTTTATTGCAAAACCAAAGTCAAAAGGTGAAAGAAACAGGGCTCGGAGTAAATAATAATTTAGCTACGTGTCCTCTGAATGTGTTAATAGGCAATTGTTCTCAAACATGTTAGCCGTGACATCCGAGGCATTAAGAAGCTGTGAGATTTCGATCTTAGTGTGCAGCTTCTGTCCCAAGAGGCAAACAAGATCAATACAGCTTGGAATTGAGCCCATGTAATGAAGGAATGGCATATTATTTCTTATGCAAATGAAAAGTTGAATTTCAACTATTCAACACACATGGTTCTAAAATCATAAGACAGTTATTTGTCACTTGCAATTGTCACAAAAATGTTTTTTAAAAGCTTACGAATGCCCAGCATTTTTCAAACTGGCAAACATTTATTCAGAGAGACGATTTTCCAACCAGAGACGTATTGCAACAGGTTGAAAGTGAGCCTGTCTTCAAAAAAAGAAGGGACTGCTGTAATTGGGGGAGAAGGGACCCCCCTGACCCCCCTGAGACTAATGTTTTTTTTAATGAGTAACATCCAATTACCCTCCTCAGTTTCATGCATTGGGTTTCTTTAGCGAGTCACAAGGCCTGACAGTAAGCCCTCAGTGGCATGTGCAGTGGTTAAAAGATTACCAGTATGGACGGTAATCTTAATTACAATCTAATTAATCTTTCACTTAATTTGCTTTTTTTTTCTTTTCTTTCTGATTGATATGACACACGTATAATGATTTAACTCAAAACTAGTACATGGGAAGTTTTACAATTACTATTCAAAATCCACCGACTCTTTTTGAGTGACAGGAGATAACCAAGAAGAGCCATGAAAAGAATAGCACAGCGACGAGCACTTAGCCCATTATGAAGAAGACTGAATGAAACATGTCTGCAGATGCACGGCTCCACGTGTACGGTTGTAAAGCAGCACAGGGTTCTAAACTCTAACATAGTTTCATGTTCATTTTCTTTATGCATGAGCAACAGATGGTCTCTCATTTGTTTCCTCTCAGCCTGCATGGCAGCTCGATGCTAAAGTAATATCATTAATGAGCCCAAACACCATCTCCTGGCAAATACAGGAATCACGTGTTCCATAAATGATGAGCTTTGCTGTAATGACAAGATATTCTAGTCCTCCAGGAGTCCGTGCTCTGACTTTGGAAGTGCATTAATGCTACACAAATATTATGCAATGAAAAGCCCATTGTTACATCATGCTGGCTGGCTCTGTGACCATAATGAACATTCTCTTCTGCCAAGGGGTGAACTGAAGAAAGTACCTGCCAAGGACCTTTTAGTGTCCAGAATAATTAATATCTACTTATAATGGGAAAATGACACTCTGTTCATATTTTCATTTCATGCATTTAATCCTTTAAAGTACTGTGAAATAGAAATGAGCAGATGGAGGATTCTTCCTCTTATTGAGAGATTTTTCTGATTAGGGTGGATGCTCGTGGCGAGCCGAGCGCCGAGCAGCTGTGACCATTGAAGTCGCGGTATTTCACAGGACAGCGACGTAAAAGGCTTCGTTTACCTTGATGACGAGTTGTACGTGACCCGGTTTAAACCACAATCGTGAGCCGGCAGCTCTTTCTTCGTACTAATCCTCTCGGCGGTATTTAACTCTGATTGGCCCGACCAAGTACAGCTGAATGTCTTGTTGTTGTTTTGACTTTACTTTTACAGAAGAACAGCGTCACGAACAAAGGTCAGCTCACCCTGAGACCAACATATTGCATTGCCTGTAGTTATTGTTGAGCTAGTAATGTTATTCATTATGTCCTCCACATACAAAGCAAATAACTTCTTATTTTCATTTGTGTAGCCAGGTTTGTCTTATTGATATCAAATACAGATTTTACAAGGGAGACCTGGCCAAGAGTAGCAACAACACAGAGTTTCAATAATTAGAAAAAAAAAAGCATATACATTGGGGTGACGTTAAAAAATAAACATTTGCACAGCCTGGGCTCAATGAAATACATTATAGCTTTTAAACTCATTAAAGAGTACCATGTTTCAAATGTTTAGATCAATCCGTAGATTGTTCCATGCAGTAGGTGCAAAAACAAAATCTAAAAGCTTTCTTTGCCAATTCAGTTCTGATTTTGGGAACAAAAAAACAAGTCAAGCAAAAAGAGATTGTCATTTGTAGAATTCAAACCAAAAAGAGAAGATAGGTATTTAGGCATATTTTCTAAGAGAAGCTTCCTGCTTCCATTTCACGCAAAAAAAACAAGTTTTCTAAAGTAAAATCCAAGTAAAAGCTTCAGCGTTCTGCAGAACACTGGAAATGCAGCTCAAAAGACAAGTGGTCGTCAATTAAACACCCTCGGTATTTAAAAGCAACTCAATTTGTTGACCTAAATATGGTAGAAATGTTCCTACACAATGCTGATCTCACTGTTCTTGAAGTAGTAAAAAACACAGCTATCAAAGCTCTATCAAATGCATACTGAAGATTTTCAAAAAGCCTTAACATGAATGAGTGCAAAGCAGTAAATGACAGTGTCATCAGCATAAAAATGGAAGGCTAAGTTTGGCATATTCTGCCCAAAGCAATAAATGTATAGTAAATAATGAATAGCCTGGGTTCTGTCTTTGAGATAGTTTGCAATCCACCCAACTGCAAGCTCAGAAAAACCAATAGCTGTAAGACATCCAATTAAAGTGCTGTGGTCAACGGTATCAAAGGCCTTTAGAGAGGTCTATGAATAGAAAAAGACATCACTGCTTGTTATCGAGGCCTTCAGTTATATCGTTTATGACCTTCATGGCACCAGTAACAGTACTATGTTTTTGTGTGGAATCCAGACATGTTGACAGTATCTGGTAGCAAACTTCCACCTCTGTCCCGAGCTCGACAGATAACATCTGCTCCAAAAAGGTTACTCTCCGGAAACACAGCTCAGGTGTTTTCACAATCATCCATTCGGAAGAATATTTCACTAAAAAAAGTGCGGCACATAAATGAGAGACTGCATTATAACAGTATGAAACAAAAACAAGAACATACACAACTAGCATCACAGGTTAAAAGCAGATTTAAATATGTGAGTTTTAAGTGCAGGAGAGAGTTCCAGAGGGGGGCAGCAATGGAGAAGGCCATGCTTCTTTTTATTTCTCTCACACACTTTGAAAGCCAAAGCGAGCCCAAATGTTTTCCATCAATTTTCACTTCTTGTAGTGTTTGTGTTGTGAAGTTTCCTCCCGTCTCTTTTAACAAGGTTACCGCAGAGCCTTAAAATGTCTAAAATTAGATTTTCTGAATTTAAGGTCAGTTTTTTTTTTTACTCTCTTCACTAATTGAACTGTGGTTATGGATTTACATCCTTTGTAGATGTCAGAGACTTGCAATCAGATCTGATATTGTGGGATTAAGCTAGCCACTACACTCGCTGTCTGAGGCTAATGTGTTGCTGACACAACATTTTAAGCAACTTATTTAATTTATTGTTGGGCTAACTGTTATGTATTTTACTCTTTCTATATCTACTTTGTTCATGGGGACTTAATATTGACTTTTTTAAACTTTTTATTCTTGTCATCATAGCCAATAATTTGACAGCTAGCCTGTACTTTTGCAAATTCAGTTATCTTGTTACAAATTGATTTTTACAATATGTTATGGTACCTTTTCTTTTTTTCTGATCATCGAGTCAGTCCGCTGTGTTTTATTCAATACTGTTTTCACTGTTTTCACAATTTTTTCGAGTTAAAATCTCAAAGCCAACACCTGCTTTTAATCTTCAAGGAAATTGAGTTTAGCTCCCCATTTACATGTGAACTTTATCAATATATAACTTTATGAATTGGGTTAAGCTTTCAGAGCAGGGGACCAGTTTTTTAGGTCCAAATAGTTTCTCACAACTTTTGAGTGTTCATTCATTCACAACATATAAAATATTAATATAAAATACTTAACGGTTGAGCCCGTTAGCAATGAATGGTGACTTCACCCACTATTAATTAATAAATGATTCCTCTTTTGACATTAACATCTAGAAGGCAAAATGAGCCATCCTGTGATCAATCAAAGTGTTTAATGATGACAAAATAAATGTCATTGAAATGCCAAGAGATTTAATTGTTGCTGCTAATAGGGATAAATTGGTAGCAATTCACACATTAACGGAAGCTTTTCATCTATTCTAAAGATGTTTTGCTCCAGTACTAGTTTCATGTAATTTCATCTGCCATTTCAAAGCTTTATAAGGAGCTCTGCAGAAATTACAACATTTGGCAGTCTGCCTAATGTCTTCAAAACATGACAGACGCTTTGCTAAAAAAAGGGTTCCGCCAATATAATCAAGTCACTGCTAGACCATTGCTGTTGGTGGGGAGCTTTGAAGTATGAGACACAGTTTTTAGAGTATAATTTTGATGCAGTGCGACGAATGAAAAGATGCTCTGTCACCAGCATAACTGATATAGTCTTCCAGCTTTCGCTGAGAAAACCATGAGTAACACTCATATTAACCCCCATGTAGCGAAAGACAAATGGTATATAAGCAATTCATAATTGGTTTGTACATTTTGATACTGAGAAATACTATAATGCAGTTGGAAGCAGACACATTGTGAGCCATGCTAGCTCATATTTATATTTATTTGAGAAATATTTCAACCTCCACGAGATGGATTTGAATAATACTTTTTCTTTCTAGCGCCACCATTAGGTCAAGTTTTTAACTTTGTCCAGTACTTTGGTTTATGATGAAATGGTCGATCCAAACCCGTCCAATACAGATACTTGGTCAGCGGCTCTAAGCTTTGAAACTATAACCCTTAGTGTCTTTTTAAAATAAACTTTTGAGTTCACAGAAAACGTACAATTTCCATTTTGTTACATGCATACTGTCTCTCTCTTTTAAATAAACTTCACCGTAGGTTTACTTTGTTTTTAGGCTTCAACACTACGTGGTTCGGTTTAGGCAACAAAAATGTGGTTTGGGTTAAAATAGGTATGTTTGGTATGGAAAATCGGTATGCACATTACTTAACTAGCGTTTAGTAGTCTACGTAACAAAACTTAGCTAAAATACATCCATGTTGACTTTGACACTGGACACAAACAACGGTCTCCTGGGTTAAAGTCTGGATTTTCCCGCTTTTTATATCACGTTTAAAGAGAGCTTGTCCTGAAATCTCCAAACGCAGCCTTCGTGATTCATTACACCTCTCCTGACGACAAAGAGACGGCACTCAGCAAACTCGCCAAAAGTTTGCTTGCAGCTGAATTTCTGGGCTTTCACAGCGGCCGCTGACTAACAGTACCATTTCCCCCCCCGTCTGCCTCTCTGAGACTATTAACACTACAGGTAGCAATCACCTTGCATGAATGGGCCATCAGGGGAAATGGCTCTAAAAAGAGGTGCCTTATTATCTCTAAATATATATATATAAATAATACATCACAATCTTATCCAAAGCGACACCAGAATGAGTTGGAATTACAGTTCATCAGCGTTACAAGCAAACTAAAGTGAGTGCCTCCGAGGGTCAAACTGACTTTATTTATGAAAAGAACTCACGAAAATATCCCTGAGTTCTGAGTGTTTTTGTGAACGTCAGTAAAAGGAAGAAATTAGCCTGACAGAAAAACCCATCATCACAACAGTTTGACCTTCATTCATCTCTACAGACCAGGAAATTATGATAATTATTCAATAATTGTGCTCTGCTCTAAAAACAGCGTGGGTAATGTTTTATGAAATTAAATAGAACTACGCTGTCACAACCTCACACTGACACAAAAAAATAAGCGTGTACATCGTACAAGCGCGCTCGTACACAGAAATTAAACGGAGACAAAACACAAACAAACGTGCGCACTCGAGCAGCCCTCCCGCCGCCGCCGCCGAGCACATTAAAAAACAATTAGGCCTCTCTGATTTGTCTGTTTTTTTTGCCGCCTCTTCTCGGCAGCAACCCGCAGAGTCCAGCTGCTTCCCTCAGGCCTCTGCAGAGCGGGAGGGAAAATAAATGAGAGAAAGAGAGAGAGAGAGAGAGAGAGAGAGAGAGAGAGAGAGAGAGAGAGAGAGAAAGAAAGAAAGAGAGAGACAGAGAGACACAGACACACAGAGAGAGAGAGAGAGAGAGAGAGAGAGAGAGAGAGAGAGAGAGAGAGAAGAAGAGATGCAGACATGGAGGGGGACTTCACTGCAGCTGAAGAGGAGGACAGAATGAATTGGGGTGGTGTCTTGAGTGTGTAATGGCAGTGGACTAAGCATTCATGTGTGGTGAGTCCCGTCGGGTGGATACTGGTGTTGTAAGCTCTCTAATTATGTTGCCAGGCAGGCTGACGGGCAGGCTGGGAGGATGTGAAGG
>JACSYO010001051.1:365000-367500 GCA_016806645.1 Ophiodon elongatus
CTATAGCTAAGTTGACGTAGCATCCCCAGTTGCTATTCCAAACCATTTAAAATCCTTAATGATACGATGTACTTTTGTTTTAGACATTAATACTCTTATTGGTACAGAACAGGAAGGTATCAATAAAGTGTTTAGTATTGGTACCAAAGTACGGCTGCCAAGTATTTTAACTGGTAACTGCAGCGAGGGTGTAATGTTTTATATACTCATATATCATCATATCATATAGTCATTTGCACTAAATGTAATACTTCGGTACAAGCGCTTCAAAAATGTCCACAGCTACTTTACACCTGGTAGATTCAGCTGTCAAATAAACATAGTCGAGGGAAAAATACGGTACGATACTCCAGTACCTTGATTATATAAGTAACTTTTTACCCTCCACCTCTGCTCACAGACACAACCGTGCTGCTCAACAGTCTTCCATCTCATTGCTCACTCCTCTCCCTCGACGACGAGCGATTCTCAAAAATAATACAACCATGTCAAGACGACCCGCCTGAATCCGTCTCTCTGACATGCCTCCTCTGTGGTCTGTGAGTGTGAGAGTGTGTGTGTGCGTGTGTGTGTGTGTGTGTGTGTGTGTGTGTGTTTAATGCACGTCAGATCAGGTTGGTAAAGAGCGTGTGTGTGTGTGTGTGTCATTCCCCTGACACGCCTCACATGGAGGCAAAGGACTACAGCAGAGCTGACAGTGCGTGACTAAATGCCCCCACCCTTCTCCTCCTCCCCCACCCCTCCTCCTCCTCCCCCCTCCTCCCCCTCCTCCCCCCGTGAACCTGCCTGAATGGAGCTGACTGCTCCAATGAGGCGGGGCAGACGAGACAAAGCGCGGGTGGGCGAGGGGAACGGAGAGCGGTGGAGGAGGCCGGGCTGGATGTGTCAATCTCCCTTGGCCCGCGGGACAGGGAGACTTTGTGTCGGGGCTAAAGGATGGGAAGCTCGGCGTTGACCCGGGCCAGAGCGGGACACTGAAGAACCGGAACTATTGTTCCTTGATTTGGTTTTGAGGGCGTTTGGTTTCTTTTGGAGGGAAGGGAAGCGCGGTGACAACGAGCTTGATGGATGTCCGTGCCGCTGCCCTCTAACATCTGCAGGGCGATTATTCTTTTGGGGTTTTGTTGGAAAATGGTGACCAAAAAAAAAAAAAAAAAAAGAAAAGGAGAGGTTTGATACTTCATCTGATGGGCTTATTGTTCACAGAAAAACAAAAAAATCGAGAGACTTTTCTCACAAGCTGAGGTCTATTTCTACATTGTCATCTCCAGAGATCGGTTTGTTCCCTGCCTCCAAAAATCTATTTCAGCCCAGCCGCTGAAATAAGGATTAGCATTTTTAGGGAAATCTCCCTAAAAAAAAAAAAACCTTCTCTGCTTCACAACAAGTCAAGTGGCGGTGCTTGAGGCCGCAGTTTGGGCAAACCCATATTGAACTAATCAATCACCTAATTCGTTTTCTCGCTTAAAATTGGCTAATTATCCCAAAGCCCAGTGGAATCATCAATCATGCTGAGGATTCTGATTGGCCGCCACCACACTCCACTTGTTCATAAAAAGGGCTTGATTGGTAAGAGAAGAGGGGGACGACCGCCCGCTGCCCGCGGAGAGAAAAACAAATAACCTCTTATTAATGGTTTGAAATATTGAATGGCACTTTAAGCTGAACATGGATTTTTTTTCTTTTTTTTTTTTTAATGCTTAAGTGTGGGAAATTACAGCCGCGGATGCACTTAGCTGATGAACACTGCAGTGGGCGCGTTACACGTCATGAGGTTGGACACAGAAATAAAGACTAAACCGTCTCCGTGTTTCACCTGAATGGACACGAGACGACAGACTGTCGACAGACGCTCGCTGGAAAAAAAACCCCCGCTGAATTGAAGGTTTTTTATTATTAAAAAAGCGAAAACGCGGATTAAATTCATGTATATTATTCAGTTTTGATAGATAATGGAGCTTAATAAGTTTATGAGCAGCGTCTGCGTTCATATTGCATTCTTTTTTCCATGGCACCAAGTAATATGATTTTTTATTTCATTCATTTTTTTTTTTTGTCATTTGGAGCAATGCTCCAAACTGACGCGCTGCAATCTCAACCTCATTAGCGGAGGCGCGGGTATTGCCCCCGCGTGCAGTGGACACCGCTTTGCCTCTAAAACTTCGCAGTTTTTCATGCGAGTATTTTGGTTTATTCATCATTTTGAAGCAAACAACCAATTATGCAAATCGAGCTCAAAAGCAAACCATTCAGCAGATTTCAAATGGCCTTTTCGCCGTCATCTCTCAGCGTCTGTTGTGCTCTTTGTGTAGTTTTGATAAATCAAGTGACGCTACGGGCCATGCATCACTCCGTGTCGTCTGTCAGCAGGAAATGAATGGTTACTCGGAGCTTTACTCCGGGCTTTTGTATCCTGTACCCTCTGAGAACGGCTGCCGCGAGCCGAGGCGAACAACAAAGAGAAAATCAGATTAAGAGTCTCCTCTGAGAAATTCATCTG
>JACSYO010001051.1:372500-537627 GCA_016806645.1 Ophiodon elongatus
GTGAGTCTGATGTCTCCTCTACACCAGTGAGTCTGATGGAAACCCTCAGAGGACGTCAAGCAGTGATTTGCTAACCCTAACCCACCCAGTAATGATGTTCAGGCTGTTTGTCGGTGAATTAAATGCAACAACTCCTCAAGACCTAAGTTTCCGGGTCTCACTTGCCACCCGTTGATAAAAGTGAAGTAGATGCATTTCTAGGTACATATCTCCTAGAACTGTTTAAATAAATAAATATATATATATGAAAATAAATAACTATATATATATATATATATATATATATATATATATATATGAAAATAAATATATATATAAATGAAAATAAATATATATATATATATATATATATATGAATAAACAAATAACTATATATATATATATATATATATATATATATATATATATATATAAATAAATAAATAAATAAATATATATATATATAAATAAATAAATAAATAACTATATATATATAAATAAATAATATAAATAAATAACTATATATATATATATAACTCTATATATATATATATATATATATATATATATATATATATATAACTCTATACATATATATATATATATATATATATATATATATATATATATATAAAATCTCCATTAATCGGAGATATGAGACCATTTTATAGATTTTGTCAACATCCAAACGGTGTTTATTTTACATCAGCTGCTGCGGGTCCTGACTACTAAGTAACGCTTGTACTGCCGTGTTGTAAGGAAAGACACGGAAACCCTGACAGATTTAAATATTTAGTGATTACTACTATATAATAGCAGTAATCACTCAAAATCCTTGTTGTAGATTAAAGGTTAATTATTAACATCGCTAAACTGTTATTTGAGGTACTTTTACTAAACTTAAGCATTTCCATCTAATACTACATGTCTACTTTAATACTTGTCAAGGTGTACATTTTACATTTTACAATTTGGCTTGAATAAAGGATGTGGACACTTCCTCCACCACCGGCTGGACTGAGCATTAATATTGCAGAAGCCCAATATGACCTCCTGCTGCAGATCACTGATTGCACACACGAAAAGGCGGCAGAATCATCTATTATCGAGTGTCATATTACAGAATCGCGATGAAAATAAACACAAAATCCGATCGGATTTGTGTTGAAAGCAAACGAAAAAAAACCAGCCGGCTTGTTTCCACCTGCTGCCGAGTGGAGGTCAGCGACCTCGGCACAGCCCCACACCGAGGTAATGACCGTGCACGTTCCCCGGACGTCCACCCTCTGTCCTCCAAGCCAACGCGGGACGAGCTGCAGCGCTCCAGAGGAGACGAATACTTTTTAACGGTCTCGCTAAAGGGGAGGGGGGGGTCGTGGGTCAAGATCACACACCAGCGGCCTTCCTCCGGTTTACCACACGGCAAAAACATAAAGGAAAGGAAGAGGTGGGGGGGGGGGGGGGTTGTCATTGTGGCGAGGATGAGGGACAGAAGACGCCAGCAGCGTCGCCTGGGTGGACTGTTTACTTTCGCCACTGGTCCAAGGCAGATGGGAACTTGAAGGGATTATGCACCTATCCAAACTCTCCTCTGTAATCCTTAAAGAGGACAACAAACACCTGAGGCCCGACGCCCGACGCCTCCGCTAAGTCCCCGAAGATGAGTGTATACAACGCTGACAGAATGTTTGCCACTTTAAAAAAAAAAAAAGCTGCTTTCCTCATTTACATTTCCTACTAGTTTGTTTTTTTATTTATTTATTTTTTCAACTCAAGGTCGGCGATCAACCCGTGGGGGGGGGGAGGAGAGGGGGGGGGGCTAACAGTAGCACTGCAGATGAAAACCAGTCTAAGCTCTCCTCTCCGAACAAGCTGTCAGACATCAGGGCTGAAGATGAACAACGTGTCACGTCTCCAGAAGAGATTTTCATGAAGTCGTTGTTTGCTCCTCTGCCTTCCAGAGCTCCTCTTTACGCGCTTCAGTGAATTAACACAAGCAGACGCTTGACGGGAGAGTGTTCCCCCTCCTGCGTCCTAAAAACTTGAACTTTCTGGAAACTTTCCCCCGCAGTTATCGCGGACCGTTTGGTGGGAAGAGACACATTTGCGCTGCAGGGTGAAACTGATCTGATAATTTGTCCGACACTGACCTATAAAAACGTCTTTGCACTTCCACATTTAGAAAAGTTGCTTCGGTGCTGGTGCGCTAGTCGCCCTTGTAATTTCTCCGATGTTTCCCTTCAAGTGGCTCGATTTATGGATCACGGAGAGGCCGCCGACCCACACAGCTTCAGATACAATCAAGGGAGTGCACTCAGCTTTTCTTTTTTTTTTTCTGACAATTTGCTGGAGGTTTGAAGTAGCCGTCTCTGCACTCTCCTCAGCACCAAATTAAGGTAAAAGTAAGCGGCTGGGGCCCTGATTCAATTCTGACAGAAAAAGTGGAGCCACATTCGTTGAATCTTCTTGACCTCTGAATGTCAGCTGGAATGCATTGTGCGATGTAGTCTCACATCAGCGACCCGTCTCCCCCGAGCGGAGCAGCTCTGTGCCAGTGTGGGACAATGGCCTGCCAGAAACCAATGTCATTCAGCTGTAGGTGAAAACAACAATCTGGGCTGTTTTCATTTTCAGAAAAAAAATAAATAAATAACACGTGTCATGAACGGCCCAAAGCTCGCCAGACAGAACTTCAGGCCGGGGTTACACTTTAGTGAACGGATGCTCGAGGGCGGGGCTAAGCGGCCACACTTGACACTCGGCTCATCGGATCGTTGGCTAGAAGAAGTGGATGTAGTCACCATGACGACGTAGTCACCTGTTGGTTTGTGGTCTGCCCTTTTCGAAACGTCGAGTTTGGCACTTTTGGTCGTCGTCATCTTTGATTTTTTGACCGTCGCCATCTTGGCTTTATGCAACCAGAAGGTGGAGCTAAGTACAACAAACATTTTTAGGCGACCTTATTAACTTTCATGAACTGAGAACAGACTGTGAAAGGGTTAGTTAGGTAGTTTTAAGACGAAAACACTGACAACACACAGACCGGACAACGCCGTGGTAGGGACCTGTCAATCACATTGTAGCCCCGCCCTAAAGCATCCCCTGCTTTATGGTCTGTTTGACTCTAAATGGACCATAATTTACTAAATGAACATCATGCTGTATTGAAGAAGACTTGAAACTAGAGATTGAGACATAAACTCATGTTTACAATGTTTACTGAGGGAATAAATCAAGAGAGAAGTAGAGTCATTTTCTATAGACTTCTATACAACCAGAGGAGTCGCCCCCTGGTGGTCAGGAGAGAGAATGCAGCTTTAACACATGAAGCTTTGACTTCTATACAACCAGAGGAGTCGCCCCCTGGTGGTCAGGAGAGAGAATGCAGCTTTAACACATGAAGCTTTGACTTCTATACAACCAGAGGAGTCGCCCCCTGGTGGTCAGGAGAGAGAATGCAGCTTTAACACATGAAGGTTTGACTTCTATACAACCAGAGGAGTCGCCCCCTGGTGGTCAGGAGAGAGAATGCAGCTTTAACACATGAAGGTTTGACTTCTATACAACCAGAGGAGTCGCCCCCTGGTGGTCAGTAGAATTTAAGGCACCTCTGCTTTGGCTTCACTTTTCAGAACAGGTTGCTGCCATCGGATATATTTAATGGTCAAAGGAGCAGCTGTAAAATGGTGGAGGATAACTGATAGAAACTAGAAACTATTTCCTTTAAATATATATATTTTGTTATTTTAAAAGTTTTTATTTTGAAGCAGCAAAATCAGGAAATGTTGGGTTTCACATGTAACTTCACACGACTCAGACAGCAGGTCTCTCATGTGGGAGGAAGATGATGGAGACCTACGGCTTGTGCCCTCATGCTGTCCACGCCTCATTACACCTCGGCATGTGGTCTGGCTGATCCTGATCGGATCCCAAATGGGTTTTTATGCATCCGATCAGATGACAAAAGTCACATTGAAAAGAGAAGTGTGACCACAGCCTTAGTGGTGCACAACTTATTCCAAAATACCTGCAAATGGAAACTACTGTATTAATTTAAGCAACTAAAACTACTTGAAAGTCGGCGGTCTGAGGTGGGATACCAACTCCAGCATTTTAATGAAGGTCGGACACACCCATTCATTATCTGTACACCCTGAAAGGACTCCTTTTACACCGCGGCACACCGTAAACCACTTTGAGGTTCACATTTGTGCAGATTTCTGGAACATTTAATACAAATACAGCATTAATGAGAACTGCCACATGGAAAAGTATCTCCTTGTTTACAAACGTCTGATGTCACTCGAAGCGACCAACAATGCATTTCTTTCTGTATTTTATATTCCAAACGAATCACAAGTTTACATTTACATTTAGTTATATTAATGCTTTTAATATTGGTTGTTATTGGTTGCGAAAATTGTCAGGTTTTGGTAAAGGCTGCAAGGAATTTAAAGCATCATGGAAACTATCCAGACGTGTGCAAATTCTAATTAACCGAGCAGATGTTGCTGAGGGAAATCTGTGCCGTATCACTGTTCACTCACGACAGCGTGATTTAGTTTTTAGTTTTTTTCTCCTTCTCTTTGTCAAACATGAACAAACGTACACGGTAACAAGACTGAGAGTCCCAGCCTCACTGGCGCCCCCTAGAGGCTGAACTGCTCCTGACACTCAACAAATGAACCAGGAAGTTGAGTTTCGGTTAACTTTAGTCTCACTGGGAAATATTCTTGTAAATCCAGACGCTTTATAAGTGGACCGAATCCGGTCGCCCTTTACATTACATCTTGGTAATAACATAGTAATAGTGGTTTAATAGTTTGATAAAGAGATAAGAATTAAGTAATGTAATTACCAGATAATAGCTTGGTATTAACAATGAATATGCCGAGTAATATTACACAGAAATGTATGGAACTGGGTAATAAGAGGCCAAAAACAAAAGTATAGAGTTATAACAATTAGAAACAGATATGTGCAGCCCTTGTGGTTATTACAGGTAACAATCCACATCATTAAACATATCATTTGTACAGTTAAATTTAAATTACAGTTAAACAAAATAGAAGGTTTGGAGCATAAGGGAGGATGGATAGAAATCTTGACTTCCAAGAATTTTCATAGAATTAAAGGTATTACGCTGCAGCCTATGATATTGTGAAAACATCAACCTATATTACCTAATTGTTATCAAGTTATAACCCCATTAAATGTCACCATATTACTTTTTTTAATCCAAATATTGCCGTAACTATTTTATTGTTGTATCATAATGTTACCTGAATATGATTATGCTACTAGAAATATAGCTTTCCTTCGTTATCATCAAATGTGTTCCCCATCACCTTTATTTATTGGTCAATAAATTACAGTTTAATACAACCCAGGAATTCCAGTTGTTAATATCAAGCTATTACCTGGTTATTACGTTGATAATTACATGTTATGACTTAATTATTAACTCTTTATCACCCTATTACTCCAGTATTGTCTTATTATAAGCTGTAATGTTAACATGAAAATAATTTGCATGGATAAATAGCTGAATAGGAAATATGAGCAGCTGTCACTTTATAAGAATATGATTTCTTAGCTCTTATTTGGTGTTTACTCTGTTTTAATAGCATTATTATCACAAGGCCAAATACACTGAAATGACTCCATTATATCCAGTTTTCTGTTCATTCTATTTCTAACATTAAAACCCCACGGACCCCAGTGCAGCTGCACTAGATAGAGTTTAAGATGCCCCTGTGCCAGATGTTGATGTAACACCTGTATTCCACTGTTGCACTTATATTAGGTTGCTCTTGCCAACCGTTCCAAGTAGATGCAGGAAATGTAATTGGATGCGTTGCAAATCTTGTTAAGTACGCAGAGAAAAGAAGCTTGTAGCGAGCACGCTTGTCCATTTGCAACAGCAGTCATGCGAGATTATTTCCCAGTGTGCACCACCTTCTGTTAAGATGCTACTTTAAAGTGCAGGCACTTTTTTTTACCCTGCACTGATATGTGACAGAAAGATGAACGATTTAAAAGAGGAAAAAAAAAAAAAAAGCTGGTCTGGCTTAAAAGCAGCTTCCAAAGGGAGAAGTCAAGCATGTAAAGCAGTGAAAAAATAAAAAAGGTAAGAATCAAGACCTCCAACTAAACGCCTGGAGAAATGAAGTGAGGCATGCAGGGACTCGGTGCTGCTCCCTGTTTCCACAGGCCAGTGATGGATGGAAGTCAGCAGATTGTTTGAGCCTGAACCGATTCATCCAGGAATGTTGTGACATCTACTTCTAATGGCATCTTGTGTTCCATGAGAATAAAAACCTAACACGGTCTGACAGAAACATATGTCTTCGTTGAGCCTGTGTGACTCCGGCTCTCCAGGCTCGACTCTACTGAAGGGATGAAAAGGGAAGCTTTGTTTCGCAGGTACCCGCTGCAGCGTTCAGGAGCTGCTCCTCTCATCTGCCTGCTGCTCACATGTAGAAACGCTCAACAGCAAGAACAATAGTTCCAGATTCATCGGATGGCAATGAGCAAAACAACAGATATTGCAGGATTGTGTTGTGTAGAGAAATACATATGAACTGGAAAAAGTAAATATGAGCTTAAACCGGAGGGATAGGTCTCAATAATATTAATTAAATAAAAAAGAACAACAATAAAAACAATTCAATACTAATGACTAATTAAATATATATATCATTTGATTTCATTTTGGGTGATATTAGCATTATTGCGTCATATATACAAATCAAATATATAGTTATTTTGTTATATAACTATATATCTAACTATATAAATATTTATCTAACTATATAACTATATATATAGATAACTATATATATATATATAGATAACTATATATATATATATAGATAACTATATATATATGTAGATAACTATATATATATATAGATAACTATATATATATATAGATAACTATATATATATATAGATAACTATATATATATATATATATATATATATAGATATAACTATCTATATAGATATAACTATCTATATAGATATAACTATCTATATAGATAGATATATATATAAAAAAAGGATCGAAAAATATATATACATATATATATATATACATACATACATACAGGAAAATTAAAAAAAAACTTGAACTTCCCACGATCCATAACATATTTCTGTATTTGATCCTTTTTTTCCAGTACTGACTATGTTTGTCCTTTAAAATGTCAGGTCGGGGATTCAAGTCCCGGTTTGTTTTTCCACACACTTGAAATCTTTCTGCGATGGCAAAGTGACATTTGAAAAAGTTGTATACATTTAAGTCCGTACCGATATTCAT
This sequence comes from Ophiodon elongatus, assembly GCA_016806645.1. Lineage (NCBI taxonomy): Eukaryota > Metazoa > Chordata > Actinopteri > Perciformes > Hexagrammidae > Ophiodon > Ophiodon elongatus. Next base: position 379,804 of record JACSYO010001051.1, read on the forward strand.
GGTCCTGGGAGGATGAAACCAACCGACTGTGATGATCCCCTGACTTTTCCTCTCGCGTCCGAATTTTGCTCAAACTTCGAAGCTGCAGGAAAAAGCGAAAGGTATCGATGTTTGGTTTATTTATTTATTATAAATTAGCAAAAACAAAAAAAAAGGCAATTTACTTTTCCATGTTTGTGCTTTGAAATGTAAAATGTCAGATCAGGGATTCAAGGTCCTATTGGTTTTGCCACTCGCTTGAATATTTTTCTGCGATGGCAAGAAGTGACATTTAAAAAGCAGCAGAGAGCAAAACCTCCGGCTCAAAGTCAGCGTGTGGTGAGGGACAGCAGGAGAACAGTGCTACACCGAGTGAAGATGATCAATGCTTCGCCTCGAGCCACCGGCTCGCACAATGGGTTTGGACAAGGTGGCGGAATCATTATTTAATCTCTTATAAAAATGACCAGCGATTTGTCTTTGAACACCACAATCAAGCCCTAATTATGTCCAGTCTAATTATTTAGCAGGATGACAGTTACGATAGTTTGCTGCAGGCAAATCCCAGGTGTGAAGATACAATACGTACGTGTGTGTGTGTGTGTGTGTGTGTGTGTGTGTGTGTGTGTGTGTGTGTACTTTCGTGTTGTGGGTCATGTTGAATTAAATAAGTCAAAGGGTTGAGAGTGAGGCTTTGGGTATAGAGATGTTTGTGTTGGGTAAAGGGTTCAGTATCATAGACTATATATGATAATCGTGTTTTCTTTTGCAGCCAGACGTGACACGAGAGTGTGGAGCTTTAAGTGCAACCAAATGCTTAACGAGACATTTTCAGGTGACCAAACTGTTACAATTAACTTTCATAAAATTGTTAAGTTCTATGTTAAAGAAGACTAAAACACGGACAACTCCCAGACCGGACATTGCTGTGGATGCGACCTGTCAATCACCTTGTAGCCCCGCCCCTAAAGCATCCCCTGCTTTATGGTCTGTTTGACTCTAAATGGACCATAATTTACTAAATGAACATCTTGCTGTATTGAAGAAGACTTGAAACTAGAGATTGAGACATAAACTCATGTTTACAATGTTTACTGAGGGAATAAATCAAGAGAGAAGTAGAGTCATTTTCTATAGACTTCTATACAACCAGAGGAGTCGCCCCTGGTGGTGGGGGTGGTTTGGTTTGACTTCTATAAACCAGAGGAGTCGCCCCCTGGTGGTCAGGAGAGAGAATGCAGCTTTAATACATGAAGCTTTGACTTCTATACAACCAGAGGAGTCGCCCCCTGGTGGTCAGGAGAGAGAATGCAGCTTTAATACATGAAGCTTTGACTTCTATACAACCAGAGGAGTCACCTTTGAGTGTGGTCATTCAGAACAGCTATAAACATCTTTAACTTAACTAATAAGAATTAGTTTGTTTAAAGGCCACAACAGAAGCATAGATAAAGTCCCTTTCATGCCACACTTCTATCTTGTGAAAACCTGTCGTCTTCACAACCCAAAATGCAACCGTCTAAGATTCAACTGTGTTATGCTAGTAGCGGCTAAAGTAGCCTCGAGCTCTGTCAGCCACTAGTCCAGAAAGTTAATTTCTATATAACTTCACACCTCCAGATTTTTGATTCTCAAACATCTTTAATCCCAGCCGAACAAATCTGATTACAGACAGCTCTCTCTGGAGAGGCAAAAGGCTGACACAACAATATCACATATTCAGCATTACCCCCTCGGGACCCGTGGACCGACTTGGATGTGTTCAGTTGGCGAACGATCCCATTAGCTGACGTAAATATAAATCAATAAAGTGGCAAAAACAAGTGTTTGCTTCGCAGAACGACAGACAATGGCTGAAATGCAAATGAACAAACTAATACAGATGTTGCACTGTCAGTCCTGACAGATTAGTTTCTGTCCGTGAGCAGATGGCATGTGAAGCAAGCTGTCACCCTGCATCTAGTCTCCCAAAATCCTCCACACTAACCACACGCTGTGAAAAACAACTGTTGCCAACGGCTTTGGTGCAATCGTGTCTGTTTCGTTGTTTAATTGCCACATTTTTCATGATGTCATTGATAACTGGTCACACAGACAATGTGTGGCGTGATGTGCAAGAATCCACGATGAAGTTTGACAACAGCGGTAAAAGTGAGGGCCTCAAATACGTACACTGATCAACTCATTTGGGCAGAAAACTAATATTTTTTTCCATCCACACTTTCAGAAAACAGATCGGAACACGTTTTACAAATTAAATTTAAACTAATACTAATTTTTAAAATTTGTTTTATAATTAATCCCTCAATACATTTAGTTGTTGTTGTTACGACTGAAATGTAATAGCTACTGATATCTTTTTCCCCTCAAAATATTAATTAACTATATAGAAACACACAAGTATAATCTACCAGAGAATTCTTACTGCACCTACTTTTAATTAAAGACATGCAACAAAATTTTAATAATCTCCTCAAAAAGCCTGATGCATAAAGCGTGACGTGATCTCTGTGACAGCTGCATCTCTATTCACAGAGATAAATCACGGGTAAGTACCGTTAGTATAATTTGACTGAATTTCAGTTAAAATACTGAACTATTCTCAAATTACAGAATATCAAATTAAAGTTAAATCTTACTAGGATTGAACAAAAAAAAGGTCATTCTAGGTCCCCGAATATGGAGATCGATGCACGTCTTTGGTCTGTTGGCATTCAGGTTCAGGTTCAGAATTAATGGGGGCAATATGGTTTCTTTCCTTTCTCAAATCATATGTATTCTTCAAGGCTGAGTGTGGACTGAGAAAAATCATTTTATCAATGTTTGTCTTATTAAAATTATTTTCCAGGTCATATTTCTTTTTTTCTCTCCAAGAGATTAAACGAAAGCAGAGCTGCTGTTCCAAACATTTTTAATCTATTTCCCCCCCTTTTCGCCTGTACAATTCTCATTATTGTTCTATAATGTATTTGAGATCTGGCTCAACACCTTTCCCTCTGAAAAAAAACCAAAAAGCTCTTTATTCATTCAGAGAAGCGCCACCCCCTGCTCCCACTTTCCCGTTGACTCAGCAAAGCGGCATGAAATAACACTGCTTCAATTTGGACTGCTCCTACAATAACCAGATAGAGTTCAAAGGGTGCTTAATCTCACCTGTCACTCAAGCGGCTGGGGGAAGGAAGGCCGACGTGAAGGAAGAACAAAACGGCGGGCCGAACGTGTGCGAGCGATAGCGGCACGGCGCGAGGAGCCGGAGGTCTTTGATTACGCCTCTCAGCGGACGGGTACGCGGTGGATTCGTCATCCTCTTTAAAGAGCGCCGCTTGACTTATCTGGCGATTGTAGCGCTGCCCATCACTTCCTGTTTCACAGAGACAAAACAAAGCATGCTCTGACTGTAATTAACATGCACTGAATTGCTTGCATAGCAAAAAACACATCAGAGAAAGGGTCGAAGTCGGAGTGGATTGGGGTCGGAATTCACAACCTCTGAGGAATGAAGGTAGCCGATTGATCATTACGGCCGCTCGCCAGTCTGTCCATGCTAATGGCAGCATGCTAATGGCAGCATGGGCAGCATGCTAAAGGCAGCATGCTAAAGGCGGCATGCTAATGGCGGCATGCTAACGGCGGCATGCTAACGGCGGCATGCTAAAGGCAGCATGCTAAGGGCAGCATGCTAATGTGTTGCACATGTTCAGCAACTCTCATGCTCTTAGTTAAATGTTTAGCATACGAACATTTGTTAAGCAATATGGTTATTTGTATTACTTTTGCACGTATTTGATCACACATTTTTTTTTTTACACATTAAAACGTTGGCCTGATGATGGCGCCACACGAGGAGGACGACCAAAGTTATTACAAGTCAACCTTGAGGGGAACGTGAATATCTGCACCATACAACCAATAGATGCTGGGACATTTTACTCAAAGCCACAGATGTCAACCTCCTGGTGGCGCTAGAGGAAAAGTCAGGGGGATCACCAAAGTCTTTAAGATTTATCTTCTTGGGATCCAATTGTTGAGATCTTTCTGGACCAAACTTTTTTTTTTTATATATATTGCAACCATAATGGCAGTCAGTCATCTAGCTGAAATGGAAGTAGTAAAATCTTCCACAATAATGAGATAAATTCAGACTTTCTTTCTTTCTAATGCATTTAATACTTGACTTGTTTCTGTATAGGGTTTCTTTAAAGGCAATACAGTAGTACATTAATATGAGATATGAGTTTACAGATAATTACAATCTCTGCTTTTTGAAGTTACACTCATTGTCTTCTTGATTCTTCAGTCCATTTTGTTTCGGAGAATAATGCAACAAACAGATTGTGTATACAAAAGTATAAACGCCTCCTTGCGTGCTCGGAGCTGGCAACACATCGGCGAAGGCTCGCGCTACGGTGCCGATGTGTAGAATACAAACAAAGCTCTCCGTCTCCACTCTTGTGGCTTTAAAATGGCGGATGAATCTTTTTGAGCGTCACTGCAGAACGACTCATTTACTCTGTAATGAAGAACCTCCATTACAAGCATTGGTAGCCAGCTTTAAGGAATGAGACACAAAAGGTTTAAAGGCTTTATTGGAATGTCTTAATGATTAGCTCTGGTAGTTTGTGGCCTCGAGTATATTGGTTGAAGGCAAACCTGTGAGGACAAATGCTTGATTAGTTTGACCATCTTTACTCAGATGATTGAGAGTATAACCTGTTCCTTGCTGCAGCCAAATAAGATGTAATGAGTATTGTGTTCACTTACCTCTGTTGTGTCTCCTCTCCAGGGTGTTCCACCTAAAAGAGTCCCCACGGTGCCTGAGCACCAATTTATGGTTCCGGGTGATACCAATGTGATAATTGGTAGCGGGGTGTTGGAAAAGTTGATTTCCCTATTCGGGTTTGTATGATCTCTATGGTGAAGCGTGGCACCAATAGAGATCATACAGATTATTGGCATATTTAATTATTGGCATTGTATTTAAATGTAGTTCCGGTGGTATAGTTAATGTGCTGTCAGGGGACGCCAGAGATACCTGTACTGTAGGTCATAAGTGTTGAGAAATAAACACCTGGTTGGTCTGCACATAACCTTTGTGTCCAGCTTCCCAAAATCAAGTCGCTACATGGCCATTCTAACACACTATCATCATCTGACTACAGATTCTACATGTGAATGCAGAATCTGGTTTAGCATGGGGCTAACTGGGAGTCTTCTTCTTCTTCTTTGGATTCAGCAGACTAGACTTTAATAGCGTATTGCTGCCCTCTACAGTTCGTTATTAATGATCCATTTAACAGTTGTTTGTATTTTGATCCAGTAAAATACTGTGCAGATATTCCATTCATTTCTTATTTTGAGTCCAGTTCCGGTGGAAGTCTGTGGCGTACACTCACAAATACCACGCAGCAGTGACATGGTGATCAACCCTCAACGACCGTTCATGAATCAAAAATCATACTTAAAGTTTCTGGTTTCTTCGAAGTTCTGTCCTAATAAGAATACTGTGAATTGAGGGTTATTTTATTCTAAAATATACTTTGTGAAGCGTTTTAACAGACAGCTGATGCTGCTGTTTTTTCTCCACTCAAGCATGCATTGAATTGTTTGCATTCTTTCAAAAACTAATTTAAACTATCTGTACATCTGCGAATATACTCAAGTGTATATTAGGAGGTGAAAATGGGAATTTTGATGCGATGCACTTTACACTTTAAAGCAGTCTGAAAAATAGAGCTTTTCTATAAGTGAATATTCCAACTGAAAAGCAAAGGACTGTGTGAATTGGATGAAAATAAACCTGCAGACAAAAGCCGATGCTATTGGGGTCATGAACAGATCAAGGAAAAATCAAGTGTCTTTTAGAAAGTATTGGAAAGAACTTATTAGACTCCAGATCCTTCCTTTATGACCGGGGCTTATTCATGATCTAAACAGGCAGCTTCTTTGAAGCGGAATGTTACGTCTTTTCATTTGTAAAATATCTTGTTCCTTAACCTCCAGTTAAAAAAGTTTAAGGATGATGAGAGCACCGTTAGTCCAAAGAAAAAACTATTAGACCACTTGATTTGTATACCATTCAAGTCAAACTGACAATAGCCGTCTCGAAAAAACCATTCAAACAAAAGTATTTAAGAAGCAATTCTGAGGTTTGAGTAATGATGTAATCACCATGAAAGGGCCAATGATGCTGCATTTTGTAACCATTTTATTATCATCACACTCTACCAACGAATCCCTCCTCAGCCTGTTCATGCTCCGCGATGCGATTGCCATCTTTTCTTTATCACAGATCGCCTTCCAACAGAAAATCAAACTGGAATTAATGTAAAAGCAAAAACTGTCGACTGCTGCTTTTCTGAAAGTTAAGTAAAATATGTAATCATGAATCTATTGACAAAAGGGAAGTTATAGCTCGGAATAAAAAAAGCTAATTGCAGTAACAAGAATACAAAGTCACGTGACTTCATCTGGTATTTCTACTGTTTACTTTTCTATCGTAGCAATGGAAGATTAAACAATCATGATTTAATTTAAGTTTAACATTATCAACAGAATCCGAAGAGGTTACAGTGTTGACGTTATGTAGAAGATGTCTATGTATTGTCTTGCATTGATAGCTACTAAAATTAGCATGCTAACCAGCTAACCCTTCCCGTCTCGTAATACCACGTGTTCCTCGAGATGCGATAGAGAGTCAGCGTCCGGTCTGTCCTCAGTCCAACATGAGAGGTGGAAGTAGAAGAGCTGCCCGAGGGCTTGTAAATGTAGGCGACTGTGGCTCAGTGGGGAGCAGTCGTCCTTCAATCAGAGGATCGGCGGCTCGATGTGTCCTTGGGCAAGACACTTCACCCCAAATTGCTCACGAAGCTGTGCCCATGTTGTATGAATGTTAGCTACTCCTGATGGGCAGGTGGCCCCTCAGCCACTGCCCATCAGTGTATGAATGGGTGAATGATGTCATGCACTTTGAGTGGTCGGAAGACTAGAAAAGCGCTATGCAAGTGAAGGTATTAATTAAATAATAATGCATATTCTGAAAAAGACCTTGGCCTCGGCCTGAGAAGGGCATTCCCCAGCTCCGAGAGACGCAACCGAGCAGTTAGCAGCCGGGTGCCGCCCGCCCGCCCGCCCTCCTCCCAGATTTGGGCTCTAAACAAAACCGAAGACAAAACCACGAAGACAAATCTAAGAAAACCGTCAAGCAACAAAAGCACAACTCTCTGGGACATGCGGTGTCGAACACCAGTCTCGTGGTTGAAAGTCCTGTGTTCAACCTCCGCTTCCGCCTTCCATAAGAGGTCCTAGTCAATATTTATTAGTACATCATTAGCTCTGATCATTGCATGGTCAGGTGGCTGCGTTTAAAGTGTGCGTTCACCATGAAAAAGGATCCTAATTGACTTTCCACTCACGTAGTTTTTATCCCAACCTGCCATGATACTGGGCTGAATATGTTGACCGCCTCTCAAGAAGAATACGCAAAATTTGACCAAACTCTGTGCGGTTAGTAGTTGGCTATTATTATAAATGTTTTCATAACTAATGACTGTAAATTTAGATTTGATGGCTGTATCGAGGTGTTATGTTGCCCTTGATTTTGTTTGGAGCAGGTGGCAACACAACAAAAATCATTCGTTAGTTGCGACAAATGAATATTGGAGGAATAACAATTATGCAAAGTAATGATAACGTAATAATAATGCAATTGTAATTATTCTCTTGGGGAAATATATTTTTTCATCTACTAATCCGATGGCAATTATTTTACACCTTGAACATTGTGGCGCAGTGTAGATGCATTCATTAAAAACGACAAACATGATGTGGGCGGAATTAAGTTCATGAAACTCTACTTTAAATACTGAGGTTCTTTTGAAAGAGAGAATGAGACAGCAGCATGAAAGCACACAATCTATCAAATAGCACTAAAACATCATTAAAATAAAATACTTTCCAATACATTTTTCATCTCGGGCCTTGAAACTGTCTAAACACAGCTTCTGTAAGCTGAAAGCCGGTTGTTCATTTCACTTGGCTTTAGCGCTTACATTGTATTTTACTGCAATATTTATGATGACTCAGCTCTTGTACGTTATAACTGTGAACTAAAAACTCCCAAAATTAAAGTTTGAAGTGTTCTACGCAGCCAGCAGTCTTCTCTAATGGACAGCCTATTATGTAGAGTGTAGGCTCTGCATTAACGGAGCCATAGCTTTGTCTCCAAGCGAGCCTCAACTCCTTAAGACCCATCATTCCTTTCTGTCGCAGCGGCCTGATAAATCAGGGCACCTAATCAGTGTATAAATATTCATGAGTCCGGCTCAGAGTGCTTTTGAAGGTGTAACTCTTCACAATAGCTTGGCGCACCGCCTCCAGTGTGCCACAAATCCTGGGGCCCGGTGGCAAAGTTGAGAGGTGAGGAAGAGGAGGGTGCGGCTGAATTCACCCTTTTAGCATTTAGAGTAAGTTTTTCACATGGGAGCGCCCTAAACTCTTTTTTTTTTTTGTTAAATCCCCCAAGCATACTTTTCTCTCATTCATTTTTCGAGATTGAAATATGAGGTGTCAAAACATGAACAATTATGGAAAATCATAAATTTGTGACCAATTTGGAAACGGGAATGAGGTTGTCAGCTATCTGAGATGTATGCGTTTTCAATTTGGCGTTTCTTAATGCCTGCCAGCTTCTCCCGTCGTACCGTTAAACTGCCATTTCTCCTTGTACTAATTGAACGCTCCCCTGTTCTCTGCCCACACCATCATGTATTGCTCATCTATCATTGTTTGTTGGGAGCCAGCGTGGTTGTCCTTTCCACTGACTTTGAGAGAGCACTTCATCTTATTTGTTTGTTCCCTGACATGGGAATGATGCACTCGACCAGGCTGGCCATTTAGAAGCTGGATACCGCTCAAGAACAGCCTCCTTTATCATCTCGTGTTACCCAGCGCGGTGGCTTTGGACCTGCACACGGAGGTCATTTGTCATTTGTTAAGTAAAACTATTTACCATTGCCATCTAATTTACTTAATAGATAAGTAAAGGCACTGAGCTGAAATACATAATGGACTAGAAATGGCCGCCAGGTATTTTGTATTTTAAGGGATTTAAAGGAACACAGGGTAATTCATCAGCAGGTATCAGTGAAGACGTTGTTTCTGAATCTAAATGAAACCGCTGATGGACGGTGAAAGATAATGGTCAATTCATCAGGACAGAGGACGAAAAACGACAGTTATGTTTTGTATGCTCTCTTTGGGAAATGAACATAACAATAATGTCACTTACGTTCACTGGTTGCAAAAAAGCCAAGAAGGTGACTGTCGTAATCCAAGATGGCGACCGCCAGAACAACAAACTCAAGGCTTCAAAACTGCTTCCACAAAACAATTTATGACGTCACGACAACTATGTCCACTTCTTAATTACAGTCTATGGTCTATGGCTTGCCAGGAAGAGAGCGGACGCAACTCCGTGGAGACAAATGGCTGGCTAGTTAGCTAGTTAGCTAGTTAGCTTGTCAGCTAGTTAGCTTGTCCTTCAAGCGGAGGGACCATTAGAACCAGTGCTGCCTCCGGCCACTTTTCTAAAACAAGTGTACCATTAAAGCATGATGGAATTAGCAAGCTAACTAACTAGCCAGCTGTCCGCTAGTTGTTGATTCTCACAGAGAAGCTTGGATTACAACACACAGAGCAAGACCCAAGGAAGAGCGCCGGGCTCTGAAGCAAATTCGACAAATTACAACTTCCAGGTCCATCACGTGATGCCATTAGATCCAGAAAGACTTTTCCCCATAGATTGCATACATTCCATCGTCCTACGTTGGGAAAGAGACGTCTGTAAATCAGCGTTTTTTTAATATTTCAGGTAAATCAACATCCCCGTATGAACAGGATTAAAGGAAACGTGTGCTTGTCTAGGCCCATGAATATGGAAGAACCCGTTCATTTTATCTGAATTTTATACTTGGAAGTCAAATTTATTTTTTGCTTCATCTGCCACTCAGCAACTTTCATAGGACTGATCGGGCCACTGCCTCCAACGCTGTATCCGGTTCACTTCATACATCCATGGCACAGAGGGGGAGCGACTTCATTCATTGCTCAGAACGCCATTACTCCATGATCTAAAAAAAAAAAGGTACGTAGCCTAAAACAAAAAAACTATAAACACCTGACACCCTCGAAAACACAATCTATTTGATGAAGATGAAATGATGTACTGTTCCAACCCCAGCCTTACCTCCCACTCAGTATTCTTTCCACCTGAGCATGAGCTTCGGTGGCAGCACACCACTTTCTCACTGACTGCTACAGTACAATAAAAGCTTCTGCTGCTCTCTATATTAACACTAGTAAATAAAGCTGGGTGATAATGATTTGTAGAGAGCACAGTCTCTGACTGTTTCCTACTCCCTGCAGGTTTAGAAACAGTAGAGCCTGTAAAACAAAAAGGTTTTACACTGAGTTGCTGATCTTTTTTGGTCCCAACTCTTAGAAACCAAGAAAAATATAGTAAAGCACCAGGTGATGACAGCTTATTATCCGCTACAAATAGCAAATTCAGCTGATTCTCAAAGCTGTAAGTATGACTGGCACCTTTGCATGGCATTTAGAAATAGTCCTGCAGCTTAAAATCCGCCCACTGGGTTTCTCAGCATTATGAAGTGTCTGTGTATTAAGGTCACCGTTTCGATCAGGGTTGTCGCTTCAGGGTTATAGCGGAGGAAAAAAAATCCACTCTCTCTTTTCTCGCTCTCTGAGTCTGTCTGCGTTTCTCTGATGATATTCATTGTTGCCAAAGTCGGACGATGGTGCTTTTATTTTGATTTTTTTTTTTATTTCTCTCCTCTCAAGGAGACACTGTGGAGGCGGAGCCAGCACTAATCAAAACCGCAGGGCAGCTCTTTAACAAGATCCAACGGTTTCTCTAAGGAAAAAGAAGCCTGGAATGGAGGCGAGGTCACCTCAGATGAAACTAGCTCAACCCCCGACCACTTAGACCCACTCGGGGCGACGAAGCTGCAGCCTGGCCAAGACAGCATGGAGGGGAAAGGAACCAACTTCAAGGTCAACGCAGATGAAGTGCACCAAAGTCAGAGGAGACGTTGCTTCAGGAATGCGGCTGCATGTGGGGAAGTCATGCAGCCCTATCGTTGGATATTTTCTAATTAGCATCCATGGATTGGGTTGGAACAGGCGGAAAGGGCCAGTGGCGATGAACTCAAGCATTTACTCAACAAGACAAACGTTGAAATACATAAAGGAATTAGACGAAATTATAAAGAGTCATGCAAGTTAGTTGGTGAACGACTTTAATGTGCATGCTGTTGAAAATTGTCGTTGACTCCACTTTACATTGTTAATTAAAGAAATCCTTTAATCGACTTGTAAATGAGCTCTATATGGCATTCGGAGCAAATCTATGATTGAGGGATTTGCCTCCACATGGCTCTCAACATGGCGATAGCTGAGCTGGTGGCCAGCAGCTACAGTGCACAAACGCTGCAAACAACTGCAACAGTGCTGACAGAGGCAACAGTGTTATCCTGGGGGGGGGGGCAAGAGGGGGGGGGGCGCTAAGCTTCTGTGACAATACTGTTGGTCGAGCTGATTTAATTTAGCTGTTTTAACGCAGTGCAGAGTGGCAGCCATTAGCTAGCCAGCGAGACACACACACGGGGAACATAAACAAAGCACACTATATCTTAGCAAATTAATTGTTTGCTACGATCTGAATGTCGTATGGAGAACCTTTAAGGATGCAGTTGTAACTGCACGTATGCAGGCTAGCTTGTGAAATGGAGTAAGAGCTTATGTAGCATCTGTTAAATAAAGGGCAACTGAAATTGCTTAACACAACACATAAACAACATTAAACAAAAAAGAATAATTGAAACGTCAGAGAGAGAACAGTGAATTGCAAGACAAATTATACTTTTTTGAGAATACAAAAAAAATTATTTTGTTTTCTTGCAGAATGCTATTTGTTAAGGACACCCAGTACATAATACAAAAATAAGAAAAATATACAAAGTGCAGATAGGAGGTTTTTCCCACTTTTCCTGGATAATTTTTCAGATAAAAGGTTTTGTACTTCGATATGTACTTGATGGCTGGCCGCATAATGTGCTAAAAGGCCGAGGTAAAGCTGCATGTAACCAGGTGAACACCTGATTATGATCTCTGGAGAAGACATTCAGATGAAGAGCCAGCACTATGCTTATATTGCAGTGCAACACTAATTAGTCTGAGTATTATGATTCTTTCTGATGGCAGCTTAGCTTACATATTTGTTCATAATTTCAAACAGTGTATTGTAGCTTTTTCAAAGAAAGTTGGCTGATGATGTGCTGCTTGAAGTAACGCTCAGCTACCGATGAAAGTAGTAAGATAGTTAGCTGGAGATGTGAACGACTGCAGCTCACAAAAAAGCAGACGCACACTCTAATCCGTTTCTTTCACTCACTCCATGCACCCGGTTCCATCATGTTGAGAAATCCAAAGATTGCCACGCCCGCTGTGCCAAATTATGATTGCTAAGCTACTGAGCAATCATTGTCAAGGGTAGCTTTTTTTTAAATGGTCAATTGCACAGGTGAGCCATAGAAGCTTTATATTGCATTATGTCATTGGTCTTTCTCTCTAATACCTAAATTCCTCTGGATGATCCAAGAATAATTACTGTGTCTGCTTCACAACAATACAAAAAAAAGCAGCGGGGAAAGACTTCTGTGGCACATTTACATAGTAATCCACAAAAGTAATTTAGAGTGAGGTCTTATTTGGATTAAAGTGTGTCTATGAGCCCTTCACACCATGATATTCTGTGTCTCTGTTGCCATGAGTACAGCAGATGATAAAATATCCCCTGTGCTGTGCACACCATAGTTTCCCATCCACAGATAGAGGAGTCTGCCAGGAAAAACAGTCGGAAACAGACGCATCTTCCAGCTACCCCCTGCGTCCTGGTCTGAGCATTAGGCTACACCTGATGCTCAGGAGAGACTGATTATCCTCCCAGTAAATGAGGGTGCAGGACTGGACCTCTACTAAGTAAGTTCAAGGTGTTAAAAGCCTGTTATTTTTTATCCTCCCCGTTCATTCGCACGGCTAAAACCCCGATACTTAAGGTGGCTGTAAACAGCCGTTAATCCCTTTCTCCTCACCGCTCCAACTTGGTAGGTATTAAGTGATAATAGCTGTGTTCTTAGTCGGGGGCTTCATCCTCTAAAGTGCAGTGGTTTTTTTTGGGACTGAACCCACTCTAAAGGGTCTCATTTCAAAGCCTCCTTAAAAGCCAGCAGACAAATAGGCCACATCCTTCTTTTGCCTGAATCTGGAGGACACAACAGGTCGTAAGTAGACCGAGACAAAAAGACTCCTGAGATGGACATTTCTGCATTTCCACACCGATATCTACATTTTATCGACCATCTGAGCACAAGTTCCTGGTAATTAACTGACTTTACAACTTGACATTGAGCATCTGAACGCATCATTAGTTTTTACCGTGGCTGTTTCCTGATTCCATACTGCACACCAATCCTAAGCAGATTCTGAGCCTGCAGGGTGTTCACACCGTCCTACTCTTTTTAAACTGCCAGTGAGCAGTCGAAAGAAAGAGCTGGAGTTCCTCACATGCAATGCACAGAGGAAATAGAGAAGCTGCTACAGTTGTAGCTGCAAATAATACAGTGAATGCAATGTGAACAATTGTGAACGTTGCATTATGGCTTAAAATAAGTAAGCTTGTATCATCAACAGTAATCGCATTTGATTGGACCGCTTAAAAGTGGGAGGTCTTAGAATGTAATGCCATACATGGCTACAGAGGACTGTGGATCAAAACACACTTCCTTTTTGAGTAATTGATAGATGTCATGATATCATTGGTTGAAATTGGTTGGTACGAGCTAGCAAACTTCATATTTTGTTTCACAGGAAGAAAAGATGTTGGATTTTGATATAAAGATATGAAGAAATAAATGTTTACATATATTGTTAAATAGTTGCACAAAATTACGTTTCATTCATTTCAAGTAGTAAGTAGGAAACTGCAGATCGGTGTGTGTGTGTGATTTATACATAAACTAATAACTACTCGGGAGAGAAAGTTGAATTCCCTCTTCCGGTCGGCACATTTACAACGCAGCGCTCGACGCAAATAGATGTTTTTGTTTGCAAGCAAAAGTGATATCGACTACGCTGCCTGTCGGCGGAGGGAACACGCTCAGATCGGGAGAAGAAAAGAGAAGAAAAGTCGGATCCCGCTCCCCTCCCCTTTTGTCAAGGTCTCATTAAATGTGCAAGTAAATTTCTCAGCAGAGGCTTCGCTGTAAATCAGAGGCACACGCTGTCAAGTGCCTTTGTGTCTGCATCACTGTAACGCTCACATAATAATTTCAACTGGAGCAGCTGACACAAGGCCGCGCTGCAGTGTGGTTCCCTGCAGCTGCTCGTGGAGTCGGGCTGTGATCCACGGAATATAATATCAATACGATATGCTTCATAGCCCACCGTTTGGCATTTCTGAAAGCTGGAGTTGTACGATGTTGTTGTCACACCATAATGTGATATGAAATGCTGCTTAATGTCTAATGTCAACACGCCGGTCCCTCCGGCTCGGGGGGATGCAGCTCCCTGGGACTCCATGGAATCTGGTGACATTTCAATGGATTGTTTATCCCAGAAATGCCTTTCCCACTGCAGGAAAAAGAAAGAAAACAAAAACAAAGATAGGTCAACAGAAGTTAGTGGGTGGGAGGAGCGATAAAGCTCAGTCATCACAGCTGCTGTGGAGGGAGACGACCAAGTGAGTGCGGAGCAAGTGGGAAAATCTCCAGCTCTCTCCACGAGCCACGGGGGGGTCGTCAGGAACATATTAACATATGAATCAGTACGACGCGTCTGAGTCACCCCCCCCTAACCAAATATGTGACGAACCATGTGAGGTCTGCTAACGAGACAGAAAGACAGGAGCGAAGCCAAAAAATAGGGAAATCAGTTTGAAAAGAAGGAAACTTTGCTGAAGTGACTGAAAAAGAAGATGCTAAATATGTTAAAGTCACTTTACTAAGTATGTGAAATGTAAACGCGACATTAGAATTAACTACGAAAACGTCTGCATGCAAAATATATATATATATATATATATATATTTAAAAAAAAAAAAAAAAAAAGCTCCGGCATCACGTTTTAAAAGATAATGGTTTGTTTTGCACCAACATTTTGGATTCAACGTTACGGTTTAAACACGTGAAAAAGAGCAAACAACATCTCCCAACACTGTGTGGTCGTTATATAACTACTATGTGCGTGTTTTTTTTTTTTATTTTCTCACAAAGATAAAAAAAACACCTGTATCCCACCGGAATAAACTGCAAATTGGGCTCGCAACCAGACAAGATCGTCCTACATCCCACTGCCAATTTGCCCAATTAAGTATTTTCATTTATGAGCGACTGGCAGCTTGTACTGGAAGCGTGGTGTCTCTGGTCACGAGTGTGATCATCAGCAGGTGTGCAGATTCTAATTAGCGCGTCCGACTCGAGAACACGCACAGACTGCCTCGTGTCCTCAAGACGCGACAGAAGCCTCATCACAAAGGGGAAAGTGGAACACACACACACACACACACACACACACGCGTTGCTGAAGTTTAGCTTGAAATAAGACCACAACAATAAAGTGTAAATATGTCTCACCAGTGATGGCTGGAGTCCTTCCTCCGCCATCATTCTGTCATCACTCTGACTGCAACCCTACTCTGGGTTCCACAGGCGGCGGCGTCATGATTACATCACGGTGTTGGCTCGAGGCAAAACAAATGAAAACACTGGAGGCAAACATGAATCCCCCCCAAGCCCTCCCTCCAAGCCCTCCCTCCGCCCGAGCCCCCCCTCCCCCTCCCCCCTGAGCCATAGTTACACATCAGAAGACGTCGTCTTGCTGAGCTGCTGGTGCCGGGATCGATATTGCATTTGAGATGATGAATTGTGATTTCAGGCTCAAGCGAGCCACAATATCAGAAAAGTGTTTCAGAGATGTAGGAAAAAATGTGGCTACTTGTTTAGCTTAACCTTCTGCCGGCGCGGCTGCTGCTGCAACGAGAGACTGAATGATCAGAGAGAAATGTCACTCGGTTCATTTGAGGCTGCGTCCACACGACTACGTCTACTTTTTAAAAACACGATTCTTTTGCTACGTTCACACCGAGCCTAAGCGGAGGAGTTTGGAAGCGATGACGTAGACGCCCGCGTTCGCTACTTGATCGGGTCTCAGCGGTGCAACCAAACCAACTGCAGTGCAGAACATCTGCTTCCTGTTTACATCCGCTTCCTGTTTAAATCCGCTTCCTGTTTACATCCGCTTCCTGTTTACATCCGCTTCCTGTTTACAGCGTCACGCACATGCCCAGTGGACGGGAACGGTCACGTGACATGCGTTTTCAAACGTTGCGATCTGGAGGAGCCAGGTGAGCATGTTGTTATGGGGAAATGTTTAGGAACAAAATCTTTAATATACTTGATGCAGCGTTCTGAAAATCCAGTTGAAAGAAATTCGCGAAGGAAGAAATAAAATAACGTTGGCCAAGTTGAAATTGGGCGAACGAAGCCATCGTTTTGAGAAGCGTCAGCTGGTTCACGTACACACATTTTTCACATAACTGAAATTCATTTATTTCATGTATCGCAATGCAATACTTCAGAAATGATCCGCTGCAATAAATATTATCTTTTAAGCCAAACAAATGTCCATCATACGCTCTCGATTCCAGATGTGTTTTCTTTTATGATGGAGGAGGATTCTCGGAGCAATAAAAACTGCATATTTCTTCAAGTAAATATTTATTATAAGCTGTTATATCGCTGAGATTCACAAACAAAAACAGGTGATGAGCATGAAACCGGCACTTGTACTCCGGTGGTTTTGACTCGTTCCCCCCTAAAGGATCTGAATAGGTCCTGTGTGTGTTTACAGGCTTTCTGTGCATGTGTACGCCGCGACACCGCACTGAGCCGCGCTGAAGGAGGCGCCACAGTGCGCCGCCTCCGCCTCCGCCTCCGCCACCGCCACCGCCGCGCATATACGAGAGACACGGGCTTCACACATTGCCTCAAGTGTTACTTTCCCATTGCCGGCTACAACCAAAGGTGCCAGACACTCGGGTCTTTGAAGCTCTCAGCTAAATATATGACTACGCAGAGGGCATAGAATCTACAGCTTCTACAGAGAGAAGCACAGCTGAGGTTTCTGGTTGCTTTTTTTGCCGCCACACGTCCTACTTCAGGTCAGGTCTGGGTCACGATGGCACGGGCTCCCTTCTGTTCCAGATAGCAGATATCACAGTGCATATTAAGACATATTACATTATAAGAACCACCCGTTGTGTAGGAGCAGAGTACACACCAGCTCAAGTGACCGTAGTGGTGACGGCAAATGTTTCGGCCCATTTTACAACAAAGCTGGAATCCATGACAATTGAAAACCTGCAGGAGAAACTGTCTGTTGGGTTTTTTTTTTTTTTTTTTTGGGACATCTAAAAATCCATAAATCACACACTGTCATCACATCAGGCGTTATCTCCTGCTGACAAGCCCGGGCCACGCAGCGCTAAATCAAATCCAGCCATCATCTTGGTAGGTGCAAGAAACCGTCTGCAAGGGAACGAGGAGCGGCAGGTGAAAGCCTTTCATTCGCAGCCTGACATCCTTTCCCTCGCGCTCTCCGGCAGCGGGGTGACCTTGGCGAGGACGGCGAGGCGGCGCGTTAGGAGGGGAAAGAAGGGGACTGGGGGTGAGGAGCTGACGCCAGCCCTTCCTCTGAGGTCTGTCAGACTTGTTATCAATGCTGCCGAGCTGCATTCGGGGGCGTGACGGGGGGAGGGGAGGGGGAGGGAGGGAGAGGGGGGGGGAGGAGAAAGGCAGAGACAGTGATAGAATAACCGCAGAGAGAGAAGAAAGGAAGGAAAGCAGAGGGGGAGGAGGGAGGGGAGGGGGTGGAGGATGGATGGCGGCAGGAAAGGTGTCTCCAGGAGATGGTGACCATGTAGGGTCGAAGGATGCTGTTTGCCCCCCACAGTCCCTCCCTCCTCCCCCCTCCCTCCCCCCCTCCCCTCGCTGCCTGGCTGTCAGCCTTTCAGTAATGAAGTTAAATGAGGGCACGAGCATCGGTCTAGAAATGGGTGATCACTGGTGGCCGGAAGAAAAAGGCAGCAACAAAGAAAAGGGGTCTGCAGGTGATTGACAGAGTGCAGGAGACGCAGTGCTGCCTCAGTCAATCAATAACTCCTTTCCTCTCGAGTCAACCCCCCCCCCCCACCCCCCACCCCCACCCCCTTGCCGGCCTCATCAGCGGCCCCCCATCTCTGACCCGACGGGGGCCTCTTTCCATGTGTCATCGCACTGAAAGGAAAAGTCACCTTCTTCCGTCGGTTAATGGGATTCTTTAATAATGGGGAGATCTGGGAGCAACAAAAAAAAAGAACCTGCCTTTTCATTCTTTAATGGAGCGGCTCCCGGTTGCTGTCGGAGAGCCAGCGAGACTCCGAGATCGCCGCTTCCATTATTCATACTGTACGGTGCCGGCTCCGGGGACAAGGTGACGGGGGAGGGGAGGGGGGAGGGGGGAGAGGGGGGGGGCAATGATAGCGAACTGTGGGTTTTGTCAGTCCAAATACTTAAATGGCACAGAACTAACGAGGGCAGGAGGTTCGTCCCGGACAGTTCATAAAAGAAACCGGTGGCGTGTGTGGTCAACCTCCAGACGATACATTAGTTTCCAGACGAGATATTAGTTATATTAGTAGGCCATTTTATTCAGGATTCCTAACAGGATTTCTGACGAGAGCAGATATGGAATACCTTGTTATTTCTCTGATGTCCATTTACAGTAAACGCTCTGCAATTTGTACATTTAAGGATACACCTGCAAATCCTTCACACCACTGGAGGATATTAATAAGTATTGATTTGCTGATTTGCAGCACAAAAGGTGAAGAAACTGAGGGTAAAACTGAGCAAAAGGAATCACTTTGTTTAGTTAGAACCTGGCTCATTACAAAAAAACAAATTTAATCAGGTTATAAATGACTTCTACTAATCCTGAAATTCATTCTTCAGGGGATAATAAATGTTTTTAACTCTGCAGCTGGTGGAGAGTTGTTTTTTCCTCCAATGGGCTCACTCACCACAGTTGTAGCTGCAAGTCTCTTCGGTTTCTAATGTTTGTTTACTGAAGGTAAGTGAAGGTCTGGTTGTTCATGGACAGGATGTGTTCTTGGTCAACTTACTTTGCAACAATCTCGGGTTTGAAAGTCACCGTGCAACATGTTAAACACGCATTCGCGGATCACAAGGCGCTGCAAAAAATATAGGTTATTTGTAATCACCGTGTGAAAATCGCTGACTCTTCAAAATCCATACGGGACTTTAAAACGACACCAAGAAAGAGGATGGAAAATAATTCTTCAACCGCATCAACCCCTATGAGTTTGTGGTTTCATGATGTAAAACCAGTAAATATATTACATGTGCTGTTGTGCACAGACGTGTTAACGTATAGATTTTTCATAGTAGAAATTAAAAAAATGGAGGTAATGCTGATGATACAGTTCTCTATACGACGTGGCACCTGCCATAAACTACGCAAACCACGAGATATACGTTGAATGTTGACGATTCTAAAACAAAAATAGGTTTCATAAATAATAATATAATATAACACACGATGTCATGAGGTTAACATTGTGAAATGTTTGGTACGGTTGAGGTAATAAAACTACTGGGTTAAGTAAAGATCATGGTTTGTGTTAAAATAAGAACAACAACAATGTAACCGTAACAACCGTAACAACACAACAAGCGTAACTAGACTTTCTTACATCGCGTTTCCTTGCAAGCGTCAAGCAAACGTTTACTTTTTTGTTTCACACGGGACAAGAACTGCGGTCTCCTGGGTGAAAGTCACAGCCTTCGAGGCCGACAGAGACAACGGAGAATTTACATTATTGACCAATAATAATAATTGAAAAGTTCATGTAAAGACTCCTTCATGTTCACGACAGGTTCCACCTCATTCAAACGCCCACTTCTCTTTAAAGTTATGTTTCTTGGACCTTCTAAATAACTTGAGGTGTCTTGAATGCGGCGTTGCTTTGAACCAAACTGTTATTATTTTTCCTTTGTACAGTCAACGTCTGTGCTTCAAGTACATAACTGGAGAGCTACTTGCCCGAAGGCTTTGACCGAACTTCAGTCAGTTTCAGGCCTTAACATCTTGACATCAAAGACGGATCCTTGCTGTACGTCCAGCTTGATCTCGGAGCTCAGAGTCTGGAAGGTGTGAACTATGAGGAAAAGAAAAAAGACTGATTTAAGTCATATTATTGAGGATTCAGAATGGCAAACGCACTTCAGATGTGAATTCATGATGACATGTTTTTGATGTAATGTTTTTTTTAAACCACCTTTTGGGCATCGAGTTTGACTTTTCCTTCATATTTGGTTAAATTCTATCTACCTGCTAAACGTTGCCACCCGTCCAATGCAGGAAAGGATAGTTTCAGACGTTAGTTCAAACAAGTCAGCGCTCATTTTGTGTCAATTTTTGAGACTCCGGAGGCTGCCAGGAGCTGAACCGGCCTCCTCTGGCCGGAGTTTAGATTAGATTAGATTAGATATTAGATTAGATATTCCTTTATTAGTCCCGCAAGGGGACATTTACAGGTGCAAAACAATATACATAGTGAAAGAAACAAGAAACAAGATCCACAGAAGTATTATAAATAAGCAAATATGCATCAAAACAGTAGTAAAAAGACAGTACAGAATCCACAATAACTGAAATGAAATAATTATATACAGACAGAATAACTGTAATTGCACAGGGTGTAATTATAATTATATTGCTCAGGTTTTTAAGTGTTTTTATGGTCTTTTTGTGGTTTTTGTTTGCGACTGTAGGTTGAAGGATCTGGGTCTGTCCACGGTGGGCTGGTTGCTGGTGGAGGTCCCTGAAGTAGTTTCTGGTGAACCTGCATGATTTCATCTGATTTCACGCTGATTCCGACAAGACGAGCATTCAAAATAACTCCATAGAAATAACCAATCTTCTTTGATGATGGTGTAAGGTCATATAGAGGCATCGGTGTTAATTTGAGACTGTTTCACAGCCAGTTAAAAGTTCCTCACAGTAACTTTAAATCAGAGACATTTTTCTTTTGGGAAAAGAATTCTGAATCACTATGAAAGGAGCACATCACAAAAACAATTAAATCACAAATGAGAATTTCCAAGTGAATGCCAGATGCTGCACGGTCCAGTTTAATATCTTTAATTACCTTCAAGCGTCTTGAGTTCAGTCGGGCCTGTCAAAACATCTAGCTCTCTCTCTCTTAACCCTCTAATTACATTTTAATTGGGAACAAGGTACAATTTGCATTAACAACAAGGGGGAAAAGGTTCTCTTTAGGCCTTCCATTGACAGGTGGACAATGTAAATGCTATTACGCATCAGAAAGATACAACACAAGTGTGCACGTCCCTTAGACGTCTCACGGAAATCTTGAACAATACTTTACAGGAGCTGTTTTCCTGAGTGTGTGTTCTTGTTTGTTCCCTTTATGGTCCTTAATTTGCCATCCATCGAGCGGTGATGAGGAGTCTCACTTCACTTGTTCCATTAACTTTATTGCTAATAATATATTTCATTATGGGCTGTTATTGGAAAGAATATTGCAATCTGCTCATGATAGCTCACGTCCAAAATTGTTAATTAAGTAAATGAATGGTGAAGCCAAAATAAATAAATAAAGAACACAAATTAGCATACCGTAATTGAATGTCACTCTTGGTTATTCTGCTCTTTGAACTGATGGATGGGTACCATCCACACATAGGCTGTCATGGAGAAGAGACTCCTTAGCACACACACACACACACACGCGCACACACACACACACACTGAGACACAGAGTCACACACACACACACTGAGACACAGAGTCACACACACACACACTGGTTATCTGTGTGCATTAATCTGCAGTATTGATAACTACATTCAACATAACATGAGGACTCTGCGGGCAAACGGCCTGTGAACACATTTAATCGCATCTCGACAGGCTGCTTTGCTATCAATCACTGCAACGTCCAGAAGATTTATTCCACAAGGCCAACGGTCACGTAAAAACACAACTGAGGGAAAATACGATAACATTTCAACGGAGACAATGACACTTTGACCTTTCCTTTCTGATATGTAGCCAATCTCCAACATATCAGGGTCACTGTGAATATAAATAGTAAAGCTGTGTGGACACGAGCATGTTGGTACATCTATCAGGTTTTGACATTTTCAGTATAGAACGCAGACTGTACATAAGAAGCGGATGTAGTCATCGTGACGTCGCCCACTGGTTTGTGGACTACGGTTTTGAAGCCTAGAGTTTGGCATTTTAACTGTCGCCATCTTGTGACACGAGAGGGTGGAGCTAAGTACAACTGAACGCTGAATAAGACATTTTTAGGCAACCAAAATGCTACAATTAACTTTCAAGAAGTGAAAACACAAGTGAAAAGTTGTAAGACAAAAACACTGACTGCTCCCAGATCGGAAAACACTGTGGTAGAGACCTGTCAATCACAGTAAGCCCCGCCCTAAAGCATTCCCTGCTTTATGGTGTATGTGACTCTAAATGGACCATAATTTACTAAATGAACATCATGCTGTATTGAAGAAGACTTGAAACTAGAGATTGAACCATAAACTCATGTTTACAATGTTTACTGAGGGAATAAATCAAGAGAGAAGTAGAGTCATTTTCTATAGACTTCTATACAACCAGAGGAGTCACCCCTGGTGGTCAGGAGAGAGAATGCAGCTTTAACACATGAAGCTTTGACTTCTATACAACCAGAGGAGTCACCCCCTGGTGGTCAGGAGAGAGAATGCAGGTTTAAGACACTTCCACATTGGCTTCAATTTTCAGACCCGGAGTGTGCGCAAGCAGCTTGGCAACAGAATTACAGCATAGTGCAATAGCTTGCCAAGCTCTGCAAGGGCACCAGAGATGGTAAATGCAGCCTAAACATATTGCCTTTCCAGATCAATGCTATTAAGTGAGTGGGTAGAATACATTAGCAAGTGGTCGGATATTTAGTGGCCAGATACATACACGTATGCAATGGAGAAACCTAGTGTGTAATGTTGCACCAGCCAGAGATTAGGAGAACATCAGTCACTAGATGCTTACAGCGTTGTCTAAAGTCATGTACAGAACTTAAAACACCATGACATTGACTCGTTGACTAATAGCTTGCAGCCAAAGACGCTGCCAGTGTTTTACTTTAACCAGTGACTGCGTTAGCTGCTGACTCTCTTGCTCGTAGTGACGGCAGCGGTTGAAAACCCCAACAGAACAAGTAGGTGTCCACGTGAAAAAAACTTCGATCAAATGAAATCCAAACTCATCCGTGTATATTAATCTACACCAACTATTCACGTAAGTTACTACGAGCAACCACGGACCCATTCCGATGAGTCACCAGCTAACGCGGTCACCAGTTAAACTGAAACACCCGTTGTTCTAAAACGATTGCGATCCTGTCGGGATTCTGTAGAACTTGAGTCCGCTGTTTGAATATCGATTCTGTCAACTGAACATCGACAACCAGACATTTTGATGCCGGAAACGGTTTTAATTCAACGTTTAGAGCTCGATGACTCATCTGGATGGTCGGCGTATACGCATCTTCCATTGCCAACATGTGCACGCACATTTTTGATGATGTCAAAGGTCTAAATTTGCATGAAGTAATTTCATATTTTGACACCTGATGTCCTCTTAAGTGGGCCAAAATGTCCAGCTAATGATAGTCGGCACTATACAAACTGTTCATGCAGTTTAAGTATAGTCCCACATAGGAACACTGCTCCATTAGAGATGCTGCACAATGTAAGAAATTGCAGTAAAATGCATGTTTAATATGTAATAACCGTTCTGATTGTGACCAATGTTCTTTACACAGAGGAAGCCCTTTATTATTCTACATTCATGAGCTCCCTTTGCTCTCCACTCTGTCTCTGCTTCCTCACACCTGCACCTTGAATTTAAGTAGGAAAAAGATGTGTTTTGTGTGTAAGAATCCAATCTACTTGTGAAGGGTATTTTTATACTCAAATGGGTATTGTGCTGCGGGTTAGTTTAAATTCTGACAATGGATCACATTTTATGAACTTGCATATTAAAGCTTAATCCGAAACCTAACGAACAATTATAGCTGTCCAATAAAGATGTTGGAATAGAAAGTACAGTATTTCTCTCTGAAATGTGGAGGAAAAGTCTCGCAAGAAAAATTTCTGCATATCAAAATCATTTAGGCTGATTGCATGATATAAATCTAAATCTTTTCTTCCATACTGCACATAAACACCTACATTTTTCACCTTTGTTATGTTGTCAAACTGTTGCATCCAGATGGCTGTAACTGCTCAATAACCAAACAAAATACTGACGATTTGAAACGAGAAAAGAATTTCAACTACGCTTGCAGGATTTATAGGCCTGTTAGATACTGAAATGGGCTTTAAAATGTGAAATGATGCCTTCACTACTTGATTAGTGGCCATTCCTGCAGAAATTATCGACTGTGAATACAAAGCCGCAAGACGTGTGAGCTCGAAAAAGCACATTCTTTTCCCCTTCCTTCGGCTGAAGTATCCTTTTCAGAGCATCAGTATCGCCGGAGAAGATCACACCCTGTATAGCACCAGCTCCATCACAGCTCCCTCTACCCGGCCCGGAGAAAGATTTAAGAGACAAAGGCAGGCGGGATGGCCGCAAGAAAAAAAAAAAAAAAAAGGGGGGGGCTCTTTGCTTCACCCTAATGAGGATAAGAAAAAATATGGAGTCTTTTCTCTTCCTTCTTAACTCCTTGAGATGCCTGGGTAGGGGTGATAAAGAGAGCGAGGAAATAATGGAGACGCCATTTCATGGATCTGGCTGCAGCAGAGATGGAGGTTTTTCCAGAAATAGAAAAGTTTAAAAGGTGCTGTCGCCTGCTCGGATGGACAAATGTGTCGGAAACAACCTTCAGCAACTCCAATGCTGTTATTGATCGAGATTTAGTAAGAATCTCGCTGCTTGGTTTGCCTTTCACCCCTCGGCTAGTTTTCTTATACGCTTTTTTTTCCATCATTCTTGTTTTATTGTAGACAAAAGCTTGACCAGCTGACCTGCTTTAAATATCCAAAATTGGCTTTTGTCATTGCCAAAACCACATGAACGGTGCAGGAATGCATCTCGCCTTCGGAGGACCGGACCTTTGTTACAAATGGAAACTTAATACTAAGAATTAAACAGATTGAACAAGCATATAAAATGTTTAGTCTTAAAATCTGCCTCTGAAAGCACATGTCCACATGTACTTTGACTTTTATGTTTGAGGGTTTGCCCTGCAAGCTTTTTTTTTACACTGACAAACTGAAACCAAAAAATTCACATTCTTAGAAAATGGCTATGTCTCGGGGTTTTAAACTGACTAGTCAGCTGTTCAGGGGCCAGACTGTATCAGCAAATGCAGTGGGACAAGGTTGGGTTTTATCTGGTCACTTTACACCAAATATATATAAATACAAATAGTATATATAGCAAGTCTTCACCTTCATAGTCTGATGTATTTTAGTTCTATTTGGTGTTTTCATAACCTGACCCACCAGATGGTTTGATACGCACAACCATCTGAGAAGCCGTCATTTGAAACTGCAAAAGGGCAGAAACTTTTAAAACATGGTTGGCAGGTGATTGGATGAACCATCTGTCAATCAACCTCTAACCGTCATCATTAATCATTTTGATTGATTAAAATATATTGTCCATCGAGAAAAGCCTTCGGCGTCGTTCTTGGCTCTTCTTTCAATGGAGAAATACTCTCCGGTTCTAATGGAAGTGTTGCTGTTGCAGCATTTACGCTAACCTCTTTGAGGTCATCGCTCCACGTCGTCTCGCACACCTAAGCCACGCCCCTCGCCGCCCCGGAGCTCCTAACAGGACGCTGATTGGCTCAAACACATTACTTGAAGCCTGATAAGATGGATTCTCATGTGAGCTCGTGACAACATGCTGCTGTGCACGGTGATGTTTTCAGGTCCATCGATTGATGGAGGCCCAGTTAGTTCGGCTGACCTTGTTCTAGTGCTGTAAGTGATACGAGTGCTTCTACAGCCTCCTGTCTACAACTTACTGCACTGCCTGGCACACTGCGATTTAACTTCCTCCTTGCAATATAACGTTTTACTACTTTTCAATGTCATTGACAATATACCTCGCAATATCATGCTTAATATATACCTTCTGTTTTAGTTTCTGTTAGGCTCTGGTGCTAGTATTACTTCTTATACTTCCTATTTTTACTCTTGTATTTATTTACTTTACTCTTATTGCAATTATTGTCTTTTGCACTGGCGCTGGTATTACTTCTTTACAGTTAATTGTATTTCTATTGTTCAAATATTTTTATTCCTTTGTTTTTTTTGTTATTGTCCTGTTGTAATCTTTAATCAAACTCTGGCACAAAAAATTCATGCGTGACTAATAAAGTTCTGTCTCATCTTATTAATGCCACCCAACCGTGACCATCTAACTTACAATGACGACCAACAGTTGAGATCCAGCGTCATCATTTTGGGAGCTACTGTGTTTTGTAATTCTATTGTCTTGTTTTCTATCACTGCTGAGAGAGGAGATCTTTACTTACTGGGATCCAAGCTATCTGCCCATGCGTGACTTGTGGGTAGCACAGCACACAAATGTTAACTATCCCTTTATTACTCCCCTCAGATTGCCTGGTGCTGGACAGAGATGAACTGTGGCTGTCGGCAAGTGTGAATAAATGGGTTTAACAGTGCAAAAGAAAGAGCTACCGGAGAAGAAAAGCCAGATTCCCAAACAGATCACTGCGGTCCCCTCCCCGTCACAGTCACCCCGAACATTTTCCTGGTAAACACTGCGCCGAGAGAGCTACAGGTGCTGTCCTGTCACTTCCAATTAGATGCCAGCTATCCAAATGTAGAGCTCCGTTAAGCAAGTGTCAGGACATCATTAGCGACGGGTCAAACTGCATTATGCTCAGACACCCCAATCGTTATGGCCAAGGAGGCTGGTTTGTCTACGGCGCGCATGAAAATGGGTGTCAGTGGAAGGCAAACAAAACTTCACTCAAACCATGAATGCTTTTCCCACTCGGAGAATCGTACAGTAAGTCCGCGTCTTCTCCCTCAGGCAACAGCCCGAGTGTCCGGCTTCAATACACACACGGTGTCTGGTGAAACTGAAGAGCGTGTTTGATGTCCTGCCAAGAACTCTAAGACATCAGGAGGGCTTCAACAGCCGTTTGGCTCACGAGTCTCCAAAATGTTTACAGGTAAATCTGCTCACTGAAGCCCAGGGTAAGGGTAAGGCAGGATGTGCAGTGGAAGATAATTACTGCACGGCTGTCAGAGCTGCAACAAGCAGGATGAGTCACAAAACACGCGGCCTCCAACGATGCTAAAGCTGAAGCAGCACTTCCCTTTTGTCAGATGTTGCCACATTAAGTTTTCTTTGTTTCAACTGACAAAATATACATGATGTCCTCAAATAATTCACACATAAAAGTATATATATATATTATTTTTGGTTGTATTTCTGCAGACATTGTAAATGATCTAGTGAACTATTCTAACTCTACTTTGTGAGTTAGTGCTTTGAGCTAAACGCTAATGTCACACGCTAACATGCTCACAATGACAATGCTAACATGCTGAGCTGGTATAATGGTTCTTTCACCATCTAAGTTAAGTGTATTAGCATTTATATGAGCAGTGATTACAAAGTACAGCTAAGACTGATGGGAATGTTATTAGGTCATAAACCAATATAATTTTGGTTTCCAATTTTGAGCTGGTGGTGGCACTACAGCAGATTAAGTCAGGGGATTACCAGTTATTGCGCTTAATTCTTCAGTGAACATGAATGTCTTAGTCGAATCCAAGGGCAATCCATCAAGTAGTTGTGGATAAGTTTCACTTAAAATCAGAAATTGGAACCTCGTGGTGGCGCAAGAGGATAAGACAGGCAATTACCAAAGTCAGTGGCAGAAATCCTCTGGAGACCATGATTGGGGAAATCTATTCAACACTATCAAAGAAACCCAGCGACCATAATAAATAACAAAAATGAATGAATACATAATTACAAAAACAAAACCCATTAAAGAGTCAGTATATTTAGTTTAACATCTTTAGATGTTTGAACCTGATCAGACCAGAGGGATACCTGCTAAATTTCCTGGATGATACAATAAATCAAAACTTTTATTAGACAAGACCAAAACATATACACTGTATATGTTTTTTTTTTTTTTTTTTACGATTTTCACTTATTCATCTGTCAAGGCTTTCAATCCATCTTCAAATCCCACACGGCTGACTTCCCATTGACTTTTTGTGTAATTAGAAATAGTTACATCAGATACTGTGTGTTTGAACGTGGCTCGCACCTATAATGACATACAATAATCTCAAAGCCGCTATCGGTCACAGAATTCATTAGCAATCCTCCCTCGATGCTACGCGATCCGGTGTTTTTTGCCCTCAGGCACTTTCCATTAACCTTCAGCTCTTTTTTAAAAACACACCCATTAATGATAAAATTCCCTCAGTGCAACTCTCTGTAACAAATCTATTAGCGGCCAATCCCGTATATTTCTTCGGGCACGCCTCGAGCTAATCGCTCTTCAGCGCTAACGTTTCTCGATGCAGTAATAAACATTTGAAACGGGATGACCTGTTAACTCAAAAAGCCTGTAAACCGCTGGAGGGCTAAATAATTCTCTCTATTACATCTGCTACCGGTACAGAGCTGCAGTCAGACGAAACCCTCGTAGCCTCTAACAAATCTAATTTTCCGGATTGTAGAGAAACAGTCCCATTCCGTTTCTTTGACTGATAACAATGCACGTCTGCAAAGTTCATCAGGAGTTTTGAATGCGTTTCATAAAAACCAATAACACGTCGCATTTGAGGATTTTTGTATTTTATTTATTTTTTTTAAAAGGAGGCAATGAGGAGTAGTTTGGTTCTGTCCTTCCTCCGTGAGCCGGCCCGGGAGAAATCGAGCAGAGCGAAGCGAAAAAGCAGCGGGATGTTTTGAAATGGATTAATGCTCCCACCGTTTGAGGTTAACAGCCTGTCGCCGGGCTTCCTTATCAGATGGCCAAGATCAATGGCACAAACACGTCCGCTCCCCCAAACAATCTGCCCGAGCGGCGCCGGACGCTGCACTGAGAATGAAATAAAATCATTATCCAGCAGCCAGCTGCTATTTTATAGCCATTTGTCTTCCGAATCTCACACGGTGTAAAGAGCGGTATACATTGACCTGTTGAGGGAGATGGATATTACTGTTGGAAGACACGTTTCAAAACTTGGAAACAAGGCGGCACCTGACACTGTTAAAAAAAGAACAGAATGTTTTTTGTTTTTTTTAGATGTACTGGGTGATTACAAATGTCGGATATGTAGACTGACAGTATAATGTCTTACGAATAAGTCATATCTACCCTCAAGACTTGCTTTATATTAGTGAATTGCTTCATATTAGTAAATATTAATGCCAAGAGGTTAAAGTGTTGCGTTGCCTGTGTGTATGCCTGGAGTTTTTTTTAGGTATTCAAGTGTAAGCCTTTGCACTCCTCTTAAGCCAGAAGAGTGTTTGCTAACAGGTTGTTTGATTTCATAAAAACAAAATGTGTTGGCAAAGAACGTGTCGCGATGCCCCAGCAAGCTTTAAACATTACATTATAACTGTTAACGGCATCGAAATGTCTGGTTGTTGCATGTTAAGTTGTCAAAACCGATATTACAACAGCAAACTCAGGTTCTACTGAATTCAGTGTTTCAGATTATGGCGCGACCGTGTTAACTAGTGTTGTGGCTGAGTTTCTTCCGTTTATTGCGTATTCTGCTCGATGATGGCTAACTTCCTTAAAACCTAATTCTGTATAAACTTCACAACTATTTCCTATCTGACTGCTAGTGAGGCGCCACAGGAACTCACTTACGGGACCTCAGTAATTGACCACCCACAGAATACCAGAGAGATTGGATCAAAGTTCAATACACGTAGATTTATTTGCAATGCACAGATTACAAATAACTCGAGTTGCTGTCCGGAAGTACAACCCACGAACATTCAGATTGACATAGTTTTTATAATGACACATTCTGATTCAGGTGCAGCCCCCGGTCCCACCCCTTAACCCCCGCCCCTGCGGCCATTTTTACCTCGTATCAGGTGACCTCATACCTCACGCACGCCATTTCAACCAGTTGACGCCGTCTCAATACCGAAACTGATTATTTCACTGTCTGCCTCGTGTTTATTTTCCCGTGCCATAACCTTCCCCTGCTACTAGCCATAATATCCACAACAGCTGAGCCTAAGGCGCTAACTTATCGTGACCTTGTCGTCTTCTGCCTTCACTGGGTTCTCATCTCTGTACCTTATCTCCTGAGTCTGTCTACCCCCCCCCCCGATTTCTATGGGCCTGCTTACAGATCTGGTTCATGTATGTAACTTCTAATACTATGTCAGTTATTAACAGATACATAAAACTATGAATATTGTGCTCTTAATAACCCTAATATATGTGTTAATGTGGCTTCATAGTTTTCCTAAGCGTAAGGCATTTATGAAGCATACTGGTGACTCTTGGCCGATTGCATTCGCTGGTTGCTCGTGGATAATAAACACAGATGAGAACGTATTTAAAATGACTGATTGAAGGCATTTAGGAGGACACCGACATGTTCTGTTTTTTTTTTTTTTCGTCACTAGTTAACACGATCTCTTCTTAAACCAAAACCCAGACGGCGTCTATGGCTGCAAGCTTTTAAACGAGTTGACGACCACTGGACTGACCAAAAATGATTGTGTTAGTTAGTGTTTGTCATGATGGATTTACAAACTGTTAATAAGGGGGCTACTGAGTGGAAGCAGGGATCCCACCGGAACATGATCCGGGACCAGCACCCATCTGGTTGGATCGGGACCAGCACCCATCTGGTTGGATCGGGTTCTTCCTTCGTCACTATCAAAATCATCAGCTCGTGATGTTCGGGGAAATGAAAACATTCGATTGTGATTCCCATCGTTGTGGGCATATTCTACTTGGCTTAATTGTCAGAAGATGCAACAATATTTTCTGTTGCTACACTTCGCTGTTCACTATGTTGTTAGCACTTAGGCGTCGTCTGTGCACCACGGTGGTTTTTATCTGTTCCACGACCGCCGGGTCAGCAGGCTTTATTATCCTCCCAAAATAGTTTCAGGCAACATTAAGCTGATAACTTGTGAAACTATGGAGTGCGTTTCCTTTATATACTGTTATAATTGTGTTGACTCGACTTATTATTTCCCCAGTAAACAAACAGCGAGACTTGAGTCCGTGCCCGTGACTCGTTACGGCTCAGCAGTGAGAGTTTACGGCTACATTAAAGCCCCCGAAAGGAAAACATGTTAGTCATCAACCACAACGCTTAGAGCAGGAAGAACTTTGTCCCACATTACTGAGTGAGTTTGTAACAAGGTTCACAGGGTGTAAGGCCTCTGCTAACAGTGAGTTTGTAACAAGGTTCACAGGGTGTAAGGCCTCTGCTAACAGTGAGTTTGTAACAAGGTTCAGGGTGTAAGGCCTCTGCTAACAGTGAGTTTGTAACAAGGTTCAGGGTGTAAGGCCTCTGCTAACAGTGAGTTTGTAACAAGGTTCACAGGATGTAAGGCTTCCGCTAACAGTGAGTTTGTAACAAGGTTCACAGGATGTAAGGCTTCCGCTAACAGTGAGTTTGTAACAAGGTTCAGGGTGTAAGGCCTCTGCTAACAGTGAGTTTGTAACAAGGTTCACAGGATGTAAGGCTTCCGCTAACAGTGAGTTTGTAACAAGGTTCAGGGTGTAAGTGTTACGAAGTGTGGTGGTGGACCCAAACGCAGACCAGGGAGTAGAAGGAGGAAAATGTTTACTGCCAGGGAACAGCTAGGGAGGAACAGTCGGGGAATGGCAGGGAAGTCCAGGCAGGGAACGGCAGACAGACTGGGGAACCGGGAGGATGGATGACTGCGAAAACAAAGACAGGGTCAGAGGCAAGGCAAAAACAATTGGGTTCAATCTCTGAAGTTTAACAGGAAGGTTCACAGGATGTAAGGCCTCTGCTAACAGTGAGTTTTGGTAAAAAGTAGAATAGGTGGAGAAGCAAGCATTTACATTCAAATATATGCAAATATTTGTCTTCACCATATGTTGTGCCAATTCTTTTAGATGTTCATTTTAGAAGAGGGCAATAACGAGTAGGTTTGTGTGATTATCTGGCCTCAGCGCCCTCAAATCTCTCTCTTTTTTTACGATGGAACACCTGATGAATTCCTTCGTCACAAGAAAAGTAACTCGGGATCCCCCTCAATGCCCCCCCCCCCTTGTTGTTGACCAAAAGTTTGTTGTGCTGCTGCGTGTCATTTCTAAACTGATTGTGAAAGTCTACCTGCAGCTGAGTAGCGCTTCTCTCTCATTTAAACATTGTTAATATAGTAAACAAAATTACCCATGAATGCAGCTTTGAATGCAACATGGCAATAAATAAACTATTGTTGCTGCACACATCATTTTTCAAGACCTACGTATCTTTGGAGTTGCCCCCTCAGTGTTGCAGGCAGAAGTGTGCTCAAATCTCCCGTCTTTGTTTTCTTGACATTAATCTTGAGGTAATTGTGTTCACATCAGCGGTTGAGGGGCCGAGCGTCTCTCGGGAAATCAAACAGGGACTCACGCTGAAGCCGCCGTGTGCTGTTGAAATGGGATTTGTAGATGAAAAAATGAAACTTTCATCACTTAAAAGACATCTCAAATGTTGGATACTTCAAAATAAACCTTTCAACGGTCTCAAAGCACATGTAGCTACGATGAGAGGCATTTGGCTGTCACAGTAAAGAAATAGAGGCATCAATCCAATAAATATCAATGTAAACAGAGTCAGACCTGCCAAGATGTTTGTTTCTTTAACCACGTTCTTTACCTCAACAAGTGGGGTTTTGTGCAGAAGCCGAACCAAAGTTATATAATATTTACCAGGGATTTGTAGCAGTTTTGGAAGATAAACAAATGAGGTGTCAGATCACATCTATGTGTCGATAGATAGATAGATAGATAGATAGATAGACAGATAGATAGATGGATAGATGGATAGATGGATAGATAGATAGATAGATAGATAGATAGATGGATAGATGGATAGATGGATAGATAGATAGATAGATAGATAGATAGATGGATAGATGGATAGATAGATGGATGGATAGATAGATGGATAGATAGATAGATAGATAGATACTTTATTAATCCCGCAAGGGCACATTTCTTCGCTACAGCAGCATTTTTACATACAGGTTAGAACAATATATACAAAAAATAGAATAGCAGAATAAGAAGAAAATAAGAAAAATAAGAAAAATGCACAATATATACAACAAATAGAATAATAATAAGAAAATATAAGAAAAATGCACAATATATACAACAAATAGAATAGAATAATAATATCAAATTAACTAACAAAACAGTATTTCTTCATGGACAAATGATGAATATGCTGGTTCTGTTGGATTGTTCTTAACTATATCTATGAAAAGTATATAACCCACACAATTGCTTCGTATGTAATCAATGCGATCGATTACGACATGTCCCGTGAGAGAGTCGCGGTTTCTCACAGGAAAAAAACCTCGTAATAGTAAAACGATCTTTTTAGTAGTTTTGTTGCCTGAGCAACGCAGGGCGCGCTGATTGCTCCTGCTGCTGGATATTCGTAGGAATTGTTTGAGGCAACAGAGTCTGACGGCAATTCGGGAAATTGTCCCAAAATAAGATTGCCCGTTTCTTTTTTTCATGTCCCTTCGGCACAACTTTCTTTTTATTTAGGCAACAAGACCACAAACGGTTAGGGTTTAGGCAACAAGACAACAGGCGGGTAGGGTTTAGGCAACAAAACCACAAACGGTTAGGGTTTAGGCAACAAGACCACAAACGGTTAGGGTTTAGGCAACAAAGCCAATTCTTAGGTTTAGGCAACAAGACCACAAACGGTTAGGGTATAGGCAACAAGACTACAAACGGTTAGGGTTTAGGCAACAAGACCACAAACGGTTAGGGTTTAGGCAACAAATCCACTACGATAACTCAAAAACGTGGTATCTCTCGGTTGACCGTCCTGCTTGTTGGATTGTGGTATTATTAAGTACGTCTCTTGCTCCGACTGTTGCTTGGTCGCGTGGATGCGATTACGCTACCAATCGACTTTCCGTCGGCATTATTTTCGTTCCGAGCGTCCCTCGACACGAACCAATGGATTTTGTGCATTTCGTGAGTATTTCATGAGCTTCCATGCGACCTGGCTGGAGGAGGATAGGTCGTGTGGTTTCATTTGGAGGACTCGCCCACTTCGGGCTGAAGCTACGCAGTGGCAGAAAGTCCATTTTGTAAACAAAAGGGGTCGAGGTCACCTCTTCCTCAGCTGTGCCATCGAGGCTGAGTTATAATAAAGTAATAATGGAGCCAGTCCAACATAAGGAGAAGATAAATTCAATATGGCAGAGATCAGTCAAACAACACATTCTGCTGGTGAGTTTTGAGTTGTTTTAGCCCAACAGTGAAAATATAAACATCTCAAAGGTTTTAGATGAATATTTTGGATAGATATTTAGTTTCATTTTGGATTAGTTTCATTATTGTATATTTTTCTTTTTGAGACAATACATAAACAAAGGTGAGAAATGTTTCAAAGGTACAACAGCATCCGGTGGTGCTGCTGCTCGCAGAGATCATTTTCAAAGCTCGTCTTTGGTGCTGCATTCATGAACACTCCTGCAGGTGGGAATTTTCAAACGGTAGGAAAAAAAAAATCTTTGCTGTTCTGCGGCGGATTCTCGAAACTCAAAGAGTTTGGAAAAACGCCTCTGAGCGCAGCTGCAATAACAACAACAACAAGATACAAGTTATGAAAACTTTACTGTGATGGAAGGTGGAAAGAAATGGAAACCAGTGGCTCTCTTGAAGGTAGAAAATCATCCTACAAAGCTATGGTGTGGATTGAAAACTGGATTTTAAATATGGTATTGTAAACTCACATATGTTCGACCTTTTTAAGGTTCTAAAAATCAGCTGCAAACAGCACAACAGATGTTGCTCTTTCTGCGACTTAATCACATTACTGTGATCACGAGTGATACGTTTGATTTCATTACGGATGGAACGGAACATTAAGCAAACATGAAATTCTCGTCATGCACAGCTACGAACATACAGTACCAGCTCGTTCTAGATTAGATAATCTCTCCTCGAATCTGTGTCCCGAGTCTGATTCTTATCGGGCAGCGCAAAATAAAAGGTCAGTGTACATCGGTGGGATGCCTTAAAAGGTTATCGAGCTCCATCACATTTTAATGGCATCGGAGTCACTGACAGGACTGGGAAAAAAAAAACAGGTACATTTGGCAACAACAAAAAAATAAAGAAAGAAAGTAGGGGGTTCAGTGAGAAGCCTCAAGCAGCTGTGATGCAACCCTGTTGTTGTTCTGCTTCAAACTGATGCTCCTGCGTTAGATCCTCACTTTGTGCAGCTCTCTGAAGAGCCGAGGCTTCCTCGTACCGGATGAGGTCGACGCCTACGTTCCTGCTCTCCTTTTAAAAGGTCACGGGCAGGTGGACGGCGACTCCTCGCCCTTACACATCCAGTGTCTTGTATTAACTTATCGATCCAGTCGGCGTCAACGAGGGGAGCATAAAGGTTACAGCCGAGCGTGCCCCCCCCCCCCCCCCTCCTAACCTCCCATCCCTCCTCATTAACTATGCAGATGGTCTGGAGACATTAAACTTGGCGGTAAAAAGGAGCCAAAGCTACTATTTAACTCGGGGAAATATGGCCCATAAATAAACCCTGCTTTAATGGAATATTGGCAGTAACCTTAACAGAAATAATCTGAGGCAGTGCAGCTATTTCCTTCCAAAAGTGGATATTTTACCTTGGAGAGGGCAGGAATAGTAAACATTGCAATAAAAGATGAAAATGCGGATCAATCTCTTTTTTTTTCTCTTGGCAAGTCAGGACACGAGGCAACGCCGTTTGCCTCTTTCCAAAGTTGCCTCTGCCTGATCGTAACCTGAGATTTGTCTCTGTGGGGTGTTATTACAATAAGGAGATGCAGAGAGGCAGATGCAGGTGTTTGCCAGATGTTCATGCAGAACGCTGGGGGGGGGGGAGGGGGGGGCATTCAGTCATTCGGCGGTATACGTGTCATTGATGCCGTTTGTCGTGGCGCTTTAAATTTCAAAAGGACACGAAAGACAGACAGATTACAGTTTCACAGATCAATAAGAAGAGAAACTTCTTAATCTTTCCACACACACACAACGAAAGGCTCATTGGCTTCATGCAGTGAAGCCAATGACAACCCCTCCCCCTCCCCCTCCGCCCCCCCCCCCTGTATTTTTGCTGATGTTACAGGTTACACGTAGCCTCCACTCCTGCACTTATTTTCTGTCTCTCTATCATTTCACAGTCAGACCTCATATTGGATTAATATCCTGTAGTTTCGTTGCTTTAAGTGTTGATAGCAGCGGAAAATCTGGCATTCAGATTGAATGCAAATCAGGAGAGGCTCAATTTGTTGCTGGAGGCTCTCTATGCAGCGTGTTTTTTTTTTCATTTATTTTTTTCTTACTCACATTTGGCGGTGAGCTGTTGTGCATCTTGTTTGGTTATTGAATTTATGTCTTAATATTGTGCAGGTTGCAGAAGTAAAGCACCGGTACACAGTGTTTTTTCCTTCTTATTTGAAGGTAGGTGTTACGCACACAACAAACATTTCTGATAAACACATTTTTTTGCATGATAACCGGCTGCTGGAATTCAACGGGGCCTCTCCTCAGTGCGAACATGAACGAACATAAAGAGGGGCGGTTTTCAGCTGAACTCCGGTTTAACATGGAGCCGGTGGTGCTTTGCAAAAGGCCCTTTTCCTATCTGCCTTGTGCTGTTTCCAGTCGCAAGGTCAGAGAAGTCGTCGTTTTTTCTTACAAAAATCGAGCACACACTCCATAAACCCCTAAACCTCAGCATCACATATGTCGAGGATGTGAAATTAATGAATTCCACGCTTGCTGACACGGCTCCTTCAACCCCGTCGACCCCCGGCAGCCCTGCAGATGCAATCGTCCTCCTTTAGCTTTGATCCGGTGCTTAATAATAGATCGTGGCCAGCTAGTCAAGTCTTCCTCTTGCAGAAGCGGGGGTGGTGGGGGGGGCCTCCAAGGCCTCCAGTAGCGAGGCTGCTGCTCTGCACCTCTCTCTACAAGAGGAGAGCGAGGCGTCCTGCCCACGGCTCCTCGCTCTGCTTTTCCTCTTCCTAATAGTTTGTGCCGGCGAGTCGGAGGTTCACGCCGTCACACTGGGAGACTCAGAGACCCGGAGAGGAGCAATTCTGTGGTTCACTTCCACGAGCCGAGAAAAATAACCACAAGGAATTGCTTTATGTAATCTTTTATGTCTGAGTCTGCATCCTCAATTTATGAGGCTGTAAACAGTATGCGCATATTTCATCACCGCAAGGCGAGAGAGAGAGGGAGAGAGAGTGTGTGGGTGTTTGTGGACGTGGTGGAGAGAGGAAGGAAGGGGAGGAGGTGGAGGAGGGGGGGAGGTGTTATAGCACCACAATATTAGAACGTGAATAATGCATTTAATCCACCTTTTCAGTGTAAAATAAGAATGGGCCATTAAAATGCTCCAAACTGAAATTGATGACAAGCATCAGGATTGCCGGGCGATCCACGGTGCTGTGTGGCCTCCGAGTCCTGAGATGAAGCGGGTTCTTTCCCCCCGAAGTCAAACATGCAGCGACTGACTCACAGTTCAGTCTGGAACAGCTACAGCCTGAATGTCTTCTTCCCTCCAAAGGGGGTATAATTCATGTGAGTTATTCCACGTACCCTCAAACTGTTCGTATAATATCTTACATGAAAGTTACTCCTCATTTTTCGTGCATTCTCCTATGACTGAGTTAGGTTCAGGTACATACAAATATACATATATATATATACATATGGGGATTT
This sequence comes from Ophiodon elongatus, assembly GCA_016806645.1. NCBI lineage: Eukaryota > Metazoa > Chordata > Actinopteri > Perciformes > Hexagrammidae > Ophiodon > Ophiodon elongatus. The sequence continues at coordinate 417,980 of JACSYO010001051.1, forward strand.
GGGGTTAAAATAACTGCAGGAGTGGCGTTGCTCCTCGTCTCACGCGGCCTCCTGGCCGAAAGACCGTTTTTTTGTTTAGCCGGTCTTCATGCAACTTCATGCAAATTACATACAACTCAATTTCCTGGAATATCAACATGAACTAATCGCAATATTTTGTATTTCTTGTGGAGGTTTCAATTTATGTGAATTTCAGATTTCTGCAAGAAAAAAGCTTTTCAAATGTCCGTATGTGCAGATGACTTGTTTTATACATTTGTTACGACTTGCCTTCCTGTTGCTGATAAGTCAATTGAGAACCAGTTCTCATTTTATCTGGTTAAATAAAGGTAATATACAATAAATAAATAGAAATAAAAAATCTCGCGAACACTTTCTATGAAGATCCTACAATTGCTAAATAACCTTAACTCACAAAGTCATGCTGTAGCTTGTCATTGATGTTCATAAGATGTTATTACACTTTATAATTTATAATGTTATGATACGATTGAGCCGTTCTCTATGTGTTGTGGAGTTATAACGTGCTGTGAAACCCAGAACCGAAAGAAAATGTATTGACATGAAAATTAATCGCACAAAAAAAAAGAAAACAGCCCCCGGTGTGTCAATTAAAACAAATTGTATGATTTCCATGCACACAGGGTTTGTCTGCAGGACGTTCACAGCCGACCTGAATGGGATAAACTAGAAACATGCGTGCATGTGCATTTATTTGGATCGGCGCGTCACTCGGCCCGTGCTGGATATCCATTTGTCAGCGCGCTGGAGAAAACTGGGAAAGAGAGCATCGACGTATCGATGGATGAGTTAAGGTGAGAGGGCACCATGGGAAAGAAACCGGGGCCACATCCTGTTTACGTGGAAATCAATACTGTTACAAGTCTAAATGGTGAGAAGCGTCCGGGTCACACGGGGGAGGAGGGGGAGGAGGAGAAGGAGGAGGAGGAGGGGGAGGAGGGGGAGGGGGAGGGGGAGGAGGAGGAGGAGGAGGAGAAGAAAAAGAAGAAGAAAATAGAGGACATGAGAAGAAGAAGAAGAAGAAGAAAATAGAGGACATGAGAAGAAGAAAAAGAAGAAGAAAATAGAGGACATGAGAAGAAGAAGAAGAAGAAGAAGAAAATAGAGGACATGAGAAGAAGAAAAAGAAGAAGAAAATAGAGGACATGAGAAGAAGAAGAAGAAGAAGAAGAAAATAGAGGACATGAGAAGAAGAAGAATAAGAAGAAAATAGAGGACAGGAGGAGAAGAAGGAAGAGGAGGAGGAGGAGAAGAAGAAAATAGAGGACAGGAGAAGAAGAAAAAGAAGAAGAAGAAGAAAATAGACGACAGGAGGAGAAGAAGAAGAAGAAGGAGGAGGAGGAGGAGGAGAAGAAGAAGAAAATAGAGGACAGGAGAAGAAGAAGAAGAAGAAAATAGAGGACAGGAGAAGAAGAAGAAGAAGAAAATATAGGACAGGAGGAGAAGAAGGAGGAGAAGAGGCTGGATAACGAGGGAGGTGGGAGAGGATGTGTGTGAGAGGAGGTGTTTTAATGTTTTAAAGAGACACGAGTAGAAGGAGAGAGAACATTGTGCTTCTGCCACCCTGAACACTGTGGTGTGATATCAGATCACTTTAAAGAGCTAAAACAACGGGCCGGTGAGATGGATGACACACCGGAGCATGGGAGGGGGGGGGGGGGTGTGTGGGGGGGGGTTATTACAGCGTAAACAGGAGGTTGTGAGGACGCTTTATGCGAATAGAAACCCATCAGCTTTTTTTTTTATCACCAAATTTCAACATCAGCGACATCAGCTTCTCTAATTAAGTTCCAAAACAGCAACCTCTGAGAAAGTGGTTCAATAACTGGAAGTAAACGTGGCTTTTCAGTGTGTTGTCATCCAGGAGTTCTCACTTTAATATTCTTCTTCTTTTTTTTTTTTTTAACGTTCACATTACGCAACACCAGGAGCAGCTGCACACTTCTGCTGCCGGCCAATGAGCAGCGGACTCTACGAGGTGGGACCCAAGTGCCTTGTTGAGAGGACGGAGAGTTTTTAATTCAAATGTTTTGTTTTCGCCCTTCAGCCTTTCTCATAAATATTCCCGTAGTGAACCTCTCGGAGCGCGGCCGCGGGAACCGATGAGATCAACGCCTTCCAAAAACACACACACTTGACTTTGGTTTCTGTTTTCTCTCCGTGAGAGCAAACGTAAAACCTCGATTATTGCTCTCCAGGCTTTCAAGACCTCGTAGCAACGAGATGGGATGTTTTAAAAAACAGTTCAATGTTCGAGCTTTTTCCAGAGCTTTCAACTGATGAAATGTGAGCTTTGTCTCCCTGATGAGTCCTGATGTTCTTCCTGATGATGGTAATTGACGGCGAGGCTCCAGACGCCGTCCCAGAATGTCCCGAAAAATAGTTTCAACCCTCCTGTGGTCGGTGTGAACCGCACAGTCTCTGTGATTGTCATCTGAGGTGCTTATTAGCAAACAAAAAATTCAACTGATTATGAAATAAATGGTTGCATTTTTATTCGACGACGGCGACAGCGTGACGCTGTGTGTGTGTGTGTGTGTGTGTGTGTGTGTGTGTGTGTGTGTGTGTGTGAGGGGTGGGGGGCGGGGGGGGCACCTGTCTGCGGTTGAAGGTGAGGACGCTGGCACTCCTGTGAAGGAGTCCCGGGACGAGGGGGAGGAAAGGTCCAGACCTCATCCCCAAGTCAACTTTGATATATTTACCACGCGACTGCCGTTTACTGAAGTCACGCCACTTTTCTCTTATTTGAACCCAAACCACGATCCTTTCCTGAATCTAACTACGTAAGTTTTTTGTTTTGCCTCAAACTAACTGAGATGTGTCCTGTGGAGACAGAAGTCTGTCTGCGTGCGATGACACGTGTTGATGGACTTTTTTTTAGGAGCCGTTGTATGAGGCTGCAGCTTCATTCACGTTGATAATAAGCAGCACAGTGACCCTCCCTATGACTGATGCCACTGAATATGAGGAAGAGCTGGAATAAATATGTACTGTAATATATAAAATGAAGCATAATCCTTGCCTCCACTACGCAGAAAGCGTGCACTCCCTCACTTCTTCATTGAAATGACCATATCCCCTCAGAATATTCAGTAACTCTATATCCCCCGCGGCTAATACCACTGTTCTAAATCTGTATGATTCTGATCCCTACATCAGCACGGATTAGCGCTCTCCATCCGCGTGTGTGTTTTAAATGGAAAGCACGAGCTGGGACGGTACCGCGGCATCAATTAGTCATGAAATGTCATCATCGTTATTGAGACGGCGTTCTGACACCTCTATTCTGAGCGGAGGGGGGGTGGGGGGGAGATGGGTGGGTGGGGGGGGTTTAAATGAAAGCTTATAAAAATGAAACGAGAGGAATGGAGAAATCTCATCTGATGGTGCACACACAGCTCCGGATAAAATATTAAAACGCAGAACCTCCGGGGCACGGCGGCTATCTGGTTGTCGATAAAAACCACTCGGAACGATTTGAAACGGAGCTAATTGGGATGAGGAAGACAATGAGGCATGGCGGGGGGGGAGGGGGAGGGGGAGGGGGGAGGGGGGCACACGCATAATGAGGAAGTTAAGAGAGCGAGGGGCCGAGAGCACGTGATCAGGAGTTCTTCTGACTCCACTGAATCGTTGCACTTCTCTCTGGCGGGGGCTCAGATTGTACGACTGCACCTCCATTTCTACGGAGATGAAATCCAAAAAAAAAAAAAAAAAAAAAAATGAAATGAACAAAAGGCCTTTTTGCTACACAGATACATTTTCTCTCGGCCCAGAATGGAATGAGTCTGTCTGTGGGCCCTCGCAGGAAAAGTAATCACACTACAGGAGGAAAAAAAAAAGAAAAGTGCCCAACTTTTGGTGATGTTGGACTCGGGATGAAGGTACATTGATAAAGCTGCATGCCTCCTAAAAATCAAAGCGCTGTCAGTTCTCCGCACGAACAAAGTCATTTTCTCGGCGCCTCCTCTCAGGCCTTTGATACGCTTTAATAAATGTTAATAGAATACGCAGCGCCCGGGGTAGAGTTTAGGAATTACAAATTGCCGAGCTCATTGGCGGGGCCTCGTCGCGGGACTTCTTGGACTCCCAACACCTTGACACATTCCCTGGAGGTCTCGCACGGGGAAGGAAATGAGAATCGGGCGAGAATGTAAATTTTGAGTGGAGGCTGCCAAGGGAGCGCGCAGATGGTTGTGTCGAGCTGGCAAAGGACGGTGGGTGGGGGGTGGGGGAGGATGGGGAGATGGGGGGGGCTGACTTTTGGCACACGGCGAGCATCTGGCACCGGTGGCGCGGGAAGAAAAAAAAACAAAAACGTGCGTCCCCCCCCAAAAAACACCGCTGTCGACAAACCCGCCTCCCTCTGTATTCGGTTTATCTCGACGCCCAGCTTCCGGGTAGACAATGAGGTCTGTGGAAATCAAGCCTGTGTGTCCCCTCGCCGTGGGGGTGGGCGGTGAAGGAGGGGGGTGGGGGGGGGCTCTCCTTTTGTGCTACGAATGCGGATGGCACAATGTTTACGGTAATCTCATCCCAGGGCCGACGGTGTGGTGCGGGACCGGGTGGTCGCAGAGCAAGTGAGGCATGAGAGGAGAGTCGTACGCAGTAATGAGAGGTTTTGTAGAGGATGGAGGAGCAGCCTGACTGTGGAGGAGCAGCCTGACTGTGACTGTGGAGGAGCAGCCTGACTGTGGAGGAGCAACCTGACTGTGGAGGAGCAGCCTGACTGTGGAGGAGCAACCTGACTGTGGAGGAGCAGCCTGACTGTGGAGGAGCAGCCTGACTGTGGAGGAGCAGCCTGACTGTGGAGGAGCAGCCTGCTGCGGGACGACCTGATGGAGTCCTCCAGCTCCGCAGCCTCTCACACACTCTGTGGGTGTGACGGTCGTAATGCTCCTCGGTGCGGACCTTTAAAATGTGGCCGTGACAGACTGAATGTGAGAAGTGGACGTCGTCATGGTGACGTCACCCGTTGGTTTGTGGACTGTCCTTTTGAAGCCTCAAGTTCGGCGTCGCCATCTTGTATTACGGCCGTAATAGACGTAGAGACGCCGCATACGTCTCTGGTAGCGGCAGTGACCTGTCAATCACCTTGTAGCCCCGCCCCTAAAGCATCCCCTGCTTTATGGTCTGTTTGACTCTAAAGGACCATAATTTACTAAATGAACATCATGCTGTATTGAAGAAGACTTGAAACTAGAGATTGAGACATAAACTCATGTTTACAATGTTTACTGAGGGAATAAATCAAGAGAGAAGTAGAGTCATTTTCTATAGACTTCTATACAACCAGAGGAGTCGCCCCCTGGTGGTCAGGAGAGAGAATGTAGGTTTTAAGACTCTTCGCATCGGCTTCACTCGGTAGAACCGGAGGTTGCCGCCTGGGTTTGACAAGCTGCTAGCTTGCGCGTTGCAACTACAAACAGCCGCTGGTTGTAGCTTCACACACGGCATGTCAGAAATCCTGTCCTCATAATGAAGTTGATGTCTTTTCATTCTTCCCTAAATCTGAACAAAGCCCAGGTGATTATTGGATGTATCGGACCGGCTGACAATGTAGCTCCTCTTCCTCTTCTGACTGAGCTAGAGCCCATTTTCAGTTCAGCTCTTTCCTTGGATGGTAGCGGTCTTGGTCATCTTTAAATAGTGTCAAAATCATATTACTGGTGGGAGGAAATGAAAAGAAGTGGTAATGAGGTAATACTTTGACCGAATAAAATAAGCCTTTGTGGGTTTTTTTTATTCGGATATACACTTAAAAATTTCAGATTTTTACTGTTAATATGAAAATCATATGGAGATTTGTCACAATAACATAACAGCTAACCAAAGGTAAGAAATGTATTATTATCCAACCGACTTTATGTGACAATATACAGCTAGCAATGTTAGCTGGCTGTATTTACTTGAGCATACTTTGTGTGCACATATTATATTGATATTCAAATGATATACATTTTAGATATTGTTCTTAACGGGGGTATCTCGTCTCGGTGTACAGAGCATGTGCAGAATGTAATATAATATATATATTAATATAATGACAATAATATATAATAATATAATGACATGTAATTATACTACATTATCATCAACATCCCCCTGTGAGCCCACATGTTCAGTGTGAGACAGGAATGATGTCTACTGGTTGATTAAAATGTGCATAACATCTTGTACATTCAGCATATTTATCATCACTCTTTATATGGAGCCTGAAGTCAGACAAGCACGATGTCATCTCATTAATGAGTTCAACGTTTGAGACCAACAGTCTGGTCTCCATTTACCCCCTACGCGGCCACTCCTGCTCAGAGCCAATCACTTGGCGTCGCAGCATCCAAAAACACACACACACACACACACACACACACACACACACACAGCGGCGTCTCCACACATAACACGAGGGCAAAACATGCAGGCTGGCACGCTTGTTTTTTTTGTTTGTTTTTAAAGTCAACAGTGTATCACAAGATTTTGATGAGATCTGCATTAAAACACCCGTCTTTGTTTCAACTTGAGCTCAACTCTCGGCGTCACTTACACTCTTTTTCTCGAAGCGAGCGTTTATGCAAAAGGAAAAATGAGCGAGAAAATGGAAAAATAACTGCTCTGCACAGACAGATGTCATGGATTGCTGGAGCATCGTGATCACCAATATCTCACCCAATCCCCCCCCCTCCCCAACACCTCCCCCCTCCCCCCTACCCAAAAGAAAAGTTCAAAACAATTGACCTTTTGATGGATGGTAACCAGCAGTCACAGAAAGTGGAATTTACTTTAATTTACTTTTTAATGCAGAACTTTGATGTCAAATGTCCCATGCCAATAATTCAAGTTAGCTTTTATGCCATAAAAAAACAAACAAAAAAAACCCCACAATAGTTGTAGTTTTAATCTCCGATTCTGTACCATACCCGGAGGAAAAATATACAAAGACATATTGCTTTACTGCAAAATCACCAGAGGATATGGAAATGAAAATCAGATCAATCTTAGCATAAAATGCAAAGGAATCTATCCTCGAGAAAATAAATAAATAAATAACTCAAAGATGTGTTTTCCTTCTCTCGCACTTCTCCCCATCTTCAGCCGCTTTGCACAAAAACGCCACACTTCTTAAATAAGAGTGACATTGCTGCAGAGACGCGTTGCCAGCTGACAGCAGATGCTGATACACGCTGTCAGGAATGATAAAAAGAAATGCCACTGCCAATTTTTTTGTTGTTGTTGTTGTATCATCTGCTCTCCAGAAGAGTCTTCTGGGAGACGGAGGATTATAGATCCGGTCCGCACTCGTGCTGCTGGGCCTCGCCACCAGATACTGGGCCGGAGGAGAGGGGCGGGGGGTCTTCAGAGGGGGGAGGAGAGACTCAGACCATTTAAAGAGCTTTCAGATGGACGCAGTGCGCTGGTTCATCCAGCAGGGGGGGTTTAACCAGCTCAGCAGTGCGACTGGGACTCACCGGCTGCCAGGCGACCTGTCCAGTGCTGCAGGCTGCCAGGATTAAAGGACAATTCCCACTTCAGACTCTCTGATGACATTCACTGGTTGTTCTGGGATCAACCAGAGTACAGTCAGGGGAGCTGCTGTCGACCAATCAGGGACGAGTATTGTGACTTTCCCACCTGTGAGGACTCATAAAATACAAAATGCATTGACGTATATTCTTGACACTGGTGATGTTATTCTGGATTAGGGCTGTCACGTTTTCAGAGTTTCACTACACTATTATAGTGGGCGAAAGAATTCACAATAACTATTCCAAAATATTCAATATATATGATATATTCAACTTGATATTTAACATTGTTTATTGTGCATTTTGTGGCAAAATATTTACACTCAAAATACAAGTGTGGGAAAATGAAGGGAGCATCTGTAACCACAATATTATCATGTGTGTATTATTAATATGATAATTATAAAAAAATGTAATATAGTAACTTAATAATCTTAAAAAACATTTTACCTTTACTCTGAATCAAATAATAACATATATACATATCCATTATTGAGTTACTATATTTTTAAATATAGTAACTTAATCGTAAAACATTATACCTTTATTCTGAATCAAATATTATATTATGTTTTATATAATAGTATTTGATTCAGAGTAAAGGTAAAATGTTTTACAATTATTAAGTTACTATATTTAAAAATTAAATAATTATCATATTGATAATATCACATGATAATATTGTGGTTATATATATATATAAAGTGAATGACTTGATGCTTTGGAGTGTGTAAAGGTTTGTTTATATCTGAAAAAAAAACCTTTTACTTAGTTTAGATGCTTTCATAGATTCATAAAAGTCGGAGCCCGTTATTACCCACGAAGTATTTCATGACATCATCGACATGTAAGAGTTACAGCCGACGTGGTGAGAACTGATCGTCTGATGTCCAGTGTTTGATCCTCAAGACTCCTTTGCTTCACCGTCGACTACACTGCTTCACCATTCTCTGCTTTGGTTTGGAAACAATATAGTAACACACACACACACACACACACACACACACACACACACACACACACACACACACACACACTGAAGAGCCGGCCTGTTTTAAATTACCACTTTCTGATGCAATTACCTCCCTTGCTGCTGAGGGTGATGTTGGCTTTTTGTTTCACCGCCATTAGTTTTCTCTGAGAGCGTCCTGACAAAGTCTCCGTGACCTTGCCTCCCGTTTAGACATCGCTACCCAACCGCGAAAAAAAAAAAAAAAAACACATAGGCGCTACACACTCTGAGGGAAATAAAAAAAAAAAACACAATTGAATGATTCCCAGTGGAAACTCGGGGAATAAGAACAGGAAATAGGATGTTCACTGATGTGCTGAAGAGTGCGTGTGCAATGCATGTGGGTTAAGTTTGTGTGTGTGTGTGTGTGCGCGCATGTGTGTGGCGGCAACAAACTCCAAAAGAAGATCAACGGCGCAACATCTTTTTGTTCTCGTCTTCTTGGGCTTCCCGTGCTGTGTGGACACTGTAAAGTCAGACTGCCTCTTTCAGCACTTTTTCCAGTTACTAAAATAAAATGTAAAAAGTTTGCTTTACTTCAGAGACTCTCGGCACACACACACACACACACACACACACACACACTTTTTGCTTGCCACTTCACAGGAGTAGACATACTTCTGTGACTGGAACTAGTTTGGCTGCCACTTTCAGAGTCGACAAGACGGGAGTTTACAAATCGAGATTGTGAATTGACACGTTGCTGGACTTTCTGACTACGATGAGGAGCAACTTTTCGTAAGACGTCATACGAACCGTTGCATGAGGATGAGTCGCAGCGGGAGAAAGGCATTAATGCTCCGTCATTTCCGATCCCTTATGATGCCACGTTGTGAATCACAAACTGGTGTTGAAATTGCCAGGAGAAGAGCGAGCAACGTCGGTGGCAACAGTTAACAAGGTTGCATTGAGTTACATTATGATGAGTATTGTGCGGGCGGCAACCTCGGAAGAGTGAAGCCAATGCGGAAGTGTCAACTTGCATTCTTTCTAATGGCCATCAGGGGGCGACTACTAAGGTTTCAAAAAGAAGTAGAGTCATTTTCTCATAGACTTCTATACAATCATTCCCTCAGTAAACATTGTGAACATGAGTTATCATAATGTGTTCAAATTTTATCTTGTAAAATGTAGTTTTTGGTGAAAGACTTGAATATATACAGTCGTTTTTTAAAGGAATATAAAATATTAAAGAGGGGATTATGACCTGTTTACCTTCCTAGCACTAGCTCTAAGCAGCTTATGCTACATCATTAAAACTAGCTAAGATTTATAAAATAAACAATAATAAAAATACAATTTAATATATTATATAATATTTTTAATTGTGTGTTTTATGAAAATAACTACGATAGATCACCATAACAAAGTAAAATGATAACGTCTGAAGCCTTGTATACCAGCTGCTACGACAAAACAAAACAACAAAAACAATCTGTATCGGCCGATAGATCGTCAACGATTGGAAATCGGTATCGGCTGCAAAATAAAAAGTGATCGAGGCATCTCTAAAACTTATATTTGCTCCCTTTTTTTTATGCTGATCTGCTACGTGACTCAAAACTGCAAAACAATGTGAAGCGTCACTTTTTTTGTGATCCGTTGCAGACCGAGTGCCAAATGATTGCACTTATGAAATGAGATGTGAAGTCGAATACTGATTTTAGCATAAAGCGAAAACAGAATTGCCGCCAGCATTACTAACAATGGGCACAATTATCTGCTTTCATTCAGTCCAGTGTGAGCTGTTTGGCCCATATAAATCAGTGTGGGCAGATGGCAGATCAGTAAATTGCACATAAAAGCCAGCTAATGCTGAAACCCACAGACAGAAAACAGATAAAAGGAGCAAATGAATAAAGTACTGATAGTCATTATTACAATTCATTTATCAGTTATGCGACCGCCTTCGGTGTCCTCACTTCACCCGCTGCAGCGGCACAATGTCTCCCGCCCGCGAACAACAAGGACCAAGGTGTGAAATCAACACAGAGTCGCGGCGTCTGTCAGCAGCCTGGAGTCACTCCGGTAATAAACACGTTTAACTAATGCTGGAAAAGAAAACGCTCTTCCAGGCGACTTTCCTTTTGTTAGAATACAGTCATGAAATCACAGTGGAGACATGTGAATTGAGACACCCTTATGAGCTATCGGAAGCTTCAGGATTGGGGCCCAGAACACGAAGGCGATATTTAAAATATGTTTACTAGCAGATTGTCTAAATTTAAAAAAAAAAAAAGTGCAGCATTCACAGCCTACAAAACAAAAGGGCCTAAAAATTAACTAACAGAATCTCTCTGGTAAAGACCTGTCAATCACCTTGTAGCCCCGCCCTAAAGCATCCCCTGCTTTATGGTCTGTTTGACTCTAAATGGACCATAATTTACTAAATGAACATCATGCTGTATTGAAGAAGACTTGAAACTAGAGATTGAGACATAAACTCACAATGTTTACTGAGGGAATAAATCAAGAGAGAAGTAGAGTCATTTTCTATAGACTTCTATACAACCAGAGGAGTCGCCCCCTGGTGGTCAGGAGAGAGAATGCAAGCTTAAGACACTTCAGCATTGGCTTCATTTTTCAGACCCGGAAGTTGCCGCCTGGAAAGGAATCTCTAGTGTCAAGTCTTCTTTAATACAGCATGATGTTCATTAAGTAGCAGGGTATGCTTTAGGGCGGGGCTTACTGTGATTGACAGGTCTCTACCAGAGAGGTATACGCCGTCTCTACGTTACTCCTCCACATTCCAAATACGGTAACTTCTGTTCATTGGTTCAAAAAAACATGGCGACCGTCCACAAACCAAGCTAGTCATCTAGCTAACTAGCCAACTCTCGATGAGGCTTTACAGCCCCACTGATGTAGTAGTCACCATTACAACTAACAACAACCACCATTTTCTTTCGTAGTCAAACGACCAAAATCATGTAAACATATTCTAAAAATCCCAAAATACAAGTAAGAAGCAGAAAGTGAACATGATGTGTCCTCTTTAAGGATTGCACCTTTAAAAAACAATATCTAATTAAAACTTATATTTCTGGCTATTATTGTTTGGTGGTGTATTTTTCTCTTTTTCCAGACACCACAATAGAATTTCTAAAACATCAATAGCAAACGTCAGACTTTGGTGTTCGTCACTCAGAATGAAAGAGCCAAGGGCTTATTTATAATCTCACAACTCTGCAGTGACATTCAATAATCAAACAGGGAGAAATCCATCATAGAAGGCGCACAGAGACTATACTTTATTCATCAACAGTTGCCCCAAGAGACCGAGTGCAGTGCATCCACGTGTTGTGTTGGGAGTAAAAGGAAAGACTCAAAGCCTCATTACCACTAATACTGCTCTCTTCCCCAATATGCACAACAGAAACGGCAAAATTCAAGAAATATGTGGATTTACTCCGAAAGCCTGGTCACATCTTAATTAAAAAGAAATCTTATTTTTAGGTTTTTCCCTTGGTAAATTATCGTAGTAAAGCTGAATGATGCTGTAGCTACAAAAATGCATGAATACTGGTAAAGTAAAACGTTTGTAGTATCCAGCGTATCCTCATACAACTTTCAAAAGTTCGTATGATATCTTACAAAAAACGTAGAACCCCATTTTCCTATGAAAGCCCAGCAGCACCTGTCGAGTTCCACTCGTTACACGCATGCAGTCTTTTCAAAATAAACTTCTGTCTTCACAGGAAACAACTTAGTTTGGTTTAAGCAACAACATTAATGCGTTAGTTTGAGGAAAAGATTGTGTTTTGGGTTAAAAACACTGAGGACGACCTCCCGGGTTAAAGGCCGGTTTTACGGTCCACTCCACGCGCCCTGTGTGAGGTTTCTTTTGCATTTATTTTACTTCCTGGTTCATGATTACGTGGATTTACATACAAATTATTGTGTGAGATATCTGCAGCATATTCATTTCTGTAGTTATAGCTACAAACTAGTATTTCACACTACAATACTGTACAGTGATTCTGTGGAGGTTCCTTCTTGACTGTAGAAATACATAAAGAAAATAACAACCTGACTTACTAAACTATTCCCTGAGCCTTGAGAGAACCCTGAGCTTCCCCTCGCAATATTGTTTCAGTTTATGAGGTTATGAGACAAAAAGTTTCAGCACAAAGTTTGAGGATTAAGGCGAGGAAGTGAGTCACTGTTTATGCTGCAGAGTCTGAGCGGAGAAGATATATAGAAGCACGAGCGAAGAAAAGCCAGAGCATCAGCATGGCTGCAGTCAGGAGTCATTTGGGTTTGGAATTATCATTATAATTTTTTTTTTGACCTTTTAGAATCCGGATCCCCTCGATGCGGAGCGGATTCATTGAATTAGTTTCGGTCTCAGATGAGGTTCGGCTGTAAACTCGCGGATGGCCGGGTTCATGTGTGTCAGCTGGGAAGTGACAGACAGGAGGAACGTTACTGCTCCGTGTATTGTGTGCAGTCACGGAGGGATACCTGTGTGTGTGTGTGTGTGTGTGTGTGTGTGTGTGTGTGTGTGTGTGTGTGTGTGTGTGTGTGGATATATACTTCCCCATACATGGCATATGTGTGTACTGTACACTCTGTATGTGTCTGGGTACTGTATGTGACCATTTGGAGTACGCGTGCGTCACTTGTGTTTGTGTGTGTGAGTGCACACTGGGTGGGTGGGGGAGGGGGGAGGAGGGAGGGGAGGGGAGGGGAGGGGGAGGGAGGGGAGGATGGAGTCGGTACACAAAACCACGTTAGAGCTGTCACAAGCAGAGCTGAAATTGGATTAGTGTCACCCGTGATAAGGCGAAGGGGCGAAAGAGGGAAAAGGGAGAAAATTGGAAGAAAGGAAACGGCTATTTCACCACCACCACCACCAATACCTCCCTCTCCCTCTCCACCTCCACCTCCCGCAATAATTTCATTTCAAATTCCAGGCACTGAATGCATAACCGCGCCGCCATGCCGTTATGGAGCCCGGCTGAAGTTAATGGAATATTTATATGCAGACTGTGGAACCCTGAATTTCCTTTCTTTCACGAACGTTGTGCAAATCCCCCTCTCGCCCCCCTCTCTCCCCCCTCGTCCTATCTCTCGTTCTAGAGTTGCCTTTGTTAGGATTTGACACTATTTTTACACCTCCAAGAGAACTGTATTTCCATCTGCTGCAGTTAAAAGGGCCTGTCGAGAGACGGAGTGAATTCAGCTGCTATTAGCTTCACCGCTCCGCGTGGAAATCAATGTCGAAGGAGTAGCAACACTCTACCACACATCACGTATACTTATTTATTTTTTTACTTTTTATCCAATTAAGCTAATGCTGGCGAGAGACAGAGAGGGAGGACACAGCTGCACGGACATGTGACGAACCACAGCAATACTTATGTTGCCAAAACGTTGCATTAAAAGATGATGGAAGGCAGGAAGAAGAAAGAGCCGGCGTTAAAGGAGATTGAGAGCAGGTCGGGGGGGAGAAAGTGAAAGGAGAAAAGCAGCAGGTGGGGTAAATGATAGAGGGTATGGGTGGGGGGGGTGGAGGGAGATGGAGATGCTGACAGGTGAAACTGAAAAGAAACAGAGGGAGGAAGCAGGGAGGGGAGGGGGGGAGAACTCACAGAGGAGCTATAAATACAGGAGAGAGAGGCCCTTGGTTGCTGCATTAAGCCACAATAAGATGCCCCGACGTCGTTAGCATTCAGCTAGCGTAGCATCGTAGCCCAGCTCCTGCTGTGTCTACAGTTAAACCAATAAGGGGGAGGTGTCGTGGGACCACGCTGGAGAAATATGGCACATTCTTTGGGGGGAGGAGAAGGGGAGCATACAGATAGACTCCCATTAAGTATTCAACCACGGGGTCACAACAGTTCCTCCACAGAGGCAGAGATTTCCATTTTTACCACTTCCGAAAGAATTCATCCCTTTGCAGCTTTGGTGCCGTCACAGAACCGCCGGGGATTTACAATGTTTTATCCTCCGGGGCTGCCGGTTGTAAACAATGAGAAGCAGTTTATGGCGGGAGTTTGTCACCCAATAACGTGCGTTCTGCCTCGGTCGAAATGCTTCGCGCCGACGCTATAATCAGTGCCCCACGTTTGAACCATGAGCTCTTTCCCCCTGCTTTGACAATATATATATATATATAGATATAGATATATCTATAAATATAAAAATTATATATCAGCGCCCCACTATGTGCTGGACCTGAATATGTCCGACTATGCATGGCTGCCTGCGGTGACCCCCGATACTCCCCAGAGATCGTATCACCCCTCCGCTGGGCTGGCTGAGCCTGATAACTCCTTCAACAGATAACAAGACGGAAAGGAAAACATGTCTGAGTAACTGAGCCACACCGACACCACCTGTGTACGCGTGGCAGAGGAACTGAACAGAACCATGTGTGTGTGTGTGTGTTGGTGGTGTTCACATCAAACAATGGCGGTGAGGCGTTCCTCGCCCCCCCCCTTGCTAGCCTTTGAAGAATAATACGAATGGACACCTTTAGACGAAGCCGCATCTTCTCTCTCTCTTATTGTGTGATGGAAGGTAATAATATAATAATACTGGAGGAGCAAAGAAGAAGAAAAAAAGAAGATGAGTCATGTCTTCTTTAATGAAAGCGTCCGCGGCGTCTGGGTGGAGTTGAGGGTATTGGCGCCATCAGCACATTGTTATCTCCCTCGGTTCCCCCACTCGCTAAGAGGCAAGCGGCGGACCTCCCGGTGTGTCACGGTCGCACTGCAGGCAGCAGCAGCACCTGGCGAGCGGGAGAACACCGGTGGGAGACGGAGAGGAAATGAAGGGGGAGGAAGAAGCCGCGCAGGAAATGGAAGCAGAGGCCGGCTCATTATCGCCCAGAGGGCTAGCTGTCGGCACACCTTCGGTTCATCGAGGTGTGAGGAGGGGTGGGAAAGATTAATTTTGGCTGACAGTGTTTTCATAATTAGAGCTCTACATGGCAGGTGTGAGCAGCCATAACCTTCCAGATCCAGGATTTAAATATGAAAACAGTAGAAGTGAAAGTCATTTTTCATCGTTTTCTTTTTTTTTTTTTTTTTTAAATGGTGGAAAATTTCCACAAATGTCATAAAGTAACAGAATGTCTGATCCTCCTTGTCTGGTCTCTCACCAGAAGGCCACAGTGACACACTTCTTTTAATTTCCAAGCTCATTTCTCCCCCCCCCCCACCCCCCAGCGGAAACATTGGATAAACCAGTAATAAAATCAAGGGTGTTGTAACAGTGCCCCCTTGTGGTAACAAAAGTGTTGAGCATTAACCTTGAAGCAGGAGCTTTTATATATATATATATATATATATATATATATATATATATATATATATATATATATATAGCTTCAATATCCCCTCACTTCGACACGGTGAAGCAGCCACACGTGTTGACAGTTGTTGAATAAAGCTGCAGCTCTTGTTTGACCACATATCCCTGTTTCTTTTTATGATTTTTTTTTTATTTCCCCAAATGTAAAAGTAGTTCCCGCAGGTCCAAACAAACATCATGACTCTAGTCACAAAAAAAAAAAAAGCACACATTATTTGGCACATTTCGGTCTTCAGTGATCCCTGAAATGTTTTTTGTGAGAGGATCTATTGAGCTTCACTTCACAAACCAAATGCAGAACCATTCAGACGCCAATCTCAACACAATGCGCGTCAGTCTAATGTGCACCTGACCGTAATTATGCAAATTTGAGGTAATTAGCCCGAGAAAACCGGCGAGCCCTAATGAGTTGTTGCAAGAGAGTACAGGCTAATTTTGCATAATGAGCCTCACATTGTGCGCTCTGGTTTACATAACAGAAACTAAATGTCTTTAGTTTTTTTTTAAGGAATTCCCTGATACAGCAACAGCCACCCGCAAACTTCCTCTCCACACAAGTGCTTTACAAATTACACCCAGTGTGTTTTGCTAGTCCACAAACCTGAGAGTCTGAATTATTTTAATTTTCTTTGTGCTACCTGCCACAAACATGCCTCGGTGCTGCTATTTTAGGTCCCCGGTCACCTATTGACCTGACAAGCAAGTGCCACCCGTGTCAGCTGCAGGTGAAAACTCAGCAGGGAGCGCTGCCGTGGTTCTGTCTGGCTCAGTTGGAGACCAGGATATCACAGCACGGACAGGGACTGCATGTAAGGGGATTCCTTTTGTTTTGGGTTGTTATTTTACGTGTTTTTACTGTATTTAACTGGTGTTAAGGGAGCATCCCAGGCTGCCATGGGTTTTTTTTTTTGTTCTCAGTAGCTTGAATTTGACATTTTACAGCGAGCGTAGAACAAAGCAGCTGCTGCAGACTCGACTTAAACGCTTCCCTTACTGAGGAGCCTGCTCTTCTTCTTAGATGTAGCTCGTGTCTGAGAAGGTTAGCTGAGGTTGCGTGGTGCTGTGTGTGACTCAGGCATATTCCCTTCTTTCCTTCCATGCATGCAGAGTGGATAAAGCAGAGTGCCTTTACATTTGACACAGAAAGATTTAAGCAAAAGGGTTTTTATTTTAATCTCGCCACCGAAAGTCTGTCCTCTCGAGGAACAATGGATTTAAAGAGATTTCCTCGACGGTGATATTTTAAACCACTGACCTTAACAAAAGATGAGTCCAACCTGCATTCTGGATACGTCTTGTCTTCCCTTTGTCTCTCCTCAGCTGAGCAGTTAACTACGACATCAATATGGAGGTCTCTAACCCCCTTAAGATGTACGGCCTGTATCTGGAAGCAGTGAACGATTACATCAATGAGTCCTACGGAGAGGACGTGTGGAGGCTGATCGAGAACCGGGCGGAGATCCCCCACCTCAAGTTCGTCCGGCATCAGATGTACAAGTAGGTTGTCGTTTGTTTTCTGTGGTGAGTTCTACTGTGGTTGAACTGCACCAGACTCACTTTGAGAATAGGGTCCAATAACTATCACGGTGTTCACTGTGTAACGTTATTATCGTCATTATCGTGGATGAATGAATAAGAGGCAATAAACTGGTTTAGGGCCTGAGTAGTTTTTTTGGACACACCGGTGAGGAGCTTAAGCTTTTGCTGGCTCGTGAGTGTTGGTGTGGTTTCTAAGGCGATGCACAGAGGAACCAAATTAAGCCCAGCGGTGCAACAATTACACACATGCAAAAGCTCGTGTTGTTCAACCATTGCCTTGACGATCTGTAGACGGTTTAGATGCTCTGTTGGTGAGCTCACTCATTTGATTTTGTTTGATTCAGGCTTTGATTCATGTCACGGACAAAAAAAAAACAACAACAACAAAACAAAACGAGCTGTAAGCAAGAATACGCCGAAAAACAAAAAGTGAATGAACAACTTTTCCTGCTCTACTTTAAAAGTGACAACCTGATCCTGCGGTTGGCGAAGGCGGCGGGAGAGGTTCTGGGAAAGACCCACGACGAGCTGATGTACGCCTTCGGGGTCTATATGGTCAAGAGGATTGGAAACTATGGATACGAGCGGATCTTGAAGGTGACACAGTGACCCCCCCACTCCCCTCTTCCCCCCTCCCCCCTTCCCCCCTCCCCCCTCTCCCCCTACGGATGATGCATCAGTGACTAATTGCAAAGCTTGCTCACCTGCAGCCTCGTGAACCTTGACTCTTGATAATAACCGCGTCGTTAGGTCCCAAGGTTATGTTTTATTGTCATTGCGCAACGGGGTTGCACAAAGAATTTTTAGATTGTAGTCCCATTTTGCGACATAAGAAAAACACACACATTCTAAACTCTGTTGTATATGGAGGGTAGAGGAAAAGAAGCTGGGAGGTTACAACGAAAGGTTGAAAAGCATCACTTCCAAACATATTTATGCAAATGAAATTCCCAACAAAGGTCCCATTCATTCATTCAAAATGAAACAAGAATATCAAATACACAGGAGCAATGTGTTTGCACCAGAGACACAATAAAATAGATGGTAACTTCCAAGTATTCTGACATGAAATATTACTCACAATTTATAAACCCGCCGTTATATTGTTTGCGATTGAAATGCCACCGTCCTGCATCTTTTTCAAGGTTTTGGGGCGAAACGTGCGCGACTTCATCAACGAGCTGGACAACCTGCACGAGTACTTCCGCTTCTCCTTCCCCAAAGTGCAGCCGCCGAGCTTCTGCGTGGAGGAGGAGTGCGAGACGAGCCTCACGCTGCACTACCGCAGCACCCGCAAGGGCTTCACCCAGTTCGTCAAAGGTAACGGGGGGCTTCTGAAGCATTGCATGCTGGGAAAGGCTCTCTAAAGCCTCACGCACCGGAGTGACTGAACATGTGTCAGTGTCAGTGTTGTTAGGCTCGTCTGGTGTACGACACGAGACACAACACGCAGAGTATTAAAGGCGGTATTTATTTTTTTGCCACATCTCACCTCAGTTACACATATTTTACAAAAACACGCCCTCGTGTTTTATGTGTTTTCATAAGTCGTCCTTCCTCCCACACTGGCGCAGGTCCACATTTGAGTGTTAAAGTCCAGATTTTTCCAGAGGAAAGTGTACAACATGTCTTCTATTTTGTTGTAAACCACTGCAGACCAAAAAAAATGAATAATAAATCTGCGCCTTCAGCTGAACTGCCACGAAAAGATAATTAAACTTTGATGATATAAAAGCAAAATGGTGTTCACGGTGTGCGGACGATGCATCATGTTAGAGCGCTGGAGTGTGATTTTCTAAAAGTAGTCTGCAGTGATGCAAATGAAATGTAAAGATGAGCAAGACGTCAGTGAGCTTCAGGTTTCTAAGATGATCTCATTCAGTTTCATTTGTTTTTTAATTGAAAATATAAAAAAAAAAAACGAGCCCATTGTGAGTGAATCTTGACCTCCACACATCCCACCTGTCTCCTGCAGGCCAGCTCTCTCAGGTGGGACGGCAGTTCTACAACACGGACATCGAAGTGGAAATCCTGTCCAAAGAGGAGACGGAGAAGATGACGTATGTGGTACGTACTCGGGGCTCAGGGGTCAGGGGTCAAGGGTCAGGGGTCAAGTGTCGAGGTCGAGCCGTCGGGCGCCCGACCTCGACCCCGCCTCGGTTCTATCGGCACGGGGAGAAAAAAAAAAGATTTCCAGCGCCGTCCATGAGGCGGTAGGCGGAGTTCCTGTTTACACTCAGCAAGTGTTTACACACAGCAAGTGTTTATTGGATGGAGATAAGTGTTTATTGGGACTCTGGGTGAACTCTGAATTTACAGGAGGGCGAATGTGAAATGTGCCAGCTCCGAACACCTGTTGCATTGCTGTCCATCAAATTTAAGAGGTTTTCTCTCAAGCTGACTGTCGATGTTTGGATTCCTGAGACATCCAGCGGCTGGCTGAGGTCCATTGGGATCCATTTCATTGTTAAAGGCATAGTTTGTAAGACGTAAATAAGTACTTTATTCATGTTATTAACCATTTAACGCTTCATAGATCAGAAATAAGATATTTGTAACCAGTTATTTGTAACTTGAGTTATGAATGGCTCACTTGCATGTTTATCATTAGATTTAACGGCTTATTAGAAAGTGAGAAATTCATTAATTAAGAGTTCTGAAAATCTAAATATTAACAAGTAAGATTTTGGTTTGGACGATGAAACTCTTATCCAGAGAAACCCAAATTTTGTCTTATTACTGACCTATAAACGTTAGTAGGTGCTACTTAAAACCCAATTATAACGTATGAATTATTATCTTTAGACATAGAGTTGCCAGTTTTTTAGGTACACCTAGCTAAAACTTATGCAGCCTTAAGGCCTTTACACACTGGTACCATTTATTTATTTTTTCATGCAATTAATGTCAATATATTTTTGTTGTTTTTGTCATGAATACTTTCACACAGAACGTGAATATTACGCAGCGAAAAAGCAAACAAAAAAAGTGCCCTGAGTCATCGCGGCGCAAATACACGAATCAACTAATCAAGTTGTGCAGAATAAGACTATTTTTTATGAAACTACAAAACGGGGGGCTTCTTATGTTCAGTCTATGGTCTGAACCAAGACTCCCAACTGTATTGCTCCTTTCAACCTTTTTGTCAAGGTGTAAATGCCTCAATGCAATAAATTATACCTTCATGAAAGGTATGCGAGTGTATGTGGGCAAGTATGGAAGCCAAGTTTGTCTTCACTCTGATTACAGCTCCGGTAACTTGTTCAGATGGGAAAAGCTGCAACGTAAGAATCTGTAAGAATCTGCAAGAAGCAGTAAGAAGCAGTAAGAAGCTGTAAGAAGCTGTAAGAAGCAGTAAGAAGCAGTAAGAAGCAGTAAGAAGCAGTAAGAAGCTGTAAGAATCTGTAAGAAGCTGTAAGAAGCGAAGAAGCTGTAAGAAGCAGAAAGCAGTAAGAAGAGAGAAGCAGTAAGAAGCAGTAAGAAGCAGCAAGAAGCAGTAAGAAGCAGTAAGAAGCAGTAAGAAGCAGCAAGAAGCAGTAAGAAGCAGTAAGAAGCAGTAAGAAGCAGCAAGAAGCAGTAAGAAGCAGTAAGAAGCTGTAAGAAGCAGCAAGAAGCTGTAAGAAGCTGTAAGAAGCAGCAAGAAGCTGTAAGAAGCAGTAAGAAGCAGTAAGAAGCAGTAAGAAGCTGTAAGAATCTGTAAGAAGCTGTAAGAATCTGTAAGAAGCAGTAAGAAGCAGTAAGAAGCAGTAAGAAGCAGCAAGAAGCAGTAAGAAGCAGTAAGAAGCAGTAAGAAGCTGTAAGAATCTGTAAGAATCTGTAAGAAGCTGTAAGAATCCATCTTAAATAGTAGCGGACTGACAAAGGTTTTCTTTAAACATATTGTCACAAGTGCATTCAAAGACTTGTTATATTTTGGTTCATCCAGTGTAGCTAAGAATAATTCCCCTAACTGTACTTTTACAGTGACTGCCCTCATATTTCATAAAGGTTTTTAAATGAACTTCCACGTTGCTCATCCAGGTCTACAAGATGAACTTCGACAACGCCGCCTTCAAACACCGCATGCCGCAGCAGAAGACGGCGCCGGGCTACGAGAAGCTGCCGATGAAGCGGGGCATCTTCTTCGTCATGTTCCCCTTCAGCGTCATCTTCCGCCGCGACATGACCATGTACCGCATCGGCGACGGCCTCAAAGAGGTCTTCTCCGACCTCCAGGGCAAGAAGGTCGACGAGGAGTTCACCCTGATCAGACCCATGCTGGAGTTCAGCTGGGACAACGTGAGTTCAGGGGGAGGGCGCCGGTCTTTCTCCTCTTTATTGGTAAATACTAAAAAGCTTTCCCACTCGTCAGATCTACACCCATCTGAACAATGTGTTCGAGCTGCTGTCTAAAGCCGTGGTGGAGAGCAAGCAGAAGGTCAACCTCACGGCGACGCAGGAGGAGAACGAGAAGGCGAAGAGGGAAGAAGAAAGAGGTACCGCTCTCCATTTCAATCATTTCAAATGCATTATGTATAATAAAGAGGAAGAAAAGGTCTTATTACAAATAGATGGGATCACAGAACGTCCATCATTTTTGCCATTTCAAGGTCATTGAAAGAGAAATGTTAAATATGTATAACCTATTCAGGTGGAAAGAAGCCAAACTGCTATTGTTCATGTAATAAAGTTAAATGTGCTGCATCCTCAAAGCACATATTATTTAAATACATGCCGTAACAAAACAGTAGCTCTCCACACCCGAAGCCTGCGGCCCGGTGAAACGGGTTGCTCATCGCTGAGGGAGTCGTTATCTCAAGAGGAAACGACAAAAAAACTATTTTTATGTTATGTGCAAGAACGAAGACTAACGGACACGATCCGGAGCATAACCATCAGGAAGGGTTAGAACAGGCGGCGGGTTTCTGATCATCATCCTCGTGCTGAACCACCTTTATGCCCCACGTTACCCCGCGTTAGCTCACGTTACCCCACGTTACCTCACGTTACCCCACGTTACCTCACGTTGCCCCACGTTACCTCACGTTACCTCACGTTGCCCCACGTTACCTCACGTTACCTCACGTTAGCACACGTTACCCCACGTTACCCCACGTTACCTCACGTTAGCACACGTTACCCCACGTTAACCCACGTTAGCACACGTTACCTCACGTTAGCACACGTTACCCCACGTTACCCCACGTTACCTCACGTTAGCACACGTTACCCCACGTTACCTCACATTACCCCACGTTACCCCACGTTACCTCACGTTACCCCACGTTACCCCACGTTACCTTACGTTAGCACACGTTACCTCACGTTAGCACACGTTACCTCTCTCCTCCTCCATCAGAGCCCATGGCCGAGGAGGAGATGACGGCCACGGACCAGGAGTACAACAGCAGCGCGCTCACCCAGTACAACAGCTCAGCCAACTCCGGAGGGGAGGACATCGAACTGCTGGCCTTCCAGACCATCACCGGTTAGAGCCTCTTCTTCTTCTTCTTCTTCTTCTTCTTCTTCTTCTTCTTCTTCTTCTTCTTCTTCTTCTTCTTCTTCTTCTTCTTCTTCTCCTTCTTCCATCTCCTCCTCCTATTCCTCTTACTCCTCCTTCTTCTTCATCTTCATCTTCTTCTTCTTCTTTCTTCTCCTTCCTCCTCCTCCTCCTCCTCTTACTCCTCCTTCTTCATCTTCATCTTCTTCTTTCTTCTCCTTCTTCCTCCTCCTCCTCTTCCTCTTCCTCTTCCTCCTCCTC
Organism: Ophiodon elongatus; assembly: GCA_016806645.1. Taxonomy (NCBI): domain Eukaryota; kingdom Metazoa; phylum Chordata; class Actinopteri; order Perciformes; family Hexagrammidae; genus Ophiodon; species Ophiodon elongatus. Next base: position 441,138 of record JACSYO010001051.1, read on the forward strand.
CTCCTCCTCCTCCTCCTATTCCTCTTACTCCTCCTTCTTCTTCATCTTCATCTCCTCCTCCTTCTCCTCCTCCTCCTCCTCCTCCTCCTCCTCCTCCTCCTCCTTCTTCTTCTTCTTCTTCTCCTCCTCCTCCTCATCCTCCTTCTTCTTCTCCCATGTATTGAATGTAATCTCTCCCAGTCCCGCTGACCTTGTCCCTCGTGGTTCTCCTCAGGAAAGTGCAGTGAGACCATCTTTGAGGACATGCGAGAGCCTCCTAAGAAGCCCCTCCACCTGAAGGGCCAGATGAAGTACGTCCCCCAGTGGGACTCCCTCATCTTCCTGGGGACACCCATGTAAGACCACGGCCAACAGACTGACTCTGTTTCATGGTTTGGACTTGCTTCTTAGAAACTGCCTTTCCTGAGTTCATGAGATACTTTAGTCAGAAGGCTTCATGTTTTCCGATCCGGTCCTTTTGCTGTTTACGCGACCTCGACCCCTCATCTGTTCCAGGTGTCAGGGGTCATATTCACACTCCTTCTTTTGCAGACTGTTGTTGTGAAACAGGTGCAAGTGTTAGTTTTCATCATGCTAAATTAAGAAAACACAGTAAATGTATAATAATCAGAATTGAGCAGAATTTGAGGACAGTATTTCTGAAGAAAAGAGAAACTCCAGAGTTACAGAGTATGATTGTCGGATGGATCGATTTATTTATTTATTATTTATTTATTTACAGTACCAGCCATTTTCGATTTTTCCCCGGCTATATTTAGAACAGGCCTTTAAATGTTTCATACATAAAGCAACCCAGAACTATTTGAGATATTTGAGAATTTAAGGTAATTTAAAGACAATTGCAAAACATTTCTCTGAATATAGTACCAGAAACTCTTTGTTTTATTTAATTCCCATTGAAAAAACATACATTTCAGTTATGTTTAGTGGTGTGTTAGCACCCTATTTATCCTGAATTGTTTTACTGAAGTTATGGTTTCTGGGGGCTGGATTCATGTATTTATGTACGCTAACTCAGTGAATTAATTTCCATTATCTTGCTTTTCTTGCCAGTTCATTTACCTTCATTTCTTTCTCCTTACTCTTAAAGTATAGAGACAGTGGAGGACATGATAAAGATGGGTGTGTACGTGAATGACCTGAACCTGCACGACTCCAGCAGAGAGCTGATTTTGGCCGGGACACAGCAGTCGGCCGAGCTGCAGCTGGCCCTCGACCAGGTGATGGAAAACCCGCTGAACCCTTAGTGTGCAGGGAGAGAGCGTCCTAACAAAGAAGGCTTCAGCCGGGGAGCTCAAATGTACAACATCGCCTCGTAAAATGCACTGAAACGATTCAAAGCAAACGTCGTACTGTGTGATATGAGTGCACTGAAACAGCCTGACCAGGTGAGCTCAGGTGAAAGCTCCGCTCCCGTATTGATTTCACCCATTAAGTCTAACTCAGTCGAGCAGGAGAAATGTGGATTAAGAGGATTAGAGAAGTCAAAGAGGGCTTTTTCCTTTCGCTTTAAGAGAGGTGAGACTGTAACCGTAGACTCTTTTGTCCCATTTATGATCCTCTAGGAGCAACAAAAATATGCTCAGCTGCAGGAAATCATCAAGAAGCTGGACGAGGAGAAGAAGAGAGGAGACTCTTTGCTCTACGCCATGATCCCTAAAGCCGTGGCCGACCGCCTCAGGAAGGGGATCACTGCCCTGGAGACATGCCAGGTACATTGCAGTGCTTCTAACGATGATGGCGGTACTCGAAAACCACAAATATCGCTGGCAATGTGCACGATGTAACCGCCGACCTGAGGTCATAGAGGCTCAGCTGCAATCCTATGGTGTCATCATAGCACAGACTTCACTCAAAAGGCAGCGCACGGCTTGCATTTGGAAGAACCTTTCGCCCCGTTGACATGCTGCACATGGAGGTCGGGGGGTCAGCCATGCAACAGTGCTCTTAGCTTGGCAATGACCTCTGCGTGAAACTGAACTAAAGTAAAGTAAAGAGTGTAAAGAGTGAAGGAAAACTAGATTTCACGTCAATCGCTGCAGGCGTGCAGGAGGAGTGAGAGTGCTCATTTCGGCTTCTTACAACCCGTATTTACGTTTGTTGTGCAGAAAATATGACGAGAGCAGAGGGAAGAAGTCAGGTGACGAATTATTAACACCGACATCCAGGGCTTTCACCCAGAAGGCCGCTGTTTATGTCCACACATTGAGCTATTTTATGGAACAGAACTACGTTAATATGCAACTATGTTAATACAAAACCACGTCATGGTCGTGTTACATAACGGGCACACAAACTTGAACCCCAACTATAATCTTTTCCCAGCCCAAACTAAGTAGTTCGGTTTCACAATGTTGACCATGTGTTTAAAATTCCTCTGGTTGCAAAAATAAGTTTCATGTATTAAAGCTGCATTCTCTCTCCTGACCACCAGGGGGCGACTCCTCTGGTTGTATAGAAGTCAAAGCTTCATGTGTTAAAGCTGCATTCTCTCTCCTGACCACCAGGGGGCGACTCCTCTGGTTGTATAGAAGTCAAAGCTTCATGTGTTAAAGCTGCATTCTCTCTCCTGACCACCAGGGGGCGACTCCTCTGGTTGTATAGAAGTCAAAGCTTCATGTGTTAAAGCTGCATTCTCTCTCCTGACCACCAGGGGGCGACTCCTCTGGTTGTATAGAAGTCAAAGCTTCATGTGTTAAAGTTGCATTCTCTCTCCTGACCACCAGGGGGCGACTCCTCTGGTTGTATAGAAGTCTATAGAAAATGACTCTACTTCTCTCTTGATTTATTCCCTCAGTAAACATTGTAAACATGAGTTTATGTCTCAATCTCTAGTTTCAAGTCTTCTTCAATACAGCATGATGTTCATTGAGTAAATTATGGTCCATTTAGAGTCAAACAGACCATAAAGCAGGGGATGCTTTAGGGGCGGGGCTACAAGATGATTGACAGGGCGCTGCTGCTACCAGAGCCTCATACGGCGTCTCTACATCATCACTCCTCTGCACTCCAAATAAAAAAACTCCGAACTCGAAGCTTCAAAACGGCAGTCCACAAACCAACGGGTGACGTCATCATATATACAGTCTATTATAAAAACATACAACCCAACATGCACGTCTTAAAGCTTGCAAAGACAACTACATGGATTAATGTCTATAAACGGTAGAGAATAGCAGCAGACAAAACAGAACAAATAGTGTATATATATATATATATATATATATATATATATATATATATATTTATATAATATATGTTTATGTTTCTTTGTGTGCCAGGTCTTCCCAGATGTGACCATCCTGTTCAGCGACGTGGTCAAGTTCAACGAGATCTGCATCCACATCACACCCATGCAGGTGGTGGACATGCTCAACGAGATCTACATCGTCTTCGACACGCTCAGCGAGAAGCACAACGTCTACAAGGTCCGTCTGAGGAAGCCGTCAGTCGCCGGTCGTGTGCACGTGGGGGATTGTTTTCCAGTGTTTGTGTTCAGTTTTTGTCACCTGCTCAAGTTTGTCTATTCACAGAATGAAGATTGAAAGCAGACGATTTTTATTTTACGTTATAAAGTAGAACGATTTCCAGCAGAATTAAGGCGGGAAAACAAGATTTAGAAAACAACGGGAAAGCAAACCTCACAAAAAACTATATTTACTTTGTATTTATCTAACTGTAAAGTATAAATATACTACATTTGGATAAGAGCTCAGATTTCGATACATTACACAAAAGATTAGGGTGTGTTTTAAGTTTTAGTGGTAGAACACCCAGAAAGTACATTGAGAGATGAAGTTGAGTTCCCCTCCTGTCCAGGTGGAGACGATCCGCGACGCCTACATGGTGGTGGCCGGCGTGCCCAACAAGACCACCTTCCACGCGCACCACATCTGCGACATGGCCCTGGACATGCTGAGCTCCATCGACCACCTCAAAGACCCGTCCACCGGAGACAACATCCAGATCAGAGTCGGTGAGCAGGACGACCGCCCGGAGCTTTCAGTGGCTCAGCCGCGGCTATTTTACCAGTTACTTGGAGTTTTGACCTCCTCAGACTTTCCTTTCCATGCACCTTGGAAGTAGAACCCCCCCACTGGTTTGGGTTTTGCCATCAGGAGGTCACGGCTCAGGGTCACCCACCACTGATCCTTATACTACAGACTTTTATATGTTTTTTTAATTTATTTTTATCCTCTCAACCACCATCTATAAGTAACAATCCCCACAATATAATCTTAAGATCTTGCTGCACAATATAACTATTTTACAAGGTAAAATAGTTCCAGATACCGTATCCATACCGCCACAAGGGGTCACTGTTCTTACGCCAACCCTAACCACAACAAAAAAAACAAGAGATTTTCTCAACATAAATCATGCTTTTTTTTTATCATTTGTATATTCTTACCCCAAAGATTTATTAAAATAATTTCCCCTGAAGACTGGAGACCATTGAGGTATATAAATTGTGACTGTCGAAATTGGCATCACCAATGGCAAATACTATCATCTTATGGTCTGCAACTGATAAAATAATAAGTCATGAAGCCGCATTAGAGCCTGTAAAGCCAAACACTCAGGGCTGAGATACCTCGACACACACGGGGGGATCCTACCGTCCATTCATCCATCTCTTCAGGAAAGCACTTCTTCTTATCAGCCTATCCCAACATGCATTGTTCTAGAGTGTCTGTCCCATGACAGGCCACAAATCCTGATACTAAACTCCGATGGAAAACATTTCTTTATCCACTGGCAGTAAAATAACATCCTTCCTGTCCAGGCTGGAAAGCAACTCTACGAGTCAGCAGTATTCATCAACAAACCTACCACTCCTGCACTAATATGAGAGAAACGTGCAACTTGTGAATGAATTGTTTGTAATGTTTCAGTTGTATCTGCCGCTCTGAACGTGGGAGAAAAGATATGCGTTCTGCAGGTTGTAGTTTTGAGCCTCTCTGTTGTCACTTTTGGTTGCTTATAAAGAAAACCTTGGAATTAAAGGGTCCGGATGAATGTTGGCTAAGTGATGAGTGAGAGCTAAATAACTACTTTAAATGTAAATCAGTTATTGCCTTTAAGGCATTTGACAATAGCTGCAATAAAGTGTGGATTCGGGCAGTTTATGAACTAATCAGCTCATGTTTGTTTCTATAAACCGTTAACTATAACGCCCCCCCTCCCCCACCCCCCCTCTCTCTCAGGTATTCACTCAGGTATGGTGGTAGCCGGCGTGGTGGGTCTGAAGATGCCTCGCTACTGTATGTTTGGCGACACCGTGAACACCGCCTCGAGGATGGAGAGCAACGGAGTGGTGATTAAACTTACATATTTTACAAGCCGTCGCCCGGCAAAATGTGCCAAATAACCCGCGGCAGTAATATAAACGACCGCAACGACATTCACGATCTCCCTCAGTCACATTCTAAAGTAGATTAGTGTTTAATGAAGCCAACGTGGGTGCTGCTTTTTAGTTAATGCAACTGGCAAATCGCCTCATTTGCTTTCCATTACTTACAGGAATATGATGTCGTGTTTTGAGGGAAATCTGTTCTCTGAGGAAAATTTTAAAAAAGAGGCGGTTTGTGCCACTTTACGGCACACGAAGAGGAAGAAAACCCCGAACGCTCTTTAGAATCCGAGTGTTTTGACAGCAGCTGTGCGTTGTGTGCGTCTGTGTGAGCAGGGCATGCAGATACACATCAGTCAGACCACCAAGGACCACCTGGAGCACGAGCCCTACATCATCGAGGAGAGGGGCAAGATCTTTGTGAAGGTGAGTCCTTCGTATCAGCTCTGATTGAGACACACATCGTGATAACTGCTTTGTCTTGTAGCTGTAACTTCAAGCAACATTATTCCAAGATGAGATGTATAATAATAAATGCTCACACGTTGCGTATTACTGAACATAATGAACAATTCTAAGATATTTTCTCTTTTTCACGCCGATGAATTTGAGATGAAAGGCTCTTTCCGACGTGCATTTGTGGTCAACACACTGTGGTCCTGATGCCCCTGCAGGGTAAAGGCTACATGAAGACCTACTGGCTGAAAGGAAAGAGGGATCTCTCGTTCAAGACCCCGGCGGAGATGCGCTACAGCAGCGAACAGAAGGACTCGGATGACAAGAGCTCTAATGGGTGAGTGGACAAGAGGAGAGCAGTCAGCACCAATGAACCACTTTTATTTATTTTCCGTCTGTGCACAGTGTGGACTCAGGCTGCCCCCCCCCCCCCTCCCCGTTGATTCAGACACAGCTGTGCTCATCGCCCCCCTGCAGAACCAGACAGCAAACAGACCGAGAGGCTGTGTTAGGTGCTTTTGTTTGTTTGGAGGAGTCATGATGACCAGAAAGAAAGAAAAAAAAAACAACAACTACGTGTTCAGTCGGATGGGGCAATGCAACTGTTGGGTTACTGAAGCAACACAAAAACAAAAACAGGGAGAGACAAAGCAGGCAAAACGGCAAAAAAAAAACAATAAAAAAAAAGTTCCTCTAAAAGGCGTTAATGCTCAACGTCTGTTGCGATATTCTCCGAAACACCAGAGGGCGTACAGACTAAACGTACTGAGAAGAAGCAAAAAACATCAAGTGTTACAGCAAAACGCCATAAAGCCGGGGAGGGGTCGTGATCAATTATAAACTCAAATCTCATATTCATGGGCTACTTTATTACCTGTTTCTGTATAAGAACTTAATGCTTGACCTGTTTCTTTACAGGGCTTATACAGAAGGTTGAATATCCTGTAATCTAGTTGATTTGGCTGCAAAATATTTACTCAAATGTAGATTTTTAAGACCTCCTGTTTCCAAAGCTAAAATAAAAAAGGAATTGACAGTCTTTGTTAAATCTTCAGTGCTTTTATCAGTGAACTATTTGTGACGGTCGCATTTGAAAAGCATCACGTTACAAAGATTCAGAAGCACACAACGTGCACGCCGCCATCATCACCTCGGCGAGTATAAGCTAGGCTTTAGTCTGATGTCAGGCCTTTGAGACTTGTTACTGTTCTGCAAAATGATCATAAATGTATTGATTAAGTTGAAAATGGGCACAATAATGTCAATAATGTCACTCCAAGGACAGATTTATTTACTTGTTTGAAGAAACTATCATCCCCGTAGAAATGTTTGATTTCCGACAGCACGATTACACTTGACAATGTGTTTTATGTCCTTTGTGAATCACTGAGAAACTCCACTAATGTGTGACCGCACTAGTTCCATCAGCACCAACGCCAAGTGCATGGGCTCCAACCTCAACATCGGCAGCAGCGAGGAGCAGGCCGAGGGGAAGCCGAGCCCCAGCGACCTCCCGCTGGACGCCCCGCCCCCACCGGAGGTCGCCGTCGAGCCCCCCGAGATATCCGCCGAGCCTCAGGAGAAGGAGACGGCCAATAAGACTAAGAACAACAAGGGGGCCAAGCTGGATGTGCCCCAGGGGGCCAAGCTGGATGTGCCCCAGGGGGCCAAGCTGGATGTGCCCCAGGGGGACGCCATGCCGGAGTCCTCGTCGCCGCTCCCTGCGCTCGGCATCAAGAGGAACAGCTTCAGGCAGCAGTGCGCCAAGCTGCCCAGCAACCTGCCCATGCGCAGCGGCTCCTGCTGCGTCCTGTGAGCGGCACATGACGAGGGCGCGATACGGAAAATATGTCATTGAAGTTTAAATCAGGGGGCAAAAACAAAAACAAAAAACAAAAACAAAAAACAAAAAACAAAAACAAAAACAAAAACATTTCAACATTTCCAACATTCCCGGGGTCGCCGATGACATTTTAACGCCTTCTGAATGCCACGTTGTGATTTGTTGATTTTAAAATAAGAGTTAAATGGCAACTTAAACTGATGACCAACACATTTAAACGTTTCCTTTTATTGAGGTGAAGTTTGTGCAACATTTAAGGCTCCAAGTGTTTGATAATTGGAGAAAGTTGTCTTGATTGCAAGATGAGTCACTGCATTTAAGTTTACTGGGAGAAAACCAGCACGTTGCTCTTTTCTTTCATAGATTTCATGCGTTAAAGGATGTGACTTGTGTAGAAATTGAGAAACGTACTTTTTTGGAGAATAATTTACAGGTTTCACAAGAGGTTTCACAACACGCCTTCCTTAAGGCGACTGTTAGAGAAAAAGGAAGCCCGATGTCCTCGACACTAAAACAGCTCATGCACAGAGAACCAGAGAACTTTAAAACTGTACTGCAGGTGTTGACAGCCACGACCATGAGTTTATTTACCTTTATGCTATTTGCAGTATCATTCTACGAGCCGCTCACCAAGTCAGTGCTGCAGGAATTATGTTAAAATGAAAGAACAAAGAAATACAGGATGCTTTGAAAAATTAAAGTGAGCCATTTTGTGAGCGGCCTGACTCTGGAGCCTCCGCAGAGACAGAACAACTCATTTACGTGGATGCTCCAATTAATTCACTGAGAGTAGACGTCATCAGAGGTTGTATTTTATTTTGTTTAAACTAGGCATATAGTAATTCAGTAGGCGTTTGGTTGGACCTTCACAACATCGTCTTGAAGAGTTTTGGTTCTACGTTCTGTATGTAACTGACTGCATTTCACTGTATGATAGTGTTTATATAAAAACTATGTGTACAGCCACTGAGAGTGTCATGTTTTCATTTGCTTGTTATAAGGTCGTGACACTCATACTCATATACAGGTTAAAGGGGTTGGTGGTTTCAAGAAAAATGTTGACCAGCCAGTTAAAGGTGTGACCACAGTACAGCTGTTTCTGGCTTGTGGCTATACAGTGCACAGCGTGCTTTGTATCAAAAATGTGGAACGCTTCATTTTAAGGAATCTTCATAATTTTCCTAGTTTCCAAGGTGCACTCTTTTCATGTTAAAGGTTTTTTTGGCAACAGAGGAGGGATCCCTCCATCACAACCACAGCACAGGCCTGTTCTCTCCTAGCCAACATCACTAATCCCGCCATGTTTCATGCTAAAGTTACACTGGTTACAGAAAATATGTAGATCAGTGAGCCGGTTGCCAGCGGCTACCATAGACTGTATATAAGAAGTGGACATAGTCATGGTGACATCACCTATCGCCATCTTGGCTTTTTACAACCAGTGAAAGGAAGTGACCATATTTGGACGGTGGAGGAGGAAAGTAGAGACACCATATACGTCTCTGGTAGCAACAGAGTAAGCACAGTAGCCCCGCCCCTAAAGCATCCCCTGCTTTATGGTCTGTTTGACTCTAAATGGACCATAATTTACTAAATGAACATCATGCTGTATTGAAGAAGACTTGAAACTAGAGATTGAGACATAAACTCATGTTTACAATGTTTACTGAGGGAATAAATCAAGAGAGAAGTAGAGTCATTTTCTATAGACTTCTATACAACCAGAGGAGTCGCCCCCTGGTGGTCAGGAGAGAGAATGCAGCTTTAACACATGAAGCTTTGACTTCTATACAACCAGAGGAGTCGCCCCTGGTGGCTGGTGGACACACTTCCACATTGGCTTCTTCTGAACCTGAGGTTGCCGCCTGCTTGTCTCTCGTCCCGGCGAAGTAGTTTCCAAGCAGTGGGAACGAGGCGGAGTGACCGCAGGGGGTAATTCTGCTCTCATTTGTGGTCTGATTAACAGTAAATTCATCACATTCACAGCTCCACATCATGTTGTTTTCCAAACCACTCGGAAGTGGCGTGATTTCAACTCTCATTTTGCTAAATTATGCAGGATGTGTCTCAGACCGGGGGGGACGGGGGGGGAGGGAGAATCAGGGATTCACTCTCTGGTTTCCTGAAGTTCTTCACATCAAAAACAAGTCAGATGGAAGGATCTCATATCTGATCATTCCCTGGGGGGGGGGGGAGTGAATCCCCGTTTGCTGCAGACCTATCAAATTAAATCTCAGGCCTCCGCTGAACCAGCAGCTGTGCTCACCACCTATCTAGTGACGCTGCCAGTGGAAAGCACCTAAGCTCACCAAATCCTCCGTCCAATTCAGGCTCCACATCTTCAGGCGTAATGTCCTGACCTCAGTGGTTTGCAGGTCAGTTATTCCTGTCTTAGTCATCTGGTGATAACAGGCTGCCATTATGTGAGTGACTGTGTATGTGTGTGTGTAAGGTTGGAGGCTGGAAGGTCCGTGCGATCTTTTAATGAAAGATAAGTAACATAATTGAAGTTCCTCTTATTATCTCATAACCAAAAGAGGTAAGTGTGTAAGCTGTGTACGGCACGAAGGTGAGACAGGTAAGAGCTCATTTCATTTCAGGTCAAGTGCGCTCTTTCGCTCTCTCTCTCTCTCACTCTCTCTCTCTCTGACACACACACACACACACACACACACACACACACACACACACACACACACACACACACACACAGCCGAGTGCTCTTTGCCGATGTTTCCTGGTGAGATGTCATTACACGATAAAGAGGAAGCTATCAGGAAACCACTTAAGCACTACTTCCTGTCTGTTGCCACGACGACAGACCTCATTCTGCAGTTGCACAGTGCGCCACGACTTGAGCCGCGTTAACTTCTTGCAGAAGGGCGCCGAGCGGGAGGCAAAACAAAGGAGGCAGGTGTGTTCTCGTCTCGCCCCTGCACGCCGGTGGGCTGCAGTCGCGTCCAGGCGCTCCTCAGTCCAGCTGGGCCTCAGCGTTGACCTTTGACCCCGAACATCTGACAGCAATTAACATTTGCGACGGGTTTTATTGGACGGGTCTTTTTTTTTTTCTTTTCTTTTTTTTGGAATGGCCTGCGCTTCAGCCAGCAGCTCCCCCTCAGCACAGCTGGTTGCCATTCAGATAAACCCACAGATAAACACGATGGCTCACTTCCTGCTTCTTAAATGAATCGTTGAATTCACGACTTCAGACTTACTCGCCTTCGTTTGGCTGCTCTGTTGTGAACGACGCCACGAGGCTCCGTATTGGTTACTCTTGATCATATCCTGTTCTACCCTCGTCTGTATTTAGAGTTCACTCACTCAAAAGAGACTTTGAAATGACTGATAAGTGTTATGGCGACCAGCTCGAACAAAGCTGCATTCATAAGAGTGATATTGGCCTTCAGATTTTTATTAGCCTCTGCCGTGACTACAATCACGACAAATCACCACTCAAGGGGGGAATTACTTCATGAAGTGTATTTTTCATTTATAAAAAAGGTACAATGTGCACTAGTTTGCATCATAATGACGACAGTGAGATTTAGTGGCTACAGTTTTATCTGCTGTTAGTTCAGGCGCAAGTTTATTTGTCATTTGACACCAAACAACTACAATAACGTATCAATACACACACCATAAACGCATCTAAAGTATTAATACACAAAAGGCTGACAACATTTAATAACCAGTAGAAAACATACAGCTTCAGCCATAATTGCACATAAGAAAAGTCTGCAAGTATGATATCAGTATGATATCATGGCTCTGCATAACACAGGCATGTATTAAAATAATACATACTATACTATATTTATATGGAATATTATAAGTATTATAGGCCTGTTTATGCTCCGGTGCAAACGGGTCTCCGTGCTGTGTAGCGAGAGGAGTCGAGCCTCCTGAATTTGTTTTATCCAGAATGCTGTCAAAGCTTCTATTTATAATTGCAAAGTACTTTCCCATAATTCCTAACCTGGAAAGTGGCAGAAAAAGAAAACAACCTTTCTAAATTGCTTTTAGATACAAACCCCAAAACCCAGAGATGACAATCTGCACAGGACTAATATGATCACATGACCCCTGTGTTACCGTAGGTCCGTTTTGGTGGGATTTTTTATTGACAAATTACTTAAACACACCGGATTAAGATCCCAGACGACCTCTGGATTTATTACTAAAGCAGATATTACACAGAAACATGCGGCGAGCAGCATGCAAGCATTGTGTCATGTTGTCACTGCGTTTTGTCCATAAACTTTATATCAACAAGCCCCACAGGTCAGCAGCAGTGTTTAGTTTCAGTGCAGTCAGCCGGCTGTGAGTGTGTGCACGTGTGTGCACGTGTGTGCACGTGTGTGTACGTGTTTGTGTGTGTGTGTGTCAGACTCCTGCTACTCATTGTTTTCATGCTACCCTGAATAGGTGACACACGGGGAGGGCCATGGTGCTCGGCCTCACTGACAGGAGCTGCATTCCAGCGAAGGTGAACACACACACAGAAAATAAAAAAAGAGGGGGGGTTGAGCCACTCCCCTTTCAACCGGCTGCATCCCTGGATTATTGCTAAATTCTTTCTGGGGCTTTCACTTGTCAGAACAAGCAGAGGCACAACGTCAGCAGAGAAGAGAAGAGAGCAGGGAGAGGAGAGACGGACGGAATCAGAGAGAGAGCCAAGGTGTTGAGGGAGAGAGAGAGAAGTTTGAATTTCAGAGGGAAACACAGAGAGAGAGAGAGAGAGAGAGAGAGAGAGAGAGAGAGAGAGAGAGAGAGAGAGAGAGACTAAGGGGTGTGTCATAGCAATTTAGTTCCTCAAGGAAGTACAACTCTACATTATCTTAAGACGGGTGGCAGCACTGACAGCAGCGCCGCAGGAGGGCTACTTTTTTTCTTCTTCAGGTTTTTGGTTCTGCTGGTGGTGAAGATGAAGGGATCAAATTAAATCAACCCGGCCGGTGCTGTCAACCTGAGACACAGTGCAAAGGAAGAGAGAGACAGAGAGACAGAGACAGAGAGACACAGAGAGACAGAGAGAGAGAGACAGAGAGACAGAGAGAGAGAGATATCTGACAGACCAGGAGGGAGGGGGACTCAGCAACACAGGTAAGAGACATTTCTGCTGTGTTCATGTGACAGCAAAAAAAGAAGAAGAAGAAGAAAAAAAATAATAATAATACTAATAATCCTCTGGGCCCAGATTAGTGTTCTGTTCCTCCTTGTTTTTGGTTCTGCTTTTGTTCCGTTGGTGGAAACATGAAGGGCGTTTCAAAACCCAGAAGAGACGGCTGATGATTGGAACAAACTGTGTGACTCCTCTCCACTTCCCCATCCTGAGCTGGTGACATGCGTAACGCTGGCGGTCATGCTGGAACAAGCTCAGTTGACAACGCACAGATGTTGCACTCACACTGTCTGTTTGCTCAACTCAAGTCTCGAGGCGGTGGACCTTTCCCCCCCACACTGGCCTGCTTTGATTTGAAGTAAAGTCATAGATAAAGATAAATAGGAAGGGGGGGAGGGGGAGGGTCGCTCTCGTCGTAGCTGAGATACGAGGGACGGATGCTATCTGAGGGCCTCGCATGGTGGCTCTGTTTCGCTTCCCGTTTGAGCAACGGCTATCTGGAGGGGGTTGTGCAACGTTGAAAGAGAGACTGTAATATGTGTTGGTTTTTTTTCAAGATTTCAAAATACTTCCTCGTCTGATTATTTAAAAAGCACATGAAACGCAAGACTCGTCAAATGAAGCGGTCAACTAGCAAAACTAACCGTGACGCCGACCCAATGCTTACAGAATCCTATAGAGGACTGAAGTAGAAGGGCATCAGATAGAAATAAGACATATTTGAGCCTTCAGCGCGCCAGTTCCCCCCAGTTCAAAACGCACAGCGGAAGTAGCATCTCATCCTCACCGTGCACAGACACCCTGCAGTTCATATTCTTTAATCCTCTTTGGTTCATCACCAGGAGACACTAAAGAGGTTTCTACCCATATAAACTACAACCAGCTCAGTGAGGACCTTCCAACAATGGCCTCCTTGTTTTCATCCAAACGGATTGGTTGGCTTTTTGTGTGTGTGTGTGTGTGTTGTTGTTTTTTTACGGAATATTCTCATTGTTCAATCTGATCAAAGGCTGCAGACGGTTAAAAGAAAAACATCTGGCCGCGAAAAACAACCGGAAAACACTTTTTTTTTACTGTAAAACTGCACATCCACGTGCACACGTCCACGTGCACACGTCCACGTGCACACGTTCACACACGTTCACACAAACGCTGAGGCTCGATGCTGGAGTCATCTGAGGAATGCTAAATATTTACCTCTCCAGCTTTCCTGGGTGGCTCCACCAATCAGCACCCTCCCTCTCGCCGACTGTCCATTAAACTGAAGTGGAAGGGCTTCTCCCCGCCCGGATGTTTACGGATAGTTCCACCTCTGGTAGTTTTCATTCTGCCCCTCTGACGGGTTCAGATCTCACTCAGTATCTCAGTATACAGGTGCTCGTCAACTCCAGTGGGCATCAGGGGGTTGGGAGGCGGTTGGAGGGGGATGGGAGGGGGGGGCAACAAACACTTGAACATGTAATGCAGTCACTCTCTGGTGGACTCCATCGAGGAAGCGATGCTTAAAAGCCTCCTTCAGTCCATCCGCACCAGAAAATTGATGCTCAGCGATGGAAAGCGTCCTCGACGTGACCGACTGAACGACGGCCATTAACGGGGAAGTGGTTTCATGGCAGACGTGGGTTTCAAGGCTCTCGTACAAACGGCCTCCATCTTCTGATGGATCTGCATAAAACAAACAATGGTGGCGCACGAGTCTCCAGTCACATCCCTCGGTGGCTGCTGGGTACACACCGTGCACGGCCCTCAGATCCCCGTGGTCGTTTTCAGCAAAATAAATGAGATAGAAGCACGAATCTGAAACAACCATCACGCTGCTCCACTTCCATCATCGCCGTTAAGGGAAATTAATCTAATGAATGTTCGTTAACTCCCCACGGGGAAGCCGAAGCTTTCGTAACAAAGCGAGCGCGTTAGAAAATGTGACACTTGTTTCGAAATGAATGGCTGTGCATGTAAAATGGAACCTGGTGAGATATCCTATTAACAGAAAAAACAAAAAGAAAGTCAATGTTATGCTTATTATGAATGTTGCATGCTGGGAATTGGGTGGGATGCACATTGGGAGAGGGGGGCACTGCGTATTTGCATGATATGATCGTTAATTCGAGGGGGATCACTTTTTTTAATTTATTTTTACATTTTTTATTGGTGAGCCGCGGAGTCGTTGGCTCACATGGCTGACAGTGAATCATCGGCAATATTAACAAGCAGGAGAGAAACACATTAACGCAACCATTAGGCCGCCATTCAGCTGACAGCTTATGGACAATATGCTGCTGCTAATGCACAGGGGGTTTCAATAACACACTAACTGTATTTTTATTTTTTATTTCTTTACCTAAAGGCCAACCCCAGGCCAGCAGTTAAGGTAGGAATGAGTCAGAACCAGCCAGACCTTAGTCAGAAACCCCCCAGACCTTCTGGTCCGCCCGTCTCACAGTCACTGTGGTTTTTGTTGTTTCGACACCTGGTTGAAACCAGATTAAGAGACTAAAATGTTCTACGACATAAAATGTGTCGGTACATGCCCCTATCTGGATCGTGAAGCTAGCGGTCGCTAACGAGTGGCTAAATAAAGTCCGCCTTCACGGCCTTGTGTGTGAAAGTTTGTTTATAGCCAACGTTAGCTTTCCACTTCTACCGATTCTTTTTAAAAAGGAGGTTGTCCAGGGTCCGCCCGACAGAAACACGTGATCCCTGCAGCCCCCGCCACTGATGCAATCTGGGAGCAGCGGGCATGGACCTGCCTCAGCTATGCAGCCTCCCTGCTCCTCGTAAGACTTGTCCACACAGGCCAGAGCCGGGACTCAGTGTGCAGAGAGTTACAGCTTGAAGTGACTGTTTGAACACTGCGGGTCTATAAAAAGAAAAATGTGCGAACGCGAGGCCAGAAGACACAGGAAGTGGGAGAGGACACACAGAAGTCCCACGGCTCCGATGCACGTTAGAGATACTGTACGTCTTTGTTGAGTCCGTCTCACTCATCGCAGATACTCTGCATTGAAGAGCAGTGGGAGGGAAGCATTTTAAGTTTTGCATTGTTCTTCATGCGTCTGTGAGAGTGCAGCTGGAACGAGCGCCGAGTACTCCACAAGGACCCACATTAGCTCCGTTTATTGTCAGAGTCATGTTACTCTCATCCTTCCTGTCTTTATTTTCCTCTCTCATTATCTCGGCTAAATAAAAAACATAACCGTGGTTTTCCTCAGTGAATGATCCACTCAGAATCTGCCTGCTTTCATGTTGGAGATTAGGAGGAGGAGCAGGAGGAGGTAAATTAAACGCAATTAAAAAGGAATTAATTCAACCTGTGTTGACAGTGGAAGATAAACAGTGGATTTTGTAGTTGTGTCATTGCCTGCAGCATGCATGCTGATGACCTCCCGCGGGGGCTGCTCTGTGATGGATGCTAGGTGTGGTTAAAGTCTCTGTGGAGGAATTAAAAGCCTCTGTGGAGTCTCTCTCTCTCTGGCGTGGTGCTTGTGCACGGCAGACACAAAAACAAAAACAAACAGGAACCAAGCGTTACACCAAGGCAGTGTTTCAAATTCGACACGGCGCACTGTATTTTTTTTTGTCAGCGTCATTAAATAACTCAACTGTCACTTTTATTTCCATTAATGAACAAATGTTTGAGCGCCGCCCCGTGAACAGGTCGCGTCACAGACGTGTGTGAAGTGTGTGAAGTGTGTGTCTGGATGGGCGGCGATCCCAAAAGCTGAGAGAGTCGGAGTAATGACTAGAGGGTTCGCCGGTTTTCAAATCCCCAGATCATGTCGGGGCGTGTGGATGAGAGAGGTGAACATATGTGGCCCTCCTCGGCCCCCAGAACAACAACTGGTTGGCCCCTGAACGTGGCCCCTGATCGTGGCCCCTGAACGTGGCCCCTGATCGTGGCCCCTGATCGTGGCCCCTGAACGTGGCCCCTGAACGTGGCCCTTAACCTCCGGCTCCTCCGCTGGAGAGCGAGAGTGACAATCACACGTGAGAGCGTTGCTCTTCCTCTTCTTCTGAGGCCGCGTCTATAAATACCGTCATTATTCCGGGTAGTGGGTACTCCCCTTATGTGTGGCTCCTTCTGTGTCCATGCAGCGGGAGAGGAACAGCGTGCGAGCGTCTCAGTTCCTTTTTCCATCTGCAGAGAGAGACGAGGTCTAAATGTTGGGTGAAACACAACCGTCCCACGATGCACTCCAAAGACGGACTTGCAAATGTTGCAGTTTCTTTAAAATTGTATTTAGTTTTCTAATGTCGGCCATGGATTAACTTCACCTACTCCATCAACAACTTTATGGACGACCTTACAATAAAGTTGGTCTTCTTCAGTCACTTCTGCAGTTTTAATCACCAAACAATGTCTTTTGTCCTTCTCCCTCACTGTTCAGGCAACCATGGACGCCTTCAGCTCCAAGGACATGGCCTTGAGGGCGCAGAAGAAGATCCTCAGCTCCATGGCCACCAAAAGCTCCGTCCAGATGTTCATCGACGACACCACCAGCGAGATCCTGGACGAGCTGTACCGCGTCTCCAAGGAGTACTCGGGTAACAAGTCGGAGGCCCAGAAGGTGATCAAAGACCTGATCAAGATCGCCGTGAAGATCGGCCTGCTGTTCAGGAACAACCGCTTCAACGCGGAGGAGCTGGGCGTGGCCACGGAGTTCAAGAAGAAGCTGCACCAGGGCGCCATGACGGCCATCAGCTTCTACGAGGTACGTTTCCACGCGCGCAGGACGTACGGACGCCAGAACTCAAGCGATCTGAATGAATGTGCTGTTCTCTGAGGAATCAATCAATAGACAGATCACATCGGGAGAAGGACACCGAACACAAAGTCTTTCCATTCTGTGTTCAAGAGTCAACGTTTAAGTGGCTCAGAATTGTTCTTTAAGTGCAACTATGCACACAATGACCTGATTGTACCTCCATCTCTGCTTTCTTAACATATGACAGAACATAGATAGGGTTGGGTTTTTGTTTTTTTTACCCCAAAAGGTTGTCATTTCTAGATAAAAAGATAACCTACAGAGGTCACGCAAAGCAGGTCACGCAAAGCGGCGTGCTGCAGTCTTAATGGATACAGGCTCCATCGCTGGAGCCTACATCAAAGTATCGCGGCACGAGGTCGCATGAGGTCGCATGAGGTCGTGAATTGATTGGCTGCCTGGGGTCAAATGTGACATTGACGCGCAGCATGACTCCCGCATGGCGCTGGAATGTTTCCCATATTTTAAACTTTGATGCGCATCTAAAATTTAAAAAAACGCTCCCAGAGGAAAACAATGGTTCACAGCGACGCGTCTCGGTGTGGGCGGGGCCTAAACGTGTAAAAGCAGTAATTAAGTGAGTTGTTGTCTTGTAAGTATTTCTCTAATGATGTGCAGAGATCCCAATAAAAGACTTGATTAATTCAGGATGCACTACTTATAAATCCACCCATCCGCCTCAGTTACAAACACCCTTTTGTAGAATACCGATACCAGATGAACCTCGTACTAATAACGTTCCTACATTATGTATGTGTGTGTCCCCCCCTCCTCCCCCCGTGCAGGTGGACTTCACCTTTGACAAAGCAGTGATGGCGGAGATCCTGAGCAGCTGCAGGGATCTGATGCTGAAGCTGGTCAACACCCACCTCACCGCCAAGTCCCACGGCCGCATCAACCACGTGTTCAACCATTACGCGGACCCGGAGCTCCTGACCAAGCTGTACGAGCCCGGCGGCGCCTTCAGACCCAACCTCACCAGGATCTGCAAAGGACTCGACAAACTCATGGAGGACGGGACAATATGACCCATGAACAATAATGATGATAATGATAATAATAATAATAATAATAATAATGAGTAGTCACACAGACACTGGGAGATCAACGGGCAGACGCATCAGAGACTCTGTTGGACTAAATTGGTCTTAAAGCTGCTGAGGACGGGCAACGCAACACAAAGTGATTTGAGAACAAAACCGCTGCCACGTTGCTCTTAAAGAACATGTGGGATACAAATACATCGGTTGACTTATTCCTCAAGTTTTTAACGTTTATAGGCGATATATAGTGTATAGTTGTACCGTATACTGGTCTATTCAGACTAAGCTCACAGAACCCAAACTTGAATATAAACTGGTTTAGACTATAACAGCTGTGATATTAGATTATGTAAATACTTGAGACCTTGAAATGTTTCATTGTGAACTACTGATGTTGTGTATTCAGAGGAGGAGGAGGAGGAGGAGGAGGAGGAGTTCAAACAGCTGGGAGGAGAAGATGGGGGGAGCGATGCCACTGTAGTACTGCACTGCCACCTAGTGGTGGAGACGATGCTCACACCTACTGTAGTCACCGGGGCGTCGGTAAGACCACAGGAGACGATTACCGACACTGACACTTTGCAGTCTCCGCTTCAAAACATGTTTAGACGCACGGACAAAAACACTGGACTCTTAAAATGTGTTGACTGAACGAGCGTGAATGTTGATCCTGTAATTCGTGTGTTTTTCCAGAAGATTGGATCACAGACAATGGCTGAGATTAGGACAGGTGTTATTCTTTGGTTTTACATTACAAAGAAAATCAAAAACACAGACAAAGAAAATCAAGCCCCGTCCAGACAGAAAGGTCAAATATAATTTAGCGTTTAGCTGCTCATCTATTTTCTTCTTTCTTTAAAGCAACGGTGAGGAAGAAAGTCAGTTAAACTATAAAAGTTACAGCAGGTTGCTTTTCAGAGTCAACAGTTTACGTGCCGGCACACATATACATACTAAACATGGGATCAAAACATTTCTTATATTCTAAAATGAACTATACAAAACGAAAATAAAAAAAATGCAAATCAATAATAAAGATTTCTGTCAAAAGATGCTCGAAAAGACTATTTTCTTTTTTTTTACTTTTGGCTACATCGGCGTTTAAATTCTTCAGCAGTAACAAAGACACAAACCTTTCTCCCCTCCAACAGATGCTTAAATTAAATAAGTTCTACGTCGTCAATAGCAGACAGAATTCCCGTCTTACTTTTTAATGGTCATTTAAAAAAAAATTAAAATTGCTTGCTCATCTGCCAACATCTTCAAATGTTACGGCGTCACTGACTCGTTTAAATGTGCAGCTGATCGGCAAATAATCATAGTGTCAGAAAAAGGGGGCGGGACTGTGTGTGAATTTGAATTTGAAAAAAGATTATTGTCATCAAAATTGATGTATATCTTCTTTTAGCCTTTAGCAAGCTACTCAAACTACTTGTTGGGTGACCCCTGACCTACAGAATGTGTCCACGAATAAATAAGAAGGCTACGTAAGTGCACTATTCATTTAAAAAAAAAAAAAAAAAAACTGTTAAAAGACAGTGTAACGTCCTATAAATAGAGGTCTATATCACATAGCTGTATGAAAATAAACTTTAAGCTTCGAGTCCATTCGGCAGCAGGATCACTGGAGACCTCTTCCTTCGTCGTGGCTTTCCGAGAGAGAGTTTCCTTCAACGATCAGCGTGAGGCAACCGGAAACTAACGCGTCACAGCTGGAAGATCTCATCCTCCCGGTCCCTCAGCTTCCTGGTGAGCCTGGTGACGGTGAGGGGCACCGCCTGCTGCTGCTGTTGCACTCTGGGAGATAAAACGACACTCTGCGACCTCGTAAGCGGCCGCCGGTCCGATGTCCCGCTTGTGCAAGCTGCTTCTATGGCGGCGACCCTGTGAAGAGGAGGAAGATGAGAAGTCTGATATCAGAGCCGGCGGTGGTATTTTAATAGAGCACCTCTTGCTCTGAGATTATCCGACTAAAATAGGATTATACTCATATGCAACAAGTATTGACATTTCTAACTAGAAGTGCTGGAAGCGGTTCACAGTGGCAGAGTATTTGACTTGTACCACAGCCAGCAGCAGCTGGTGTGCATTTAGAAGTTACAAGAAGAGGAAAAACAAAAACGGTGACACGGCAGTGGGACCGGGCGAGCAGCGAGAGGCGTGCAGCCCCACCTTTTCTCCGCGTCCTGGCATCCCTTGGCGGCGGCGTGCTTGGACTGACTTATCAAGCCGTCCAGCCTTTTCAAAAAGTCCACGGGACTGAGGTCCGACGGCCGCTCTCCGCCGTCATGCGGCGTCCTCTCGGAGGAGCTCCCCGGGAGCCCATTTGGACCCGAGGCCCGGCGCCCGGAGCCGTCTTCTTCCCCGTCCTCGGCGACCAACTCCACCCGGTCACCACGGGGGTCCGGGTCCGACGGCACGGGGATCGACAGGGACTTCTTCAGGAATATCGACTCGTTGGTGTACAGCCGGTTGGCTCTTTTGATTTGCTCCATCTGGAAGAGATTAATTACCTCGTCAGCTTCAGACTTAACCAAAATCTCACTTAGAAACATGAAACTTCCTGGTAAGCCAGCATTTCAATAAAAATCCACTTCAAATATTGATAAAAATGATGCGTATGATGTTTTCAGTTGATTTAATGGTGGTAAACTAAACTTTAACTTCTTACATTTCAAACTTACACTTACGTGGTATTATATCCTTCTTTTTTTTTTTGCTTTTTATTGAATTCAGGAGCAGGACAGCACACCAATTAATTCATGAAAATGGACAACAATTGAATACATAATCTGTTTTAATTAAAGTGCTGTGCTGCTTGTGATTTTGGATAATTAATTTCACTGAACCAAAATAAGACATAAAAAAAATTAAACAAGAAAAACCGTATATACATATAGTAGTTTAAACAACATTAAATGTTAATTTTGAATATAGCGAATCATGATATTACAATATCACACATCTCCAAAATCGGTTTTAGGCCTAAATACATTGCTGAGGGGGGAAAACAAGATAAATAAACACTGATTTAAATAGTTCCAGGAGGAAAACAACACTCACAGACACTCCGTACTTCAGGGACAGGCCTTGCAGAGTGTCCTCCGGCTGGACGTCGTGCTCTACGCGTCTCTGTCGGACCGGAGACAGCGGGGACCGGACCAGACTCCCGTACGACCGGGCGCGGCTCCCACGGAGCAGGCCGCGTGCCCCGGGGGGCGGAGGCGCGTGCTCCCGGGACATTAAGCTCGCTCACGTTAATTAACGGCGACGACCGCGTCTCGCGAACTTTACCCGCCGAACCGACGCGGCAGCCGGCGACATACTCGGCAACAAGTCATCAGCAACACGTATATCTCTCTCTCTGAACCAAGCTAGCCAAACCAAACCTGAAAAGTTGCCGATAAAGTTGCTGATACGTTCGCATCGGTCGGCGGTCAGCTGGCTGCTGGCAGCCATATGTTGCCATGGCTGCCGAGTTCCGGCACCGCCGGTCCCGTGAGCCGTCACATGAGTTGCGTTCAAACAATCGGAATTGAGAGTGTAAACCGATATTAATCCATTTTGCCACCCGACGATTGGATATTTCTTCTCATTTTTACTAGTTTTCGGAGCGTTAGACACACAGAACTTGTGGTGAATTTCAAATATACATCGCAGCTAAAGTGTCATGGTTTAAGGAAGATTTCTTGACCAAGCAAATGCAGAATATAGTTGCTTTGCAGAGTTAATACACTGTCGCGGTTTGTACGCCTCTCTAAATTTAAGAAAAACAAGAAGACATCGGGGATCATTGCCAAACTCTGACATCAAAACAATTCACCATGTAAAAACTGGGGTGAACCGTATTTTTCAAACGAGAACTGATATTTCCCATTTATTTTTTGACAGGGAACGCAACACAAGTTAAAAGAATGCCACTACCGGTACAAAAAAAACCGAAGAAGAAGAAACTAAGCAGCTAAGCTAACCTGTTATTGACGTCTGTTTGTTAGATTGTCAACCGTAACAATCATGTCTTTTAAAAGGGAAGGTGATGACAAGAGTCAGCTCAACATATTACAGGTAACATTTTACTTTTTCATCCTTTTGTAGAAGAGATTTCAGTGGGTTATTCGTGTTGTTGTGGTTAGCATCCTGCTAGCTAACCACCTGTACTGTGAGATAAGCATATTTGAAACTGTAATAAAATGAGAACAAACACTACTAGAACCAGCCTCGTCGTCTCTGTTTCAGAAACGTCGCGTGGCAGACCTTCTGTCTCATTTCATACCAGAAGATGAAGCTGCTCTTATGAAGAACGGAAGGTGAACACGACACGTGTTTATTTGTTAAAGGCTCCAAAGTCACACGTGAACATTTCTTTGACGTTCCGTTTGTTCGGCTTTCCAGATACACGTGCGTCGTGTGCTCCTACCGGCCCGTGTTTGACACGGTGGACACGCTGTCGGTCCACAGGAACGGGAAGAGGCACCTGGAAGGTGAGACTCACTCTTATTTATGATGGCCCATCCCAGTATTCCCTCCCCCCCCTGAGATCCCAGTGTCCCCCCCCCCCCCCACCCGCATCCCCCCCCCCCCCCCCCCCCCCCCCCCCCCCCCCCCCCCTGAGATCCCAGTGTCTCTTTCCTCACAAAATGAGAGGTAATTTAAAATAATCTATTTACTCTCAGCTTCAATGAAGAAAATGAATATTTGATGAATAAATTAATAAATATCCTCTGATTTCCCGTGTTTTCATGTTCCATCTTTAATCCTTAATGTTTCTAAATATGTATAATTTACCAGGCTGAACACACGTGTCCTCTTTGTTTACCTTTTTTTTCTTCATTTTGTTTTTAACGTCTCAATGCTTCCATTGGTTACCCAGTGTTTCAGGTCACATTGCAATGAATTGTGGGTAATTCCCTTGGGCAAAGTCCGCATCTAATGCTGACTTACGGAAAGGATTCATAAAGGGCTCAAAATGTCTGCGAGGGACTCAAACACTCGACCATTTGACAGAACTAAACCCTCACGGACTTTGGGGAGCCTCAAAATCCGTGAGGGTGGAGATTGAGATTGGGCCTCTTATTTATGATGTTTACTTCAATCTGGAAGTTATTCTGTGGGAAAAGTGTTGAGGTGTCCTCTCTTTCCTGTCATTACCTGGCATAACTTTTCAAAATATTAGCTTTACATTTAAAGGAATAGGAAAACCACAGTTGACAAACATCCAAATTAACCTTAATGTGCTTCAACAGTGGTCACAGTATCATTATATTATTATTATTATTATTATTATTATTATTATGCTGAATCAATAAAGAGGCTGTTTATGCATAAAATAACCAGACAGGAACATATTTGTATGACTAATGCAGACAATGAATTAAACTCACTTGATCACAATGATACAAAAGAAATCATAAAAATCCAATATTGGCATAAAGCTGACCAGCTTCTTGGTTTGCAACATGGCGGCACAACACAACCAGAAAGCATAGCTACGCAACTACGGTATGGCAAATGTGTATCGTTATATCATCTTAAATGAATTATTCTTTTTTTTTTGTGTGTGTGTGTGTTGCACGTCATCAGGATTAAAATCATTCTACGGCAAGAAGGCGCGGCTGAAGAACGAGAGGACGAAAAGGCGCCATGAAGACTACGTCCAGGCTGAGGACACGCGGCAGGTCGGTCACTACAGCGGTCGCTGTTCAGTCGACTCGCGAGCAAAAACACCTGCAGCTGAGTCGAGTCTGATCCTCCAGCGGGCAGAAGGCTGAGGAACCCGAACCCCACCCTAACCCCACCCTAACAATGAGCTGAAGGAGACCGTTGACCCATGGCGTCGTCTCGTGGTCGTGTGACTCTCACATGACAGATGACATCATGTCGTCTGTTTTGGTGAAAGATAAACAGCACTTTGACGGAGCGTTTCGTAGCGCTGACCTCCGAGCGAGTTCTCAGTGGCTTCTGAGACGCGTCTACAATCCCACATACGATGTTTGTGTTTGTGTTTTGTTTATGTTTTTAGGAGCCCTCCTGTTCGGCCCCTTTACTGGCTCAAACACGGAGGCTGACACATCACGCTTTATTGAAGACCGTACCATATAACAGCTGCCATACAAAAACCAGGTGAGCATGCTTTTTATTACTCTATATCTATATCTAGATATATTCCTGAAAATATTTTATTAACAACATTTTTTAAACGTAAATCTATTATTATTTTCAAGCACGAAATCTGGAAAGGGCCCGCTGAGCGTTGGCTCAGAAATCAGCCTCAACTCTTCCAGCGAAACGGGACCGGAACAAGAAGAAGCACGTCGGACGTCCCAAGTTTCAAACCGTTTATCACAAAGCACTTCAGCAGGTGAAGTCGGCCATCTTTCATGTTCACACTTTGTTGAAGGGAACCCCGGTCGTCCCACTGTGCTTTAATTAAGTGTGTGTGTGTGTGTGTGTATGTGTAGCCGATGAAGGGTCACATCCATCAGAAGACAGAAAAGGAGCTCCAGGTGCAGTGACGCAGGAGGCGGAGCCTATCACCGCCCAGAGGAGGAGCGAGCTGGAGCACTACCTCAAACTGAAAAGGTGCCGGGGCCGTGGGTTTAGTTGGTCGGGCTGAGGTTGTGCTGCATGACTACTAGAAGAACATCTGACTGTACCAACATCTCACTTCATCTGTTTCCTAGTGACGGCTGGCTGAAGGACCGCAGCGGCCAGTGGGTGAGAGACGAGGACGTGGAGTTCGATTCGGACGAGGAGGAGCCCACTTCGCTTGCCCCGCCCCTTCCTACAACTCGTTGAGAAAGGACTAAGAACTGTGTGGGGGGGTGGGGGGGGGGCAGATCAGCTGGTACCACAGTGGTGCGTTCAGAGGCCACGGTGCTGTGACCCGTCATCCATCCCATTGGGTTTTCCTGTGTGATCCCACTCACTCACTTTGCTGTACTCGGAGCCTGCTGGTCAGCTGCAGCTATTAATGCTTTTATTGTGCAAACTCACAATTTTAGAGAAAAAAAAATGTAATTTTCACTCCGCTTGTTTTGTATATTATTACATACGATTCACAGAATCAGAACCAACGTTAACAAAAAAAATGTCCTTTTACTTTTTACATCAAATCCCTTTAACTTGCTGACAATATTTGTGACTGATGCAGATGTTAAACCTTTATGATTTCATGAGAAAATAAAAAAATTGGAACAAGGCTCTTCTGGTGTTTTTCCTGCAACCATGGTTGTGTCCCAAAGCCCGGTTGACGTTAACGGATAATTCTGGTTCATGATGAGCACTGTTGTCTTTGTTCTGGCCATAAAAAGATTTAGTACGTCCCAATATATAGTCTCCTAAATGCAGGATGCCAAAAATACCAGGATGTTCGACTACAACCCGTCACATGCTTTTTTTCGGCTATTCTGACCCACAATCCTTTGCGCAGCAGACATGTGAGCGAGAGGGTCAAAGTTCATGTCATGAGAGAGTAGTATGTGAGCTAAAAGGAAAAAGAAAAATAATGCGATTTTGGAGTTATTTCACCTGTAGCCATCGTTTCCACTTCCAAACAAGGTCAAATCAGATTTATTTTTTTTATTTATTTTGACTGCACTTGTTTCTTGCCCCTGTCTGACATTTTATTGCAATCTTTCCCAAATCTCAGTGACTTTGAACAGCGCTACAAACTAACCGTCTCCAGGATCAGAGGAGCCAACAGAACGAGAGATGCTATTTTCATCCCTTTTTTTATTGTCTTATTAAATGACAAACTCCTCCCCCCCCTCCCCCCTTCTGGTTGGATCGGTCCTCCGTCAGATGATCTCATCTGGGCAGCGGAGCCACCGGTTAGAATTCTTCGGTGCTCCTCTCGGTATAAAGTGGGTGACACCGTCGGGGTCAGCGGGACTCGGCGTGGGTTAGTTTCTGATGACACGCTCACTTAATATTCTCCCCCTCGTGGGCGGAATGACACGTGGACTCACGTAAAAAGGCTTTGAAGTCAAATTCATCAACGTTTAACCTTCGGTGACCTTTAATGTCACGCCCTGCCAATTTCACTGATGCAACTTTTCATATTGTTCTGATGCAAATCTGGATATATATAAAAAAAAAAAGAAGGAAGCGGAACATAACTATAATAAAAACATCTGTCTCAGCATTACAGAAGCGAGGAGAGAGCTCCCTTGGAGCGGGGCGACGCGACGCCGCCTTTAAATCATTTCAAGGTGCCAAATGCCAGCGAAGGCCCACGCAGCTCTCACACTCTCTCTCACACACACACACACACACACACACACACACACACACACACACACACACACGTGACCTTTCAGGAGTCTGAAGCTCGCTGCGTCTTTCAATGCGACGATCGTGTCAAGATTGACATTAAGGGCCGAGCGCCTTTAAAGAAAATGAGGGAAAAACAGGTGGAAGAAATGAAGGGGGAGGAAGTGGAGAGGAACCCTCAGAGGTTAGCAGCTGTTTGGGTTCATAAAGCTGTGCGGGTGCAACCCTCTTCAAGTTGGTGCGTGTATATATTTGGAACAAGGTAACTCAAGCCCAGCAGACGAGGTTACGTTTCCCATCAGGAGGGTGGGTGGGGGGGAGCTGGGGAGGGGAGGAGGTCTAAAATAGCTCAGGTGCTTGAGGGGAGTCAGAGGATCAGGAGAGACTTTAAAGGGATTAAAGCACTGTGATTCTTTACTTGAAGGGTTCGGCCCTGAAACGCTGCAGTATTTTGTCAATTTAAAAAGGGGGAAATGATCCTGAATTTTTTACCATAAACTGTGAAGCGAATCATTCATAATGTTTACGTTTAGTAAACGATGGACTCGTCTGCATCTGCTGCAGATTAGAAATTCATTTGAGCTTCTGCGAACCAATTCTGTCCCGTCTCAGCCGCAGATATTCACATATCCAATATAAAATATGTTATGTTCAGACAAGGCGTAGAAATCAATAGGATTAAACTTGCCAAACATTTACAAAAAAAAATAAAAAATACTTGAATATATATTTTTATTTAAAGTATTTACAGTTTGTTTTCTTCCCACATATAGCACCACATTTGAAAATATTTTTGTCATGGATGAAAAGACTTATGTGTTTTTATTTTTTTTTGGATGATGATGACGATGATGAGGATAATGATTAAAGCACAAAAAAAAAAAAAAGACACCTCACATTTTGCTTGTGACCGATACATGCCTTTATGATGAATTCAGCAGTCTACAAAAAATAAAAAGCTGGCTGCGGTAAATGAAATGAAATGGCTGCACATGGGTGTTAGTCGGGTCGCCCCGCGCACAGCGACCCGAGTCCATTTGGGAGGACCGGTTCAGGAGAGAGCTGGCACGAGGCCGGTCGGTCCGCGGGCGCCACGGGGCTGAAGCGGCTCTTCTTCTGCTCGCCGCTCGCCGCTTTCATCTTAATCTCTGCTGGCGAACTGCAGAGAGAGGAAAGAGGAGACGCGACACCAGATCACAGGGCTGCCTGAAACACACTTTACGTCACACACTGATCTCGTTCAGTGCATCTGTGATTATTTCCAGAATTCTACATGGAGGTAAATAATAATAATAATAATAATAATAATAATTATTATTTATTTTTTTCTTCTCCTCACTCATGTCGTTGTTCCGCGTGATCGCCATGGCCGCCCTGGCGCGGGGACCCTGCTGGGTGAAGTGGTAGCCGAATTTGAGGATGCTGGAGTTGTTCTCCAGCATGGAGGCCATCTCCATCTCCACCGAGTCTCCCAGCTTCTGCCTCTGTGTGGAGACGCGGTCACGAGTGTTATGATTCAACAAAAACAACACACACACACACACACGTCGTTATCCATCACCGGGACGCGTCGCGGACCTGGTTGTCGATCTTGAACTCCACCAGCGTGGCGTTGCTGGCCATGGCCTTCATGATCGCCATCATGCCGTCCGAAGTGATGAAGTTGGACTCAACGTTAAGACTCTGCAAGCTGGTGTTCTCCTGCAGCATCTCGGCACAAGACTGGTACGCACACACACACACACACACACACACACACACACATGGACACAAAAACTTCATTGAAAGTGCCTTTTTTCTGAAACATGACACGTTACAGAAATGCAGAATAGTAGTAAGAGTAAATCAGCGGCTCTAAGAGTATGTCTTATATGTTCTATACTGAAGAAATTCAAACCACAACACGAGATAGATACACAGCATCTGTCAGCTGAGCCGTGGTCGTCGGTGTGTGGTACTCACGTAGGCCACGGGGTCGTTGCTGCGGGTCGCGGCGATGCTCAGAGACTCCACGTGAGAGTTTCCCTTCATCGCCTCAAAGATCTCCTTCAGCGTCGGGATGGGAATGTCCTGCAGCACGGACACAGTCACCGGTTAGAGCTTTGTGTACGTGTTCGTGAGTCGAGCCACGCCGCGTCACACCGGTTCCCTCCGCGAGACGCCAACGGGATTGTTTTGATTGGATTTTGGATTATTGCGGAGAATAAACTCGAACAAATAAACAAATCTTTGAAGCGTAGATACAAAAAAGAAGCTAGTGTTAGCTTCTCGTGAGCAACTTTATTAAGTTTCTTTCTACTCAGCCTTTATTAAGACACGTAAAAGCTTCAGAATCCATGAGAGGCGTGTCTAGTGATGCGTTTTATATCGTAGAACAAAACTTTAGCTTGTGCTAACAACAGAACTTATGTCAGGCTTCTAAAACACATCGACGAGGGAACCAGGAGCAAACATTGTGATTTATGGGCTTTAGGGTTGGTGTTGTCATCGCTCACGGCAGAGTGTTAACAGTGAAGAGTAGAACTATGCTGCATGGGTCACTTCGCCACGAACGAACTGAAGCAATGCACTTTTCTTAAATCCATCTTCTCCAGGATCCCCCTCCCCATCCTGACCTTGACCCCCATTCAGCTGACCTTGATGTTGTTGAGGTTGACTTCGGTCAGGCTGCTGTCGTTGTTGTGGATTCTCTCCAGGGTTTCCTCCACGTTGGTGGGGTTGGGCAGCTCATCGGGGAAGATCTTGAACGGATCCGGCTTCACGACACCTGAGGGAGACACAAGGTTCACAGCTCAGGCTCCGGAGGGCGGAGCGCTCGGGCTTAAGGCTTCTTTCATTCGTTTACTAGCGTGAAACAATGACGATGTCAATGATGAGAA
Organism: Ophiodon elongatus; assembly: GCA_016806645.1. Lineage (NCBI taxonomy): Eukaryota > Metazoa > Chordata > Actinopteri > Perciformes > Hexagrammidae > Ophiodon > Ophiodon elongatus. The sequence continues at coordinate 470,871 of JACSYO010001051.1, forward strand.
AAAACCTCCACAAGTTGCAGTGAAAGGAACACCGTCGAGACAAAGTGCCTTTGTGTTGGTTGGTTTTCCACGCAGGGTTCAACCGGCTCAGATTCAATTTCTACTTGCTCCAATTCAAATTGTTTGATTTATTACTGGTTATCAGTATCCTCCTCTCAGATGCCCCCAAGCTTAACTTCTGTTTCCACCACAGTTGAAAGGCCCACTTGCACTTCAGCTCCATAAACTTTTTTCTTTTTTTTTTAACCGCTGCTATTTCCTCACAAGTCCCCGAAAGGACTGTGCACGTGCACCTCTCAACAGAGATGGCTCAAGTTTATTTTATTTATGGAGAACATTTTGGGGGCCGTGCGGCGGTAAAACAACGATACAATTTCAGTTCTGGAAAAACAAAAAGGATGGCTTCTATTCTTTTTTACCACTTGACTGGTTCACTATCCCAATGTTACCTTTTACTTGCTAGCGAGCCTTGTTGTGAAGTCCTGTTCATGTAGTTTATTTAGTGCACAGCAACTTCCAATCAGTTCCTGTTTAGCATATTTAAAGGCACGGTACGGATATCTTTTGGAATCTGTGTCTCCGGTGCCGATACGATACCAAAACAAGGCTTTTTGTGATCCTTTACTTTAGGATTATAATTATATTATTTCAACTTCTCCAATGCATCAGTGTTTTGATTTTTTTTTTTCTGAACACAAATGGCTGTGCAAGAAATTTGCCTGAATAAAATGCAGTCTAAAAAGAGAAGCGAGATTCTGCAGGCTTCCTTCTCTGTTCTAGAAATGATTTCCCAGGACAGACGAGCTCACCGTCTCACGCTAATATGTTCCTCACTGTCTGATTTAAAAGACAACATGGCAATTTATGACAATAACTTATCCGTGAAATCATCTCTTACATGCTTAGAAACCATGAAAAATTGAGAGTTTTCAAGGATTATTTGCCGCCACTGAACCAAACGTGCTCAGTAATTTAACTTTATTCAAACGTTTAAAATAAGTAGGGAAGACAGCGACGTCACGTTATGTCACATGGCAGCACATGCAGGTTGCAGGACGTGACTTGGGGGGTGAAGGGGGGTGTTCACAGCTTTTTCCACAACATAACTGAGACTCTCGTCCATAAACTAGCATATAAACGTCAATATGATCCTGAACTTGACTTTCAGATGGCAATGTTATCCGTTTTGGAGGAGCTCTGATGGATAAACTAGTAGTTTATTCTCAGCTAAAGAAAACTGGAGAATGTTGAAACATCTATTCCAGGACGTTTCACTCAATAACTAGAAAATGGCCCCAGGGACGCGTGGGAGCCAACATGTGGTTGGAAAGAAGGAAATCAAAAAGACAAGATTATGAATCTGACCAGCTTGCAAAATATCCGCCCCCCCCCTTCACTGTTCATGAAGCGCCGTCGTACGTACTGTTGATGCCCTCTGTGTTGGCGATGGTTCCCGTGGTGCCCAGAGCGTCGTAGTACTGCTTGTTGCTCATCAGCGTGTACATCCCGAGGATGGCTGCAAGTAGAAGAAAACAATCACCGTGAATACGAGATCAAGATGCTGAATGACCCCCCCTCACCCCCCCGCAGTCCAAATGCAGAAGAGACCCATGTCCGGTGTCCCCTCGGCTCTTGTCTGATGACATGAGGCTGAGATGTGGGCCTGAGCTCGGCAGGAGGCCCCGTCCCTGGTCGTGATCCCCCGGAGGTCCAGAGGAAGTAATGATATCACACATTTAATCACACGTTTCAGGGGGGCCCCTAACTTTCTCCATGTTATTCTAGCTGATATTGAGTCAGTGTTCAGAGACCACACACACACACTTCAGGAGAGGAGAACACACACACTTCAGGAGAGGAGAACAGTGCTGGACTGCTGGCTATGAAGTGTGACGTCGGTCCATAGAAAATAGATTTTAGGCTCTCTGTAGATTTTGCTGCAATAACTGAGCGGACCCCACATGCACAAGTACTCTGCATATCGCATAATTTATTCATTTGCAATAACGCATCGTGGGGCCTCTGGTGATTTCTACCCACACTACTTTACATGCTGCTTGTTTAATCTATAACTTTGAATCATATTTCATCCTTAGTTTTTGCATGTAAAATCTGAACGTGCAAAGTTTGAAGTAACTTTGGTGTCAAGATAAATGTAGTAACGGGAGGTAACGAGTATAATACTTCCTTCTGAAACGTGGAGGAGTAGAAGAGCACAAATTGAAAATATTCAAGTACATGCACATCAAAATTATACGTAGTAGAGTTGGATGAATATACGTTCTAGACAAGTTATTTGTCATTAAGTGATTTAGTTGAACTTGTGACTGTCGTTTTATTGGTTTGAAGATTAAGAGACACTGTATCCATGAATGTATCTATACATAGAGAATATAATTGGTTTAAAACAACAATTAAAACCTATAATTAATGACTTTTATCTTCCACATCTCGACCACTGAACAGATGACAGATGTCTCTTCTCCTGTTGTTGCTCTTAATGACCAGCAGGAGGCAGACCTCCTCCTGTTGAAACCTGTAACCGAGTCCCACGCACACCAACTGCTGCAACTGCAAGCCCCCTCCCCTCCACCCTCACTCCACCTTCCCAGCCTCCTGACCCGGTGTGGGGGAACCATGGGAAGGTTCTTGTGAGGAGAGGGAGGCCAGGGAGACAGCTGCCTGCTCGGTGTGGGGGGGGAGGTGCGTGGTTAGGGGGGGGGGCTTACCGACCATAAACACCCCCCGTCATCCGGTTTGGCTCCTTAGAATAACCCACGGTAGCTTTACAACACAAACTAGACTGCAGCAACTAAAAAAGCTCAATATAGCAACATGGTGATATAAATAAAATGGGTAAATTAACTTGTTAGCCCCCCCCCCCCCCTCCACCCTTACGCCCCCCACCCCCCCTCCTCTCTGGGCTCATGAAGCGGGTCGGCCCAGCTATTCAGCCCCCACTTTTAGTCTGTTTGCCAAAAAAGCCCAAACAAAAGACTGACAGAGGCTAACTGAGGTTTAATCCTCATCTGGACTCCATCCAGGGTTAGAAGGGCCGCCTCCTCTCCGACGGGCGGATGGAGCCGGACAAACACGCTCCCCTGCTCGGCCTTTCCGGATGCCTGCCTCTCTCTGTGTGACCCGCTGTTCAGAGGAGCACGCTCAATAAAGAAAACACGCTCTACGTTTCAATTCAACCTAATTTCTGAACAAGGAGGGCTGTGTGATACACTTTTTGTAACTCCAGCGGGGTCGGTTACAGAGGCGCTTTGAGCTATTTGAAGAGGCCGCTGATCCAGAAGTCTTGGCCCGACGTCTTTATTTCGTTAATTTTCAGGGACAATTCCCACGAGTCAGGCTTTGGGGTTCCACTCGTGCCGGACTGCTGCATTTAAACTAGTTTGAAAGGCGGTGTCTTTTCTTTAAACCTTTCCAAAACCACAAACACAAGAGCAGTAAATGACCTCGACAATGCACCCGTCTGTACACTTTTATCTGAATTTATTATTACTGTTGTTAAAACAGCATGACATTTGGTGAAGAGGGCCTTATGACTTGTTTAGGACCTGGGACTTGATCCCCCCCCCCACCATGTGAAAGCCAGACCTTGATGCTAACGGAGTTTAGGCTAACGTTAGCAGCTCTGTCCTGCTCTTAGCGTCCCGATGAACATGTCCTCTACGTGGATCATCAGCTGATGATGAGGAGGAGGAGGAGGAGGAGGAGGAGGCTGACATGGGCCTTGAACATGCCTGATGCTGTGTGGCCTTCTGTTCATTCTAAAACATGCCAGGTCGTTAACGCTGGCTTAATTAGCCGGCTGAAGCTTAATTAGCCGGCTGAAGCTTAATTAGCCGGCTGAAGCTTAATTAACTGGCGATCTACAAACGGATCCTGTTTGCCAGCGACTGTCGTCTTTTGTCTGCAATCGAGGAGCCGTAATGGAGTGCGTGTTTGGCATGGCAACGGTAACTAACGGAGACGGGGTTTAGTGAACACTCACTCACGATGTCGGTGTGTCAGATTCATGCATTGCCAATTTTCATTGTTTGTTTGTAATGTTGATGATGGAGGAATGATAATACTACTAGAGATGGTACATTAATAAGTAGAATGTCAAATCCCAAATGTTAAATATGTAAAAAAGAAAAAAGGTTTCTAAAAAGACTCCAACAATACTTGTCCCGTCACACTGTTGATTCTAAGCTGTGATTAAAAAATAAAATAAACGCTGGCCTGTGCGTCTGTCAACGCAGTAGCTCCCCACAGGTCTGTTTCCAACAGATACAGTATCTTCGCCCCCACCCTCCCCCACGTCCACTCCACCCTTCCACTGGCCGCGGGCCAGGCTTATTTATTTTTGTGTTGCTGAGCGTGGAGAATTGGACCCCGTCGCACGTCTGACCATGTCTGTAAAAACCCGGGCACCACTGAGCCGTCTCAACACGGAGCCCACAGCAGAGAGAGAACCGGGTCTGCATCGTAGGACTATGTGGGTCAGAGCCACTGGGCCCAAACACTGAGGCATTAAAATTATGACATCATAGATATGACGAATAGAGCTTTTTTTCCTCCCCCCCCCCCCCATCCAGCAGATATTTTGACACAGGTGTAATTGATTAACTGTCTTTCGCGGTGACGGCGTTGGTCTGACCTGCGATGTCACACATCTCTGCGTCAGAAGCGTTTTTCAGAGCCTCCTCCAGCTCCGGCTCCAGCATCACCTGCTCGTGGGCAGGGATCTCCGCTGGCTTCTTGGCCACGAAGGTCGTTCCTGGAGACGGAGAGGAAGAGCAGGACGAGTCAAGAGGCGAAACCAGAGAATGAAAAAACAATAATAATCAGATAGGAGTCAGATAGGATTAGAGTGTCGTGCAGGTTCTGATGTTTGTGTTTATTTATGCAGAAAACGAAACTTCCCAACGTTTGTTTTTTCTTTCTTCTTTTTTTTTTCACCCTTTAAATCGTGTTTCTTCCGTCTGAATAGTTTAAACCGTATGTTTGTCTCTGTTTTGGTAAAAGCTCAGTTTGGATCATGTTTCAGGGCTTATCACGGATTTGTGCAGCAGCTCTAATAAAAGTGCACGTTTTCCACCGGAGCCTGGGTTGTGCTTTCTAATCCTTTTTCTTTCTTCGCCTTTTCTCATTTATCTTCACGAATTAACAACAAAAAACTCATTTTAGAAAACAGGACAGAGATGTATCTGGTATCGGTTTCCGTATCGATTGAGCTCCACAAGAACTACATGAAAAACATATTCTCAGCCAATCTATTTCCTGGTGTAGGTCTGGACATGTCGGCCTTATGGGACGATGATGGAAATGAGCCCGAAACTCAGTGAGCTGCAAAAACCCCCTCAGACCTGGAGCTAGGAGCTGTGCAGTGGAGCATCGCAGAGCACAACACTGCACAGCTGTGTGAGGGAGAGTTAAGTCTTTGCACTCACACTTTCATGTCTCGTTACATAAGATCGAGATGACTTGGTGTATCTAACAGACCTCCCCCCCCCCCTCTCCAACACACACCTTTCTTCTGCCCGGTGAAGGGCACCAGGTCGTCCCTGTCCTCGTGCTCCAGGGCCTCCTTCTCCAAGTGCTGCTGCAGGGCGTCGCGGTCAAACGACCCCGTTGGGCCCTTCTTTGTCTGGTCACGCTGCCGGAAGCCAGCGGGCAGCAAGGCATTCTGGGAGAACGAAGGTGGTTCAAATGTTACGTTGACGTGGCATTAGGACGAGAGAGAACACAGAGTGAGTAGAAAAGGCTTTCGCCCCGTCACATGACCTGGTCTGGTCTTTAGAGTCCTCTGTCTGAGGTTTCAATGAGACATGTCTGCATAGAGCTCTGAGGTGCATTCACACGCTTCTGCAGCGGCGATACAAGTTCGAGCAGTTTATTTTGGGGCGAATTTGTAAAATCATACTGGTAGTTTGTCCTTTTCACAACAGGTATCGCACATTTGGGAACACGTGGGCGTCGCCCAATCTAAACGGTCGTCATTTTTCATTTGGGAAACTTTGTTATGGCAACAGTTACTTCTACTGGATGAGTTTGCCGCTTGATTTCCCTTCAATTGATCTTTTGCCCTTTGTTCTCTCGCTGCTCACTTCTTGTAACACACGTAACCGCCGCGTGGGCTCACGCTGCACTAAGGTGGAGCTCCGAGGTCCTTCATCCTGCAGGTTCTTGGTTTTGCTGACCGTTAATAAGATACACCACGGAGATGCAGGAACAAAAACCTGCAGGATGTCTGGACCTCAGGACCTCCAAAGCTCCGTGGGATCGGAGGCCAGGAGCCGAGCGCCCGGCCGGTGTGGAAACATCAAGCGCCTCCTCGTACCTCGGGGTCCATCTCCTGCAGCTCATTGTCCAGCTGGTCCAGCTCCGCAGCACTGAGGCCCTTGAGGATGGCATCCTCGTCGATGTCCCGGGGGTCCGACATGGCTCCTGAGGCTCTGGCTCACATGCACACACACGCACTCATACACACCGCTGCACAACCCTGGACGAGAGGGCACTGTGAGAGAAGGGAACACAGAGGGGGGGGGTATCAGAGTTTGTTTGTCTCTCTCTGCCTTGTGTCCTCATTAAGAGTTTAAGCCCTTAGCAACACAATTAGTGTAAATAAAGTTACACTGTATCATATCAGTGTTTCCCATTAATCACTTAGACCGCGGCGGCCCGCCAAAGTCCATTTTGTTACGACATAGTTTCATTATGAGCCGAAAATATTTGTACACTTCTCAATGGGCTGGCTCGCTCCCCAGCGTTGTTCGGTTGGTAAAACACTGACCCCGTCTCTCTGGGAGTGGGACATTTTTTCCGTTGTGTCATCACCATTCTTATATTTATACAACCGGTGTGTTTATGATTAAATTGTTTACTCGAGCGCAGTGTAAAAACACAAAAAGTACAAAGTAACCGCGTGAAAATACACTTAAAGTACCCAAAAGTAAAAGTATAACGTTATTCAAGATGTCCGATTTCACATAATCTATTTACAGAAGGCCTATTTAATTGGAACGTGATTATTGATTCATTAATGTGTTCATCACTTTAACGTTGCAGCTTGTAAAGGTGGAGCTCAGTTTAACTTTAGACTCAGAGTTTGGCATATTAATTGTATGTTTTGTACATGAATAAATTATAAGAATCTTGATTGATGATTTTATTTGATATTTATTCACTTCAATGCGAGTCACATAGCCGGACCTGTGAGCGCTGCAGAGTTATTTATTTCACACTGAAGACAAAGGCTCTGTCCAGTCTCAGGGTCCGCACCCCCCCCCCAGGACACCGGGGGCGCCCTCAGGTTTTCAAACTATTTGACAAAATTAGAAATCACTCCGTCCTTATTTTACCTGGGAACCCCCTACCCCCTCCCCCTTTTCCCCCTCCCCCTCTCTCCCCTCTCCCCTCCCCCTCTCTCCTCTCCCCCCTCCCCCCTGGAGTACCACTGTCCTTGCCAAACAGTTTCATGATCTTCATTGAGCTTATCAACTGCCTTATTCAGACCGCTTCAATAATGTGGTGATGATAATAATAGATGCATTTCCAATAACAAGTCTGCAATACCCCGGAGGGCTGAGTCCGTATGATCGTGCTGCAGCGGCCTCCAGGACGCACGCCGACGCGAGCGTCCTTCTCACCTGGAGAAAACGAGAGGAGAATAACCTCCCACCGATGTCCCGCAGTTTGAGAGGCGAAGAGGTAGAGCGAGGCAGAGAAGTGAAGAGAGAGAGAGCGAGAGAGAGAGAGAGAGAGAGAGAGAGAGAGAGAAAAGTCTTTGTAACTCTAAACCCTTAGCTCGCCACACAGAGACTAAGAATAGCAGAATGGAGAGGGGTGGAAAGTGCAATCCCTTATTTATCATTGACGGACAGACGCTCATACAGTAGTGGACACACCCCAAATGTTTCTGCACCCAGTGATGAAAAAAAAAACACCCAACGACAAACTCTGATGGAGCAGAGAGCAGCAGGTTTAGAGCAGCAGGTTTAGAGCAGCAGGTTTAGACCCTGAAACGAGGGTCTACAGGCCCACGACGGTGGCTCCGGGTCAAAGTGTGAGTAATGCGGCTATCGGGTTCGTGAGGTCCAACGTTTTCACTTTCAGTCCAAATTCCATCCCAACTTGGCCAGAAGAAAGAAAACCCCTCGCAGCTCGGGGGTCACAGAACGCCGGGAACCAATCACATCCGGGGATCTGGGACGGCAACAAGTACACAACCGAGTTCATGCTCAGGGATGTTTAGTGAAACGGGTCATTATCAACATCATCAATACAACTTCCTCCAACTACATCAAGGTCTATTAACCCTGACACAGAACTAAATGGTAATACACTGCTGTCCTATACTGTAATGTTTAAGGCCAACTGAAATCACAATTAGTCATCCCTTTTTTTTATTATTTATTTTTAATATCCACGTTCCTATAATTTTTCTTTTTAGGTAACCCAACTCCCCAGTGCAAACACTTGAATAGCCATTAATTAAATCAATAGGTCCTTGAAGTTGTAAAAATGAAATAACAGCCAAATCCACAGTTATTTAGGGACCAAGGGCTCGGAGGCGGAGCTAAAGAAATCGCTCCTGCGCTCGTTCCACGGATGCAGAAGATCGCAATTTTATCTGAATATTAAACTTTTTACTTCTTTACGCTGAGTAACTTTCATAGGATTGAACGGGTCGCCGCCTCCAGGTCTCTTTGTACATCCACGGTTTCCTCGGCAACGGTACAGAATCTCGGCCGCCATGGCAACGGAACTCTTGGCTCCAGTGACACGAAAACTATGTGACCATAACCTTGTTCTTCTCAAGGTAACGCCTGTTTGTTTGGAGTCACCGATCGGATTACGCTTCATTAGAGAGGACACACACACACACACACACACACACACACACACACACATACACACACACACACACACACAGGATACAGACGTCTTGTGACTGGAGATGGATGCACACCACGTGGCCGATGAAACAATACCTGCCAGTGAATCAAAGAATGATAACTTGGTATGTGTGTTCTTTCTCCCTCACCTCTCCTCTCCGATGCCGCGCGGCTCTAATGCGTAAAGCCGATGACACAAACCCCGGATCGCGGAGGAAGATGGAGGAGATTTAAAGGGATAAGGGGAAGGAGGCTGCGGCTCAAAGGACCAGGTGGAGGATAAATCTACCTGGCTGTGGGATAAAATGTTTTTATACCGTCTCTAAGTCTTAACGGACAGATGTTTACACTCTTTACATTACCTACAGTATTAAGGTATTACCAAGGAACAACTTGATGGTGGACTAGTCGGGGCCCAACACACACTTTTAAAAGTGGCTGGCAAACAGCTGGACATCATCTTTTGCTTGCCACAATATTTAAATATCACAAATGCAACAAAAAGTTTAAATGAATTGAAGATTTTCTGTCTCTTATTTTTTATACATTAAAAAGTGTTTGAAACTGATGACAACCAAATTACAAATACATTGGGCAACCCTTACTGTCGGGGCCCAGGCAGCAACCTCCAGTTCAGAAGTGTCTTAAAACCTGCATTCTCTCTCCTGACCACCAGGGGGCGACTCCTCTGGTTGTATAGAAGTCAAAGCTTCATGTGTTAAAGCTGCATTCTCTCTCCTGACCACCAGGGGGCGACTCCTCTGGTTGTATAGAAGTCTATAGAAAATGACTCTACTTCTCTCTTGATTTATTCCCTCAGTAAACATTGTAAACATGAGTTTATGTCTCAATCTCTAGTTTCAAGTCTTCTTCAATACAGCATGATGTTCATTTAGTAAATTATGGTCCATTTAGAGTCAAACAGACCATAAAGCAGGGGATGCTTTAGGGCTTACTGTGATTGACAGGTCTCCACCAGAGACGTATACAGCGTCTTTACGTCTCTCCTCCGTAGTCCAAATATGATAACTTCTGTTCATTGTTTGCAAAAAAAACAACAACATGGCGACGGCTGTAATCCAAGATGGCGACGGCAAAATCACCGAACCGAAGTCCACAAACCAACGAGTGATGTCACCATGACTACGTCCCTGCATATATAATATATAATCTGTGTGGCTAGTAGTGAGCGGACATTAAAACTAAAGTTTCAGTTTTAAAACTTCAAGCATCTTCACCGGGGGAAACCGTCTCTAAAGGATTTACTCTTGCATTAAATGCATTAAATTACATCAGTCAGACATTGATGGTATGTTGTATATTACAGTAAAGCATGATGCAATTTATATGAAAACTTGATTAATTTATGCAGCTTTTGTTTTGTTTACTCAATAGTTCCATTCTGCTTTATGTAAATCCATTTTCAGGTCGTTGTTTCAGTTTCTCACGGCTTTTTTCTTCTTTTTAAATCTAGTTTTCGAATGTATTTAACGTAGAGCTCCGTCTGTGACTTAAGAAGTGAATGCTCCGTCCAAACGAGGCTCACTTGATTTGCCCGGCAGTCAAGCTTTTGAGCCGCGCTTATTGTTTAGTTAAATGCGTGGCTGTTTCCTGACACTCGAGCTAGGTGTGAGGACTCAGGCGGCTGCGTGCCAGCAGCCCGCCGGTCAAGGAGCCGGAGATCTAAATACTTTGACATTTACGGTTTTAGACGGCGATCACGCCGACTTCGGTTTCTTGTGACGGCACATTTCCTCTTCTCGGATTGTTTAGAGAACTACAAAATCCAGATTACATGTCATTTCTGATTGTATTACAGTAAGTCATCCTAAAAATAGTTAAAGATATAAAAACACAGCCAGGCCCACCATTGTGTTTTCATTCGCTTTGACATTTCATTTGGCACGTTGCACGAGAGTCTGCGACCACACTGGAAACAGGCTGGACGTTGAATGTGCATCTGTCACCAGCGGTCCCAGCAGGATCTCCACATGAACCACATCAAACCGGGACCAGCTGGCCCCGGGCATCTCTCTTTCCACTTCTTAAACCTCCACCATCTCCTGCACCTGCAGTCTGCCGTCTTTATGAGAGCCGTGACATTAGCCGAGCCCGGGTAGAAAATGTACGCCTACGTTTTATCGGGGTTGGCTAATGACAGATACTTAATATTCAAACCCCCAGAGAGCGGTCTGGCTCTGCCCTCGAGTGTGTTGTGACACCGTTGGTCACATTTTACCGCGACTCGTCTTCGCGAGGCAGAACAGAATTTGTCATCACTACCACAACAGTAAGTAAGTCACATTTAGCTTTCTGCTGAGATGAAGGTCATCGTTACGGCTACGAGGCCCAACGAGGGAAAGAAATCTGCATAATACGAGATCAATTGGGTCTGAATCCTATTAAATATCTTCTTTTATCTCTATAACCAAAGAAACAGTGCTGGAACTTAACCTCAAGACCAAATGTTCTGTTAAGTATTCAGCAAAAATAACTACGCGAATCTTCACTAAGTAAAAGATTCAAGAGTCTGAGCTTCACTTCGTTAATTCATTTCAACTGGATCGCAAACTGATTGTCAGAAAAAATGAAATTAACAGCTCAACTGTGAGTAAAGTGCCCGAATTCTGAATGTATAATTGATGCACAGCAGTGCCCTCACATGCTACAAAGGAACAAAGATAGCGGTGTGGCCTGGGCACTACTTTCTGCTAACAATCCCACAATGCCTTTGAGTATATGCATATTATAGATGCAAAACTCCCCGTTGCGTTGTGTGAATGTGCTGCTCACGATAGAGGAACCACCCTGAGCCAGGTGTAACTCAGCAGAATAAGTGAAAACACCACGAGGTGTTAAAGGGCCGTCAGAGGAGTGGGGGTCTTGTTTTTGGTATCCAGATTATACTCGGATTGATTTTAAAAAGTTGGACTGCAAAAATAATTAGCATTTTTCATATTTGTAGGTGGTTTTCGAACGGTTTCCGCTGCCTCCCCATGACGCCTGAGTTCTGCGTCGCGACTTAAAAAGAGCGATCGTCTTCAAGGGCGAACGCGTCCTCGTTGGAAAGCCCGCCTAGCTACCTCCTAACGGACGCCTACGCCGTTACCACAGCAACCCACGAAGGTCGGGTCGGTGACCTCTGGACACACAAATCCAGATTTGATTGAAAATGACAGCGAGAAACAAATCCGCTCGACTTTGCAGTCTGAACGTAGCCTCGGTAGCTCTCGATAGCGGCGAACAGGAGGCGGAGGATATACTGAGAACTGTAACGTTCTAAATCACAGCTAACGGGAGCAGCTGCTACGACATTCCCCCGATTATTGCAACCAATTTGGGTCTTCCACCTCCAACCATCTGTTGAGTTTTTAACACATGGCCACTTTAAAGCAGCCAGAGTCCCGAGTCAGAGCAGGTCGGTTGAGTCATTTTGTCTGTGGGGGAAGAGAAAGGCACTTTATTTTGGAAATACGGTGAAAAAAGGCCGATTTCTCATTGTCCTCGTGCACGAAGGAGCGGTAGCTAAAAGCAGCCGCGGGGAGTTACTGTGTTTTATAAGTCAAAGACCATTACGAGGGGTTTGGATTTCACAGTGACAAAAGGTTGCACACTCATAAATGCTCCAGAATGATTTACACTCGGCTTCTGTGCCAGGGCGTTTTGTTTTTACTGCAGCAGAAAATACACTTTGAGGTCATCTCGCTCGGTTTCCCTGATCTTTGTTAGCAAGAGGTCTATATTTTTTTTTAATGTAATGGTAGCAACACTTTTTTTAAAATGACCGAGGCTGCAAGTTGCCATTCTGCCACCGGACCGCTCACGAGATTTGTCACCATCCGCAGGTCGTCTTCTCCACGTCTTACCGCCAACGTGCAACATTCCCAATCTGCCCTCGGCTTAATTTTAGCTTCACAAGTCAGCTACTTCCAGCCGCGTGAATCCTCCCCGGCTTGGGTTGCTCCTCGAGACCCGATCAGAGCACCACTTCTGAGGCCCGGAGAACGGCTTGGATGCAAAGGTGTTGCTCCAAAAGGTGTGTGTGTGTGTGTGTGTGTGTGTGTGTGTTGGGGCGGGGGAGGGGGGTCTAAAAGTGGAATTCAGTATTCACTTTCAAATAAAGTCAACCAATTTTGGAACCGCTGCAGAAAACCTGACGCAGACGTTCGTGGAGAAAAGGACATAAAGTGGAGCTGCTTCACAAGAAAAAAAAAAACACCGTAACCATGGTGACTCTGCAGTAAGGTCACATCTACACACAGCTTCATCAGTCCCCGAAAGAGGATTTAATCCAGTGACAGAGAGTCAGATGTCAAACCCTAATGGACCCTAACTGGACGGCATGCAGGCGGAGGGAGAACTTAACCCTCCTTCCCGGTTTTATAAAACCTGCAACCGACTGAGACAACATCTCCAAATCCCCTCTGACGAATTAACGGCTCAACCCCTCCACATGCCACACCGGGGGGTTCATTAGAGCCACAGTATTTCAGCTTTCGGCTGCCCCCCCCCCCCCCCCAATGCAGAAGCCTCCCATCGAGTGTCAGAGGTTGAGAGTTTCAGGCTGTGAACTCACTGTCAGCATAAAAAATGTATCCAGTTAAAAAAAAAAAAAAAAGAATTATTCTGATAATAAATCCAGTTGAGCATTGAGTCACTAACTTCTGCACAGGGACATTTGATTATTGTCCCCCATTCATTCTGTAGCTTTGTCCCATCTCGGACACAAAGTCTCTAGCTTAAGGAAAAGGAGCCCACCCCCACACACAGGCAACCCAGAGGGGACGATTTAAGTGGGGACCCCCCCCGCCCCTCTTAAAAAAATATATAATAAAATACAGAGAGCAACAGAGAGAAGCAGCCTCACACCTACCTTCACAGAAGCGCAGTGATGAAGCCCCTCGGCAAGGCAGAGCCTGCAGTTACAAGTTGTTTCTTTTTTTTCCCTTCTCCCCCCTCCTCTCTCTCTCTCTCTCTCTCTCTCTCTCTCTCTCTCCAATCTCTTGAGTGGCTGCTATGCTGAAACAGGCATACTGACGGACAGCACTTTGAGAAGTCAGCATTTTGTTATTTTGGCTGAGAGGGGGAGGGTTGGGAGTGTGGGGGGGGGGGGGTCATTTTGAGGGAGAGAGGGAGAGAAGTGGGGCATGAACTCATATGTTCATCAGTCATCCAATTAAAAAGTGAGTGCAGAGAGAGAGAGAGAGAGAGAGAGAGAGAGAGAGAGAGAGAGAGAGAGAGAGAGAGAAGGCTGACATCTAGTGGTCTGAGTCCAGTTGTACCTCTGAAATGAGACTGACCTCTTTTGCTTTCTATTAAATGTTATTTTATCTTGTATTTTTTTTTTCACATCATATTATATTACTGTTTTATTGTAAATTTTATTATTTGCTCTTGTAAAAAAAAACGTGCACTTTCTGCATGGATTGTGGGATAGAAACCAAATTGAAGACTATTTTTTGCTTCTTTTATTAAATGATGTAGTTCTCTTATGTAATGATGACAGAGGACCGGCTACTTTCATCAATTTATTAACAAAACAATGCTACTCTGTATATACAAGACATTTTATGGGCAAAAGTATTGAATTTCTATCTTGATTTGATATTTTAAACGATTCACATCCTGCATGAGCAACTTTTTTAACCCTTCATGCTCAGCACACACATGCACACACTGGTTAACAGTGATGCAGAGGGGTGGTGTTTATTTGATGGATCCAATATGAACTCTGTGCTGCCTCAGAGACACGTCAGGCTCTTCAGCAGCTCAATGCTCTGCTGCGTCACCTAGTTTGGTGTCAGACAATAATATGTGTTAAATCTTATCATCTTCCCCCCAAAAAAGTGAATATCAAATGCGTTTTGAAGAAGATAATCCACATGTAGATGTGCAGATGACAACAGAAGTTAAACAGCCAATCAGATTGAAGCAGGGGGGCGGGACAACGGCCAATCAGCTCTGCGCATGCTCATGATTACTTTCCCACACTAGCAGCACTTGACATTGATAACATTGAGCCATCCCCACACACTGACTTCCCCAAATTAATGTAGACACGATTTAAATACAGCACTCAACACATTCAGCCACTGACCTTAACTTGTAGAATATTATATTAATGAATCCAGAATTATATTTATTTCTAAATGATGGTGAGGCAGGTATTTTCCACCCAACTCTGACACATGACTCTCTCATCATGTAAGTTTTTAATTCAGTCTGCTGGTTCAGTTATTATTAATCACATGTAGCCTTTGCCCCCTTTTCTCTCTCATTTCTCATCTTTTATTCCTCACTTATTTTCTGAAGTGTGGCGAAGTATTGAGCCACGTCGGAACATCTCTCATCACATCACAGTGACATCATCACTTACAGTTGTTCCCCGGTTTGTCATTTAAGAAGTAGCAGATGAGGAATGACTAGTTTACCTCAGCAAAACCTCCTCTGTAATCCACCTGTTGTGAAACCTGCACTAAGAGAGGACCCCCCCCCACACCCACACCCCCAACCCTCAATTTAAATTCCCAGGAAACTTTCCATTATACATAATCTTGAGATTTACAACACATTTTTTAATCATTCTCTGCACTTTATAGCTGCTGTTTGACACCTGCAGGCCTCCTCCGCGGCCACTAGATGGCAGCAGATAGACACCGAGGACGTAAACACAGCAGCAGCTCTGATGTTCTTATGAAATCGTTGCCTTCAAACAGGCAACCCTGTGTGCTCTGACTGTATAATGCCCTCCAGTGTTTGGCACCCGGGCTGAAGAGGAGCCGCGGGGCGGCGTGAGGAAAAACAAGGCCCGCAATGAGCAATAGTGAGCTCATTAACTGAAAATGATAAATGCATCTTGTTGTTGGGAAGAAAGAAAGAAAAAAACAGTATTGTGTGGATGATTTAGAAAATGATAATGGTGAACCTCCTTGGATTCTATTCAACACAGTAATTTACAACGTGCTATTAATATGAAAGTGAAAGACGTCTATTCGAGATAATTGTGCAACTTAAACTTGGTTGCAGACTATTATAGCTTCCTGGCCAAGCCCTCAGCCTTATTACGCAACACAAAAAAATGCCATTCATCTATTTTGTACATTCTGTACACCTGAGTGTAAACATGCTGCCTGACTGCATTCTGTTTTCATTACCACCCTCACCATAGAGATGCCAACAACAAACAGAATGAGCTCAGCATTAATTCGCTTCTTCTTTTCCCACAATCCGATAGGAATGGGAAACAAAAAGCACTTGCGTTCTCACACTGGTTGTACTTTTTGTTTTTAATCCTGTCATATAAGCACTTCTGTTCAGCGTCTCTGTTATTGCAAGTCGACACATTCCTCTGCACGCCCTGAAGCGACCTCTTGCACCTGCAGCCTTTGCATGTGAAGGACTTTCTTAGAAAAGATGGGTTTTCAAATGATGCCGGTGGAGAAACAAATGGGAGATGATTCCAAGACACAAAATGGTCTTAAAAAAATTATCATCTTCTTAAATAACAATACATATCCTCGCTTATGCCATGCAGAAAATTTCAGTTATATTCAATTTACGTTTTGGATCAATTCATCTCCGAGAATTTTGCCTCAGCACCAATTCAATCGAAGGTGAAAGGAATAAAATATGTGACGCTTTGAATACTGCAAAATGAAAATTAGGACGAATATGTGTCATAAGTAATGTGTCTTTCTCAGAGCAAAGTCCCGGGTTGCTCTGGACAATCCAAAGACCTCACTCTGGTACTTTCTACCAAAGAAATAGTCCCTAAGAAATCTGTTCACGGTGACGTGTCGGGGTTATCCACAACAACGTCTCATTTTCCTTATCGGTTCACTGATCTTATAAACTGATGATCTTGTCTGAAATTTCCTCTGAAGTTTTGCAAACCTATGCTGCTGCATGTTCTTTGGAGCCTTTGACTACAATTTAAAACAAAGTGTACGTTTGAAACAATGCCTGCCGTGTAAAGACGAACCAAACCAGAATATTTGAGTCTCAGACAATAAAACCTGAAACGTTAACATTGTTAATGAAGTCTATACAATCTACATTGTTGTAAATGTTGCTGTAACTGAAGTGATGTTGTTATGAAATATGTTGTTCCCCCTCTAGTCAGCTTCCTCCTACTCTCATTTTCAGTTTGACTTCAAAATTTTCAAAATCTTTGAAGTTTAATGTTTTTTCACTGGTTCATAATTAGTCAAAAATACATCGATCAGAACTGAGACGTACCAGAGATCGTGTGTGTGTGTGTGTGTGTGTGTGTGTGTGTGTGTTGTGCGTGGGTGTTTCCAGTTAAATGACTCAGGCACCAGATAGGGAGGGGGAAGTGTGAGTAAGTTAAGTGATATGAGAGCGAGAGAGCGAGAGAGAGAGAGACAGAGACAGAGAGAGAGAGCGAGAGAGAGCGAGAGCGAGAGAGACAGAGAGAGAGAGAGAGCGAGAGCGAGAGAGACAGAGAGAGAGAGCGAGAGAGACAGAGACAGAGAGAGAGACAGACAGAGAGAGAGACAGACAGAGAGAGAGACAGACAGAGAGAGAATGAGAGAGAGACAGAGAGAGAGAGAGACAGAGAGACAGATATACACACAAGAGGCTCAGCCCTTTAACTAGATAAACTAAATTAGTAAAAAAAAAAAAAAACATTGGGCACCAGCTAAAGACTGGAAGTAAACTTCAGAGTTATTTGTCACCGTAGAAACGAGACTGATGATCTAATCAACCAGAAACTGATAACCACAAGGAATGAAAACACTCTGTGAAACCAGCTGCCATCTGGACATTATGAGTGGCCAACACAGACAAATGTTAATACATCTTCTTCTTGATCAAGAAGAAGAAGAAGAAGAAGAAGAAGAACAAGAAGAAGAAGAAGAAGAAGAAGAAGAAGAAGAAGAAGAAGAAGAAGAAAACAGACTTCCTGCTGCACTGCAAGGGCCCAAAGTGTCAGGGGCCTCCTGAACTTCACCATTTAAAATGTCACTCAAAGGGTGCGTACCGAACCAGGAAGAAACACAAAATTATGACAATAACACACAAAATGACGACAAAGAGAACAGAACAACATTGAAAAGAGAAACAAAGAGACACAAAGAGACACAGAATGATTTCAAAGAGATACAAAGCAACTACAAGAAGACACATAATGACTACAAAGAGACCAAAACAACTGTATAGAGACACAAACAAAGTACTAAGAGACTCATATCGACTACAAATAAATATAAAAGGACTACGAAGAGACACGATAAGACTACAAAGAGACCAAAACAACAACACAAATGCAAAACAGATGACAATACACACAGAGAGACTCACAAAGACTATGAAAAGAGACAAAATAACCACAAAGAGACACAATAAGACTGCAAAGAGACGCAAAGCAACTGAAGAGAGATTACAAATTATTACAAAGAAACACAAACGACTGCTAAGAGACACAAAAAGACTACGAAGAGAACCAAAGTGACCCCAAAGAAATATAAAACAACTGCAAAGAGACACAGAAGGACTACAAAGAGACAAAACAACTGCAAAGAGACACAGAAGGACTACAACGAGACAAAACAACTGCAAAGAGACAGAAGGACTACAAAGAGACAAAACAACTGCAAAGAGACAGAAGGACTACAAAGTAACTAAAAAAGCAACTACAAAGAGACACAGAAGGACTACAAAGAGACAAAACAACTGCAAAGAGACACAGAAGGACTACAACGAGACAAAACAACTGCAAAGAGACAGAAGGACTACAAAGAGACAAAACAACTGCAAAGAGACAGAAGGACTACAAAGTAACTAAAAAAGCAACTACAAAGAGACTCATAATGACCACAACAAAACCAAAAGAGATGCAAATCAGCTGCGATGAGTCGCAGAGAGGCAACAAAGAGGCACAGAAGAGCTACAACTAGAGGCCGAACGACAACAGACGAAAAGAAAACACAAAAAGGCCAAAAGAACTACAGAAGGGACACAAAATGACCAAACAAATAGAGGCGACGCAACTATCAGTCCACGCGTCTCGCTGCACGTGGCGAGGCCTTCAGACAGCAAGAGATTAACACACAGACTCTCTCAGAGCAAAACTAAATCCAATATTTACTCGAGAAGAAGTCAAGTCACAAGCTGAAGGAAGAAACAACACGACAGAGAGCGCTTTCAAAAACACACTCGCCTCGTCGTCATTACGGTCAGTTGTTATCGGGACAGTTCAATATTTATATAGAAGCTCATGTGTATGTTTTTGTCAGGAGTCAGATGGGAAGTACCACTAAAGTAAATGCAAGCAGCTGTTAGCTTAGCTTAGCACAAAGACAACAAAAGGCAACAAAATCCTTCGAAATATATCTGATCTCATCGTATTTATTCTTTTATTTATTTAGTTTTTTTTTTATGATTTGTATGCATGGAGTTGTTGTATTACATAGTGCATGTATTGTATGTAGAGTATAGTGTGAAAACAGCTCTTTGTAAAGTAAAAGTAGCTTTATTTTACCGTGTACTGCACCTTTCTACAGCAGAGGTCACAAAGCGAGACACACTGAACTTGTGTTTTCTGGTCATGCTAATGAAGCTCATTTGAATGTGACTTATGAAGCGGGGTTCTACCGCCTCAACAGGAAGTCGGCGGGGCTCTCCCTCATATTCAAACACAAGAACCTCTGGGGACAAAGAGAAAAAACCAAAAGCAACAACAAGGACTCTTTTTCCTCTCCGTGTGACGAGTGATCACAATTTTTTCCCCGTCCCTGCGCTCCTCTCTCACACATCCGCATTGTTTCCTCTCACAGACACCTTCAGACCACCTACTTCCTCATTCACTGAAAAGAGGAACAGACATAGATGGAATTCCTGTGAAAAAAAAAAACCTCGTCGTCGTGTGGAGTTTTTCCACCACTAGAGGGGGCAAATGAGGAAGTTCTTTTCTTTTTTCTCAGAGTGACAAACCGGCAGACAAAAGGTCTTTGTCTCATAAAGAATGCAGCCCCTGCTCCTGCTTCTCCTTTGTGTGTGTGTGTGTGTGTGTGTGTGTGTGTGTGTGTGCAGCGTGATCACAGCAGGAGTACTTTAGCCCGTGTTGACAGCAAACACATGCGCTCTCCTTCGCTGTGTTTATGATGTTCCCAGTGGAGAACTTTTCATCCCGCTTGGCACCAAAACACTGAGTGAATATCAAACACAACCCCGACCCCGTCTCCCAGAGCAGTGTGTGTGTGTGTGTGTGTGTGTGTGTGTGTGTGTGCGTGTGCGTGTGTGTTAGGTCTCACAAGGTATCGGCCCTTGGCCCTCGGCCCATGTGCCAACGAACAGAAAGCCAGAAGTCCTTCCGCTCACTCGTGTTGTTGAGGAAGTGTTCTGCTTATTCCCCCACAATTAAACTGAGGATTGAACGTCAGGTTGTACGCAGAGGAGTGGTGCTGGTGTTTAGTCCGCTCTCGTTCAGTATATCAGGTTATTAGCAATTAGATGGAAGTTAAATGTGGCGATGGTTAACCTTGACTATAGTTAGCAGTTAGCTCCTGATGCGGTATAGCGAACCCCAAATGGGGCCTGAAATGAAGTTACAGTGGTGGAAGAGAACCCTTTTACCTAAAGCTGCTGTAATGTAAGGAAATGTTTTTTAATATTAGCTCAAATAACTACGTGTAATGTTAAAAAGAGGTTCGCTTGTAATGAGAATTCAGGGGAAAAGCTCTAAAAGCACCAAAGTTAGCGATTAGCTAGTAAACATAGTGTAGCACCAAGCAGCTAACGAGCTGGATGTTTACCTTTGGAGTTAGTGGAGAGGAAAACTACAGAGGCCGGGAGCATAACTTCTTGCACATTTATAAATGATTGCACACAAGATATAACTTGTTACCTCAATTTAATAAAATTTTTCCCGTTTTCATTCATTTGTGCAAAAATAATTAAGTAATTTTGTCTGTGCAAAAGGCCTAAAACTCTTTAATTAGCTTTACTTTAGCTTGGAGCCTTGCAAGAGATTATTGTTAGTAAAAGGCAATTAACGAGGATATTGACAGTTTATGGATTATGCTATCGACTCTACAAAGTATAGTCCATTGGAAGGCCCTGGACATGGTGAATGGTGGATGTTTGTACTTGAAGCAGGTGCACTGCAGCCTCCTGCTTTGGGGAGGAAGGCTGGCACTCTGCATGAACACGTACATACATACACCGATGACATCTTGTGTGCACAAATTAATGAAATGTGAACAGAGCTAAATGTCAATATTGGTCTGACATTCGTCACGTGGACAGAAACACGACTCCAGGTGGCCACAACAAATCCACTAATGAAGGTTCCGCTAAGCCCCGCCCCCCTCTCTGTCAGGCTGGCAGAGCCCACACTGTCACGAACTGCACTCCTGGAATAAACAATTTCAGAGAGAAGCAGACGGAAGGGTCTACAACATGCGTTTGAAGGATGTATCCTTCATCGTTTGAACATTGTTTAAACTGGCAGATGCTGAGCTGTGATTGGCCAGCCTGTGTTCGAGGGGCGGGACTAAACAAAAGGTTTAGTTAGGCCTTCAAGTAAAAGTCCTGCATGCAAACTTCCCCTAAAGTATGATCAGTTATAGTACTCATTATGCAGAAGGATTTCTTTATGAGTGTTATATCATAAAATGCTTGATACAGATGGATTGCGACACACTGTAAATATGATAGTTGCTGAAGGTTGATTACGCTTCTCAAAGCCTTCGTTCTTTGGACTCGATCTTCCGTTGCTCTCTTGATTACTCTCATCCTATCACTGTGTACTGTGTGATAGGGCTGGTTAGACCTCTATGGCTCACACACCAGTACAAACTAATCTACAAAGACATTCTGAGCATTTATTATCTCATAAAAGGCTGACGACTATAGTTTACATCCCCGGAACGTCTATATAGGGAAAAAAGCCGACTCAGTCTGACTGTAACAGGCTTCAGTACACGCAAATAAAACTTATCTCCTTGCATGAAAACGTTCTTTATGGTTCTGAAGTACGAAGGACTTTTTAGGACACATTTTGATCATTGTTTTGTGATTTTATTCATGCATTTAAGGTATGCATTTCTTATTATTTAAAGACATTTATTGTGATTTCGGGGTTCATATTTCTTGTATTTTGACAGATTTGATCTGTTCTGTTGATCTTTCACTACATCAGTTGTCACTCCATACACACTAGATACAACACACTGTTGGTTAAATATGTTAATGCTGGTTATATGTTAATGTTAATCTGCAGAGTAACTACTAACTATAGCCGTCAGGTACATGTTTAGAAGGAGCAGCTCTGCAGCCGTGAACAGACAGCAATGACTTGCAGTCTGTTCACACCCAGCAAGGTGTGGTCACACATACTGTACATGTACCTCCACCCTGAAGTGTGGCAGTATTGAGGAATTAGGTTTCAACTTATGCAGTCAGGATGTTGTAAATCCTCTAATGGATGATAAATCAGATGAATGAAAAGTTGTAGGAAGGTGGCGGTGCATCGTGAGCCTCGAGAACACAATCAGAATGGGTCGGCTTTTGCAGCCACCTCTGATATATTTTTGGTGGAGCGTCCTTTTTTTTAAAAAAATTCAGAGGGCAGAGCAATGAAAGGTCATGAAGGTGGGGCATTAAAAGGCGGTACAGTCGAAAACAAAGACTGTCATCCTCTGTAAACACATCTTCTTCCAGACATTCTGTGGTGGGGAAACATTTTTTGTGTGTTACTCAAATACCCGTCAACACATTAGCAGTCCCTCTGGTGAGGGTGTGAGTCTGACGAGTAAAGGTGAAGCGTGTCATGGAAGAACACTAAGCTGTACATGTCGAGGCAAACAATGTTCTTGGTGCTTCACTTTGTTGCCCTCCTCATCATCATCATCATCATCATGTGTTCTACCACATTACTGAGGAGCCTGAGTGATGACTAAAGGCTCACGGCGGTGCATTATGTCATCATGGTAAAACAACAAAGCTGCTTTGTGCTTTATTATGAAATTGTAGACTTATTGTAGTAGAGTGCTGAAACAAAGTGCAATTCAGCCATTTTACCCCGTTTAGGACATGCAAAGTATACCATGTGTGGAGTTCCATTCCAAGAGGAGACATCCACCATTAAGGAAACTTTACATCACAACAAAAGGTTCCTCAATTGTCTCACAGGTCTCCAATAAGAATTTTATTTCCTCTCATTTTTGATAAAAACACACAGCAAATGGTCCAGTCAGAACTACAAAACTACGACTTTGTGTTCAAATCATAACAAACACAACATGATGTAAAACCATTTCATAAACTAGCATCAATGAATAACAACAGGCCTTTTGAGGAGTTTCTGTTCCGTAACAGTGTAACAACATTACGTAACAAGCATAACAGAAAAGTTAATGGAAAGTTTATTTTTTAAGCTAACCAGCTTGACAGGCCCGGAAGGAGATTAGTTCGAGGGTCGGCCACCCGGGTCGAAAACGTTTTATTTGTTTTTCATTTTTACAATTTAATTTACTCATTATATGTCTTCTGAGAACATTTGCAGGCGAGAAATCAACTGTTTTGAGTTGAGAAGCACAAAAGACACATTTGTCCCATCAATCTGTCTCCTGACTGTTCACAGCCCATGCGTCTTTAGTGGAACAGCTTATGCAACAAGTTTAAATATAACTTCACGGTGCAACACGGCTAGAACAATGGCTTCCTCCATTTTGAGCTGTCCGGCTCTTGTTGCCTCAAAGGGCACCACTGTTTAGTTTGTTGTCGGTCACCAGCGCAGATTTAAGTGTCAAAGTTCACCAAAGTTAAAACACAAAAGATTCACTGTGATTGCATTTAAATTAATTGATTGTGCTGCTTTAACTGTTGCTGTGAACAGGCCTCTGCTGTTTCAGACATTTCTCAGATCGGTGGAACCAGCTGGACGCAACTGGGAACTGTTTCAAATTTAAGGACACCAACGCTCAGAAATCATGTGACTTGGCCTTAATGGATTACCAGCATAAAGCCTGTTTACCAACCCAGCTGGTTTTTGATGTTTTACGCCAAACAAAGGTGTAATTGTCATCTCAGCTTTAACGGAGACATCTGCTGGGAAGGGCTCAGTCAACTGTGTGTTCTCCAAACAGGTGCTGCTCACAGACACTGCGGACTGAATGTGACCACGCACGGGGACGTGACACATGTTCTGCATGTCATTTGTACAAAATAACAACAATAATGATAAAATGTCGACTGACAACAGTGTTCACGAAAATATGTTTATGAATGTGGTCGTGAACATGAGAATCTCTTACTTCCAGGTTGGCCTCTCGTGCATAACAATGTCTTTTTGTAAGAGATAATGGAATATAAACACACACACACACACACACACACACACACACACACAAAAACATACTTCTTATCCAAGTGCATAAAACGGTCTGTAACTGTGACTTCTGCCTGATAATTAAAAACAAATATTTTTACAGTACTCTAATAGAAGAAGTACAACTTTACAAATTGGGTCTTTTTCAGGTATTGTACTTTTTCCTCATGTAATATAATTTTAAAGGGAGCATTCAACAATGTTTTGAGTCCTTGGGGGACAGAAATCATGATATTTGTAGGAGACACATTGTCTTTAAATGTCTCTTCTTAAGGTCAGAAATTGAAGCGTTATCACAAAGACACGCCACGATGTTCGTCAGAATTATGAGAATAAAACATGAAGTCAGACTCGACATCATCTCCGTTATTTTAGTCTCATGATTTCCCTTTGTTTTGTCATTTTACCGTGAATATGACAAGTAAAACATCTGCAGTAGAATGTGTGGTGCAGTTTCCCCCCCCCACCCCCCTCCCACCCCTCCCCCTCATATTTTACAAAAAAAGAGCTAACAGTAGGTCGACAGGTGCGGAGGAAAATGCCTATAGGGTAGACAACATAGAACAAAGAAGCTACCCCCGTATTTTTTGTTTGACCTTCTTGTGTGATTACCTGAAAGACACAGATATCAAAGAAAGGGCGGTTTCCCTCGAACAACAATTAAAAACAGAAACCACAAACATATTTAAATATATCTGACAAAAACTCTAAAAAGGATCAAAACAGAGGTTAACAGAAGTAAACATCAAATATATAGATATAGATATCTTCTGGTTTATATATATATATATATATATATATATGATGTTTACTTCTGCTTTTTATATATATATATGATGTTTACTTCTGTTTTTTTTATATATATGATGTTTACTTCTGGTTTATATATATAGATATATATATAGATCTATCTATATATGATGTTTACTTCTATTTTTTATATATATACTGTATATATACATATATATGTTTGTATGGTTTATATATATATATATGTATATATATATAAACCAGAAGTAATACCATATATATATATATATATGTATATATATATAAACCATACAAAACAAACTAAATAGAAACTTGTTCACATGAACTGAGCAGTTTCGGTGGTCCGGTGCTCGTCGTGGCTCTCGGGCCTGATAAAGTTTGAATGAGTGAAAAGCTGAATGGAGCCAGACAGGGGAGGCATGCGTGGCGTTCACGGTCACATGGTGGATCGCGTTTCCTTTGTCTCTGAACCCCACAGCCTGCTTTGTGTGAACGAGGGGATCCGATTTCCCCTCGTCTTTGATGTCTCCTCCTCCCACGCTTCCACGCCTCCTCTTTTCAGCCCATATCCCCCCACCACCTCCCCCCGCCCCCCCTCCTCCTCCTCTCCTCCTCTCCTCCTCTCCTCCTCTCCATTCTCCCCCAATCACATACCAACCCACTCTCGGCCTCCCACGCAGTCACACACACACACACACACACACACACACACACACACACACACACACACACACACACACTTGGCCTTGCCTTCTGCTTACGGGAAACACGACACAAGGCTGCATCTGGAGGTGAATGCGCGGCCATGAGCTTGAATACCTTATCGAATGACCGTGCAGGGAAAAAGAAACATTCAGGATAAAATAAACAACAACCACGGCGGGGAAGCAAAACTGGAGACGGCATCAGCGTCACGTCCAAACATTAACACGTATCTTCCAACCGAAGAAGAAGGGACATGTCTTGTGTTGAAAAACACAAGTAAGCTTCTGTACTGAGGAAGGACATTAAACAAATCTTTAATCTTGAATTCCTAACCAGTCCATATCCAATGTTCTCAGTCGTTCTTGCGCGCGGATTTCCTTATTAGGGATTTTTTTTTTGTTGAAAAAAGATAAATCCACTAGGAGGACTACTGCTTTTTGAACGTAATCAATGCGTATTATTCATAGGAACAACGTGTCTAAATACAATGTGTTGCTTTCCACAACCATTGAACACACTCAGGGTCATTGTCGAGTTCATGGAAGGAAACTTGAGTGAATAAAATAGGCGAGGGTCCCCCAGTTGTGTCACTTTTTACCCTCCATATGTAGAACTTTGAAGGAGTCATCTACTTGAATATGAACAACTAATAAATGCATCAATAGATTAAACTATCTGCAGTAAATGTAAACCAGATTCAGAGTACACGAGTAAAGTACTGACATGAGTGTGTACTTCTGCCTTTAAAGCAGTTTAATAAATCCTTCCAAACATCATGTTTGATTTCAGAGAAATAAATAATTAGTTATAATCTAGAGTCAAGCGACACAAACAGGTGGGTGGGTGTTAAAGGGTGAACTACCTGGTTCGGTTAGGTTAGGTTAAAGGGTGAACTACCTGGTTAGGTTAGGTTAAAGGGTGAACTACCTGTACTGGTTAGGTTAAGGGTGAACTACCTGGTTAGGTTAAGGGTAAGTATCTGGTTAAGTTAGGTTAGGTTAAAGGGTGAACTACCTGGTTAGGTTAAAGGGTGAACTACCTGGTTAGGTTAGGTTAGGTTAAGGTGAACTACCTGGTTAGGTTAGGTTAGGTTAGTTAAAGGGTGAACTACCTGGTTAGGTTAGGTTAGGTTAAAGGGTGAAGTATCTGGTTAAGTTAGGTTAGGTTAAAGGGTGAACTACCTGGTTAGGTTAGGTTAGGTTAAGTTAAAGGGTGAACTACCTGGTTAGGTTAAAGGTTGAAATACCTGGTTAGGTTAGGTTAAAGGGTGAAGTATCTGGTTAAGTTAGGTTAGGTTAAAGGGTGAACTACCTGGTTAGGTTAGGTTAAGTTAAAGGGTGAACTACCTGGTTAGGTTAGGTTGGGTTAAAGGGTGAACTACCTGGTTAGGTTAGGTTGGGTTAAAGGGTGAACTACCTGTGCCGCTCAGCGCTACACCCTTTCATTATGTGTCAAGTTGACCAAACGTAAGAGACTTTGTGTGCTTTGGTGCAAGATAACAGGTTATTAGTGTGTGCTAGGTTCCTTCAGCCACGAATACAACGTCTGTTAATGTTGTATTTGGTGTTACATGAAGAATAGATATTTTTTCATTCTATATTTGGCTCATTTTCAAAGTGTCTTGTGTCTTTTTCTCCTTTTAGCCTGTGATTTTTAGATCCACAGTACGGATGGCGATTAGATTCCCACCAAACATTCATGGTTGCCAGAGGATGAATCCCAGGGACTCTGACATTTGTGGATTTAAGTAACGTAAATCCTCAAACAACGGCTCCTATGATATCTTAAATCCTCATTTTTCATGTGTGTCACATTCACGTTTCCCCCAAGACAAAGTGTAATATCTTCAGCAATCCCATTCACTTTTCTTCTAGCGCCATCATCAGGTCAACATGGTTATTGACCGAGTTCCTGCAAAAGTAATGACATTCCCATCATGCTAACACCTTGACTAAGGCGGTGAACATTGTAAGCATGACGCAGCACCAAGTCTGCTAGCATGACACTGTTAGCATGTTAGCATGTTAGCATGCTGAATCCTGCGTGTCATAGAGACGCAGACCGGTCAAACCCAAGATTTTACCAAAATGAATTCACATAACTGTGGAAGTAAAACCTTGATACGTACAGCTCTTCAGAGAACAGCAACACACATTCTCTGTTCGGCCTCCACCGTGTGTCAATGTGCTAACGGTTGACTACGTAGTCTGTGCTAGACTAAAATGCTACAGGCCTGAAACCAAAACTAAACAAGTCGTCAGTTGCCTTCACGCTGCAATTTTGCCAAGCATAATATTTACATTCAGCATGTGACCTAAATTTCCATATGGCCCGTCTATGCGGGGGATAATCCATCTTAACCATCGCTGGGCATCGCCATCTAATTTATGCCGCAAAACAACATGTGGTATGCAAAGCATCCCTTTGATTGCATTGTTGTTGGGGGCTTGTGTGCGGTCAGAAATGGCGGGGGCCCCCCACCCAGGCAGGGTCCGCCTGCCAGACTGCCGAGGTCAAGGGGGGGCCTCTTCCCGCACACAGCCGCTTTCGCTATTGAGGCAGCGTCCTTCCTGCAGCCGGGCTGATGTCAGGGCCGAGGAATGTGAAAAAACAGAGCACACTGGGGGGCCTTGTTCTCCCACAGTGAATAGTCCTTGGGCAGGAATCCAAACCACATGCCACACACACACACACACACACAGCCAGAGCGAGGGGGGAGGGGGAGGGGGAGGAGGAGGTGGGGGGGGTTCGGGGGGAGGCCCAAACTGAGAAAACAGACCCCTCTGGAAACCTGCTTGTAGTTTGAGGTCTGGATTCACAGTTTGTTTGAGGTGACAGAGTCCGAATTATGCAAGAGAGGAAATGTCTTGTTAGGAGATAAGTTCACCATCTGCAAACAATTTATAGAAATCAAGCACAGTCGGAGAAATGGGGCACAGAGAGCAGATTTTAAAGGAAAGGAAGCATGAACTTGGATATTATTTTTTATTAATGTGTCTTTATTTTATTGTTCCTGGATTCTTTTTTTTTTGTTGGGAAATTTATTGCAAGCGATGCTGATTATAAGTCTAAGCGTGACCCCTTCCCTTTGAAATTTGCGTTTCTCCACCTTTCTATGCCAGTGTTTGATATGTTTTTATTGTTTGTGTGTTTTGGAACGATTGTATGAAGTGTTTGGAGCCCATTGCTCTTATGGAGTTACATCACCACTCGGTTTTGAGCTTGAATGAAGTGGTCGCTGCAGACACACCTGGAGGACATCTGCACTCTTTCTAGTTCATTTATTTGTTCACAACAACCATTGTTTTCCCCATCTCTTCTGTTATTTGGTCTATTTACCTTTTCCACATTCATTTTTTATATCTCTATCCAATTCTGTCCATCTATACGTCTAATTGTCTGTCTGTCCGTCTGTCTGTCCGTCTGTCTGTCTGTCTGTCTAGCTTTCTGTCCATTGCACAGTATCAAAAGTGTGTGAAAATACCATTTCCCTTGGGTATGCTCTGTGTAATGTAATGTACATGTTTGTGGCTGTTAATCTCCCGAATTGTGCACGAAATACACAACAAATGAGAACTCAAATATTCATAACACTCTTCATATTGAATACCAAAAACATATTGGTTGTCTTGCTGGGTTAAACACACATGAGTGAGCGTGGTCATACTTTTATACTTTTATAATTAAAATCAAAATGCTTTAATTTACAGCCGATGAAAGTAATAGTTTGGGCAATAAATAGATTTGGCTCAGAGTTAGAGGAGTAAAAGCACCGTTCTCATGTCGGATAAAACAAACAATACAACGTGTTAATTGTCGGTAGCTGTATTTCTTTTACTTTGGGCAGAACCAGGCTAGCTAATGTAGGCTACGCTACACTCGGCTAATCGTCTCCTGGTAGTTGCTATCGACCTTCTCATTCAATCCAAGGAAAGAAAGAAAATATCATATTTGCCGAATATACAATTTCTTTTCGGAGCAAGAGTGTCTTCACCACTGACAGTCGTGAGGACAACAGACAGCGACATAATTACACTGCATATCAGGTGAAATTATAAAAACCTCCAGATAGACTTAAGGTTACAAAACTATGCAAAACAGATGCATATCTCATGCCTTTCATGAAAAGACGACAACATGCAAAACACAAAACATGCTTGCAGTTATTCAGCTTATGTCATTTCAAGATGTTATCAAAATAAAAGTACCTGCAAACAGAAACTCAAACAGGCTACAGGTGAATAACTGATTGGTGTAAAATCGAAAAGCCCCCAAACTGATGATCATTTTCATCTCTCTGCAGAGTAAATCACAATTAATACGAGAAATGAAGGGGAACTTCTTCCAGCTGATAAAGCATGTTTCATGCCAAGTTAAATAAAGCAGACTGATTATGAAAGGAGTGGGCTGTTGAACAACTGAAGAACAACAAAGAGAAGGCACATAAAAGCCTCCAGCAAAACCCAGCGGTAACAAGCTTGTCGGTAAAATGTTCTTGATCCACGTTCAAATCATGTAGATATCCTAAAATGCTCGCTAAAGCCCCGCAGGCTGCCGCCCAGCAGAAGCCAAAGATGTCTTCTGAAGATTCTTGTGCACAAATGGGAGAAATCAAGAAAGAAGGGATCAAGACTACATGTAGATACGGATAGATGCAGATAGATTCAAGATGTCAAAACATCATCACACAACCAGCAGAGCCTGCGTCACAGAACTTGGGAGGTAGAAACTGGACGATATCACATCAGGAAAAACAAACACACACAAACCATCCATGTGAGAGTCGCTTGTAGTTACACCTCACGGCCACAAAGACAACACATCTCTCTCTTCAAATAAAACGCCTTCATCGTCTCATCAAACAAACTCTGATACACATCAGCATCCCGTCTGGGACTCGATGTCCTTGTGCGTTACAGACTCACGGGACACGTCCCCACCCAGCCTGGGCTCGTCCCGTGAATGGACAACAAATTCCTGAGAAAGGATGTGTCACTGAACATCCGTATGCTCCTAAAAACCCCTCCGCCGATACACCTGCAGGGACGCCAGAGGATTTCTAACAGACGTACTGATGTCACGACGTATCCTGACACGGCGGGTCGTCTGATTTCGTACCCCCCCCCCAAAAAAAAAGTTTGTCCCATTTCTGGTTCGTTTTCCTACGAAAGTCCAGCAACTCGTGCTGATTTCAACTAATTTCAAAACAACTCTTGCTTTTCACCGGCAACAACAGTACTTGTTACGGTGAAGGAAACGATTGCGGTTCGGGCTGAAGTGTGTAGGATCCTGCCACATCCAGCGGTGAGGATGCAGATTTGAAACTTGTGCAGGTAGAACTACGACGGGGAACATCTGGCCCTCTCCAGAGCCAGATGTTGCGAAATCAGCGTAGGCTATTTAGAGGAGAGCAGAGCCAGTGTGTGTGCAGTGGGAAGTGTGTGTGCAGTGGGAAGTGTGTGTGCAGTGGGCATCAGCGGTGAGGATCTCCAGAGGAAGTTTTAGTTTGTGCAGAACTCAAGGCTGCAGCTCGCGGAGAACTCAAGAGGTTTCCAGTGTTTAGTTTCCATCAACATCAGGGCTGTGTCTGAGTCATCCGCCGACCCCACCACCCACCGAGGGTTTTTACCGTCTTTATACTTCCTGGTTCACAAGTTGATTGTGTGGAATATACAAATGAAAGAGTAGGTATCCCTACGAACGCTGTACAAACACAGCCTGGATATTTGATATAAAACTTCCAGAAAAGAGTTGGCACACACCTCTCCCCCCCCAATATGAAAGGATTCAGTCTTTTATTTTTATCTTCGTGTCAAATCAATGCAACGGTCCGCCCCGCATGGGATTACATGACCGTTAACATGTACCAAAAAAAACCCGTAAATAAGGATGTTTGGTAATTAACCTTCATTTTCCAAAGAGAAACAAATGTTTGCTGCGACGGTTGACCGTTGACGGTTGACGGTTGATGGTTGATCCAAGAACAAACATGTTTGACAGAACAGAAGTGAAAGCAAATATAAAAGCTGCCAATGAAACAAGACTTTTTTTAAAATGGTTTTCTCACACTTTAAACCCGTTTTACAGTTTGTAGACGACGATGTCGTACGTGTGCGTGCAGGCCGCGACCGTGATGACTGGTGACTCTCAGCCGAATGAGTCTGTGGTTGCCCGTGGCGACGGCTGCTGTCGAAAACAAAAACAGAACGTGGAGGTGTCCTCGTAACAGAACAATCATTTCTGTTTATTATCAACGGCAACCGTTAAATTACCACAACTAACAACGGACGCGGTCGGTTTGAGAGTCACCAGTTCACACGGTGACACTTTGAATTGAAACACCCGCTGCTCTGATTGACATGTCTCTGAACCGGTATGCGACAACCGAATGCGCAAAAAAAACAAACACTTTGACGCCGTTGACAGTTTCCCTTTAACGTTTAACGCTCGCTAACCCGTCTGTGTAGCGGAGGCAAAAGGCCACTTCCTCAGCCAACATGCTCACGCATGTCTTCAAAATGGCCGATGCATCATCCAGATACTCTGACCAAGTTGTATTGAGTCCAATCATGAGAAACTTTCATAAAGCCACAAAATGACCAATCAAAGGTCTGATTCTCTCTGGTAGTTGAGGTCAATAAAGGACCCACAGTTTGGGAGTTTGCACTATATAAATCGGCGACCATGTGACCTCGGGTTAGGGTTAACGCCGCCGCCGTCTGTGACTCTGCAGTCCGTGTGTCTGTAACGATGCGGCGCGTCATGCCCAGGAGCACTTCTTCTCATCTTCTTGCGGTGGTGTGTCATCACCACAGCTTGGAGCCGGGCCAGCGCCTGACCTCCTTCCGTCTTCTGAACCGCCCATGTTATTGTAAGGCCCAGTCACGTCTGATGGGATTACGTCCACCTCTTATGTAAGGCTCGGCAAGTCCGGACATGCACTTTCCAACCAGTTATTTCAGCCTCGTGCAGGAATCTGCCTCGCTACTGCAGCTCAGGACGAGATGTTCCCGGCCCACTGATGCAGCATTTATGAGGAATGTTAGGCATCAAAACAAGCTGCTGCTCTGCACGTCCTGAACGTGTACTCTAGAGGCCACGCTGTGCCCAGTAAAACAGCTGTTTTTCTTCCTTTTTGCAGCATTTTTTACCGATTTGTTCCAGAACATAAACTTCCTGGACCTAGTTTTCGGACAAACTGCCGTTAACTGGTACAATTCTTTCATTAATGCAGGGAAATAATTTGTATAACGACATGTTAAGCCATTCTAGCAGGATGGCTCTGGGGATGGCGTTGTTGTTGCACTGAGTGCACAATTATTAGACAAGTTGTATTTTTGAGGATTCATTTTTATTATCGAACAACTACAGTGCTCTCGGTCAATCCAAAATGTTAATAAACCTCAAACCTGAATATTTAAGAAAGTAAAAGTGAGGTTTTGGAGAATATCTATGTGTGCAGAATTATTACGCAACTAAATGAAAAACCGAAAAGGTCCAACAAGCTCATCTTTAATAATACCACACCAGTACTCCACCTCGCTGAGTCGAAGTGGAGCTCTGGACCCGGTACTGGTCCGGCCACTTTTCAGAACTCGGGATTGCTGGCTGTTTCATTCCCATCAGCCTCAGCTGGACTTTGTTCAACATCAATAACATCATCCCTGTTAGCATGCTTATATGATTTCAAATGTGTTGTTTTTAAAAGTGTTTTACCTCCTCTGCTGCTGTACTTTTGCTACCATGCCTTAAACAGGTGCCATTTTACCACTTTGCTCTTTATACAGTCACAGCAACTATTCCTCTATTTTATCGGCTTTATAAAGCATCTCAGGAGTTTCTTGAAAAGCACTTCCTAAATAAAATGTATTATTTGTATCAATAACTATCTCAAACTCCATGTTGTGGCATCATCGGCCTCCTATAGCCGACCTCGTCACAGACGACACGGCCCCATAGGTTCTGTCACTCAGATCAAAGTAGGCCAACGCTGTGTTAAAAGGCTTACAGCCTCACACACAGCTACCACGGACATGATGCAACACTCTATTATACACAGCTTACAGTCTGAGATGTCTAATGTAAAAGAAGGAATGTAAACACCACTTAAGGGCACGTCACGTCTGCAGGCTTTGTGATTGGTTGACGCAACAGAAGAGTGGTTTAAAAAAAAAAAAACAGTCCTTTTTATTTCACAGAAATCCAACAGAAATCCCCTCCATAATCCAGCAGACGCCCCAGAGACATCCAACAACTGTAGCGAGAAAAGAAACCCAAAAAAAAACATGCCCGCCCACATGCTTCTGGTTCTATTGAAAGTATTTAAGGGAAATGAAGAAAAAGAAAAAGCAGCTTTGGGGCAACACGTCTGATTCCAATAATCATAGCTTAAGGATGTAGGGAGGGAATTAAAGGACATGAACGCCTGTAAGGAGTGAACATGGTGGATGGAGTCAGGATAAAAGCTTATTTACATCTGTATGGATACATGCGTGAGCACAAAGAGCCCAAGAGCTTCTTTCCAGAAGGAGACGTCCTCCTACTCAGATGTGACATTAAAAGGAACAATCTGGTCCCAGAGTGTTGGAAGACTACAAAAAATGTAAACATATTGCATCGTGCCACTGGCGCAAAAGCAAAATTTACATTTCTATGTGTTCCTTAAATCCTGCATCATCCTGCATGTCTTCATGGCAACACAATTTACACTTTGATCCTTTGAATCAAAGGTTTATATGATTTAAGTATTATTAAACTTTGAATAATTTTTCTATTCATTGAAGTATATGCTTTTCTATCGAACAGATATTTTAAACATGTTGCTCTCTCGGTCTCTCTGTTTAAAAAAAAATTAAAGTTTCCGAAAGAAAAACATGCTGTAATGAGTTCCCCACATTTTCACATTTGGTTCAGGACAATAATACAACCATAAAATATGTTTATTTAAAGTTTATGTTTATTTCCCTGTAGTGATACAAACTAAAAGCTTATTTTCTGTCTAATATTATAAGATCCGTTTTCTATAACACAAAGGAACAAAATATGGATCATCAGTGACAAAAACAAAAAAAACAAAGTTATATTAATTTCAGAATTCTAAATACAAAAATCAGGAATAAACTGAAACGAGGGATGCACTGATTCGATACTGTCGGATCAGTCTGTGTTTGTCTATGACATCTCAAAAACATTCTGCATGCTTAAATACCACTAAAGGCAAGTCTTTTTGTAATTTTAGGTGAACTGACCCTTTAACCACAAATCATCCAACAAAGGTGCTCCGTGCACAGAAGAATGTAGGTAACATAATGGATGCACGGGTAATAAACAAAAAGTGATATTAAAGTGCTAATGAAGATGGATACGCGCAGCAGATGAAGTACGAGAGCCATCGGTCAGAGTGCTGAGGGAAGAGCTCCGTTCGGTTTCATGGATATGAGACAGACTCGCGGGGGTCGACCACACGGCGAAGGGAGATGCAGTAAATTATGAGTCATAGAACAGGATCGTGACCGTCTTTGTATTTGTTTGTTTTTTTTGGGGGGGGGGATGAGGGGGGGCGGGAGAGGGGGAACAGGGGGCGCTGACGAACTTCCTTCCTTCCAGCTGCAGGTTTCATTCCAGAGCAGGGTGTCGAGGATCACCGGTTCTCACATGATATCGCAGTGGCTGCAGAAATCAGAAAACGGAGGTCATTACTTCCCTCCACAGGAACAGCGAGACCCGACCGTCATCGTCCAGAAGACCTGCAGAGCTCTGGCTTCCCCGCTTTCATGCTCAAGGAGAAATTAGATCAATAAAAACCCAAAAAATGTAATAATGGTTAATCTAGAATGAGATTTCATGCCTCCGTCGGCTTGTTACAGTTTACATCCATGTCTGTCCAAAATATCACTTCATCGTCATACATTTGTGTAAAATTGTCATAGTTAGCATATGAATTCTTGAGTTATTGCCAAAGAATTGTGGCCACAGTGACCTTTGACCACCAAATTCCACTCAGCTCAGTGAAATATAATAATGGACCGTAGGGACAGACGGGAAAACATAGAGCATGATTAAAGAAAACATTGCCAATTGACAGATGGGCGTTATCATTTGATCTCTTTGGCGAGCTGTTCGAGGGGGAAACCAAACATGCCTTTGTCATTCCATATCCAAAATAAATGATTAACCAACCACCAACACCAGATAAGAGGCCATGTGTTTTCATTAAACATTTTGGCATCTTTTTCTCCTGTTGCAACCACGCTTAATAATAAAACTCCCAACAGCTCGGCTGCCAATCAGTTACGAAGCTCGGAGAGCCGGTAAACATCCTGGTTGGAAACCCAGGTGAAACGCGGTATTGTTTTTACTTTAATGTTCTTTAGAGCGATTGCACTGAGGGGTGTGTGCAGAAAGGTGTGTGTGTGTGTGTGTGTGTGGCAATCTGGTTGGTATGAAGAATTGACCCAAAGCAAAAAAAAACAAAACTGAGCTACATGGAATCAAAACAATCACACCCAAACAAACATTGCATTTCCAAGAAAATATATATTTATATATAAAATATATATTTTTTTTACTGCAGCCGACACAGCTGGACAGGTGACTGTCTCCTTCTACCTGTGTCTATCTCAGGATATCAAATTATAAATTATACGTGGTCAAATTGCTCACCGGATAAGATAACATGGGGTTGATTCTGGAGACAGTTCTCAGGGTTGGGCTCCACGGCAACTCAGGTGTCAACCCCCCTCGCCCCCCCCTCTGTGTGCGCACTATCTGCAACACTTAAATTGTGCAACCAGGAACAGCCGCACCTGAGGAGGTTACCGGGGACCAACCGGGAGCTGTGTGTGATTTGGCGCGGCTGCAGACCGCGGTGGTTTGCGACCACACCGTGGGCCCGATTCTCTTTCTTCCTCCAGTAACGGCCCGGACGGTCCACCAAGACTAAAGCCGAAGTTAAAGTTCCCGCGCCCGCCAGTATGCGAGGCTCCGCGAGGAACCAACAGTGGTTTTCCAGCACTTTAACGACGTCCTGCTGATAATATCAGACTGATTATGACTCGTCACAGCAGACGGAAGCGTTGGGAGCAAAACATAGACCCATTGAATTATGGACTACGGTTTTGAAGCCACGAGTTAGTTTAAAGTTGTCAGAAGAAATAAAAAAACTCCCAGATTGGACATCGCCAATCTGTCAATCACCTTGTAGCCCCGCCCCTAAAGCATCCCCTGCTTTATGGTCTGTTTGACTCTAAAGGACCATAATTTACTAAATGAACATCATGCTGTATTGAAGAAGACTTGAAACTAGAGATTGAGACATAAACTCATGTTTACAATGTTTACTGAGGGAATAAATCAAGAGAGAAGTAGAGTCATTTTCTATAGACTTCTATACAACCAGAGGAGTCGCCCCCTGGTGGTCAGGAGAGAGAATGCAGCTTTAACACATGAAGCTTTGACTTCTATACAACCAGAGGAGTCGCCCCTGGTGGTCAGGAGAGAGAATGCAGCTTTAACACATGAAGCTTTGACTTCTATACAACCAGAGGAGTCGCCCCCTGGTGGTCAGGAGAGAGAATGCAGCTTTAACACATGAAGCTTTGACTTCTATACAACCAGAGGAGTCGCCCCCTGGTGGTCAGGAGAGAGAATGTAGCTTCACTTCCCAGAACCAGAGGTTGCCGCCTGTTTTTTTTTCCCAATGTAATGTTGACACAACGTCTTGGCGTGACAATGTTTTTTTTGCCTAATGAAATCTTAAATTCAACAACCAGTGATCTTTCAGTCTAGACACCGCTGTTCGTTCCCCATGAGAAACGAGAAGTCAGTGTTGATTTATTTTTTCCCGTAACTTGCGTAGTGTAGTTACGGTTATTTTAACCCATATAACGAGCTTTTTCCCGAAACCAAACTAAGCATTTCACCATCATTTCCTGAACCCAACCAAGTAGTTTCTCGTGAGGTGAAGCTCATTTTAAAAAGGCCGCCTGCGTGTAACAAGCAGACTTTGACACGTGTTGTAAGATATCATGCGAACCATTGAATGAGGACACGTTAGCATGCTGATGTTAGCAGTTAGCTCAAAGACCTGCTGGTGTGGCTGTCGACTCTTGTTTGGTCTTGTTTGGGGTTTTCCCAAAATAAACTGTTTTTGCCGTGCAGCGTGGTTCACACCGAGCTGGAGGATGCACTGGGTGTGATGTCACCCGTCTCTACGGTGCAAAAGCCTC
The DNA here is from genome assembly GCA_016806645.1 of Ophiodon elongatus. Classification (NCBI taxonomy): domain Eukaryota; kingdom Metazoa; phylum Chordata; class Actinopteri; order Perciformes; family Hexagrammidae; genus Ophiodon; species Ophiodon elongatus. Next base: position 508,823 of record JACSYO010001051.1, read on the forward strand.
TGACCAGGTGCCCTTGAGCAAGAAACTCAAACGCCGAACCTCCTCACTCACTGGAGCTGCTCTGTGACCAACAAGCCGTGGACCGTGCGAGCTAAATGGGAATAAAAATAAAATAAAAAAAACACACCAGACAAAAGCAGATGAACTCAGCATAAAAGTCTTTGCCATCTAAATGTAGGCTAAAGGGATGTGAGATGACAGCCAAATAATTCACACAAGTGGTCTTTAACTTGTTGTGCAATCCCAATTACTCATGGTGTGAGCCCTTTATTTAGAGTGCATGTTGTCATCCAGCTCCCCGGAGCCTTGATCTCCTCTCAGCTGTCGGGCTCTGCTGCAGAGACAGCTGCAGTGACACAACAGGAGAGGGGGCGGGGGGGGGGGAGAGACGGCTCCTTACAAACCTCTATATGAATCATAGTGAGTGAGGACTGGTCTAATCATGGCTATTTTATGCTCCTTATTAGGATCTAAAATGATTACATACACAAGCTAGAGGCCACTTCTGGCCCCCGACCCCATCTTTGCTTTCGGCCTTCGTTTTGATCTCAACTACACACCTGTAAAGTGTCGTGACTGCATCTTGCACGGTGGGGGCGCTATCCGGCCTGGTTTCCTAAAGACTACGTTCCCATACGACGAAACTGGATTGTTTTGAGGGAAAGTTTCTCCCAGATCACGTTTGTCTTTTCACGTACGACAAATATATTTCTCATCATAGTCCGCCGGAATTCTGCCTATTGGGGGAGACGACAGAGTACACGGGTCAGTCAGCACAAGACTTTCACCCAGGAGACCGCTGTCTGTGTCCCGTATGAAACCCAGAGTCAAAGATGATTTATTTAAACTTAAATTATGTAACAAAAGGGCTTATTTCAAGCCAAACGAGTCATTTAGTTGCGTTTTTGTTTTGAATTTACAACCTTAATCACGTGAGAAAATAAGAGAATGCAGTTTATTTGTATGAGAATGCAACTTTGTAGAAGACAGGGTTTCGCTCACGTTGACACAATTTGTCCACAGAAGGCGTATAAACACCTGCTCAGTGAGTACCGCCTCTGTGGCAGTTCCCGTCTCCAGGAGCACATTTTACCACGATCACACACGCACACGCACACGCACACGCACACGCTGAAAACAAAAACCAGTCACTGCTGGTAAATACATGCTTTAGTTTTACCTCAGAGTGGTTAACCTGAGATATTTGTGTATGTGGTCACTAAATTTAACCAGTTAAAGTAAACTGACACAGAAACCTGATTCAAACTGAATTCTCATTTAAAGGTTTTTAAAAGAAGCTGAATGTGAACGAGCCTCAAACACACAGCAGCTCTTTCCTGGTGCACAAATGAAAGCATTGCAGATGCATGCTTTGTACGTTTGCATCTTTAATTCTGCAGGCAAATTTGTTTTTGTGCAGAAAAACCGGTCCTAATTTGCATTTAAAATGTCTCCAGAATGGTTACGTGTAACGTGCGTTATGATGGTACTGTATCAGGATGATAGCAACACATTGCCTCTGTCGTGGGGGAATCTTCTGATGCTCGGGAAGTAATAAGTTGTGGTAAGTTTTTAATTTTTTCCGGCCGCAACCAGAGAAATTACAGGAAGTGGACATCACATCATCACGCTGTTTGATTGGCAGAGCATCTTTTGGGAAGTCCGGCGTGGAAACACCGCAGCAATGATCATTAAGTAACAATGAAAACAGAAGTCGGGCTAAAACCCAAGACGCCTTTTAGAATTATAAAAGGTGGACTCCTTTTATCCTTCCCTTTATTCCGTTTGTGTTGACTTACACTGTATTATCAGGAGGTGTGTCTCTTCCTGTAAGTCTTACAGGAAGTGACACACCTCTGATAATAACTTGCTGACACAGCCAAATCCTCTTGGGCCACAGCTGCAACATTCTCAGCGGCATTCAGTCAAATCAGAAGTGAACCGAGGTCAGAATAGGTCAACAAGTTGCACTTTTCTGTTCACAGGTATTTCGAACTGACAGCAACATTTGGGTACTTCCCGCCGCACCAACAGAAACAAACACCACAAGCTGATATGCGCCACTAAGCAGCCGAGGGCGCTCCACCCAGAGCCCTCTGTGACGCTTCAGCCCAAACATCTCCAGCCGTTTGACAGACGCAGTTGAAGCTGACCGGTTTCCCCGAAGGAGGGAAATAAAGAGACCGCTACGTCAGCGGTGACGCAGCGCTGTGGTTCAGCAGTAGTGAGGAGAAGTGTTCGGAAAGTTTGAAACACAAAAAACTTCAGGTCTGAAAACCTGTCTTCTCCATCCGGTGGGATTCTACCTGAACACGATGTTGTCTCTCAAAGTTGGAAACGTTCTCTCTGCGTGTCTGTTTTTGTTTTTGACACCGGCGTGACGTTAGTGTGCACCAATCAACATGTGAAGAAAGTTGTGTGGTGATTGTGTTTTGTATTTAATAATATATTCCGCACTTGAATTATTATTTTGTCTGTATATCATTATTTCATTTCAGTTATTGTGGATTCTTTACTGTTTTTTTACTACCATTTCTGATGTGTATTTGCTTATTTATAATACTTGTTTGAATCTGGTTTCTTTTTACTATGTATCTTGTTTGCACTTCCTTCTGCTGCTGTAAGCCTGTACATTCCCCCACTGCAGGACTAATAAAGGATATCTTACCTTGAACTGTGACTGTTGCTTTTTAATTCATGAATATTTAATGTCGTAAAGAGAAAAAGGGTTTTCATGGAGTTTTAATGCAAGATTCAAAATCTGTAGTTTCCTCAATGATGTCACACAAAGTATCTGTTGAATGATTAAGAAATGTAATATATATATTTTTTCGAGTGTTAGTATGGTTTTATGGTAATGAGAAAATAATAATTTATTAACACTTCAACAATATTATCATCATCATCTATTATCATCTATCATCTATTATTAAAATATGTACTAGTATTTACAATGTTTTGACCAATTTGCTTTATGTTTGTGAGTTTTTTTCTGTTTCTGTGAAATCAATTGTTTTCTGACGGTTGACTGAATTATAGAAACTGGTCGAGCAGCGAACCAACGACAAGTCACTTCCTTAAATTGAAGCGATAAGATACCAGCGTGGATACAGACTGTGGGAAACGTGTGGGTTACACACACACACACACCTACACACACACACACACACACACCTACACACACCCACACACACCTCTCCCGCTCTGCTCCACGAAGTCTCACGAAGTCAGATTGTCTTCCTTCTCTTGTAACTGGTCACATAGAGACACCGTATACGTCTCTGGTAGAGACCTGTCAATCAGAGTAAGCCCCGCCCTAAAGCATACACTGCTGTATGGTCTGTTTGACTCTAAATGGATCATATTTACTAAATGAACATCAGAAACTAGAGATTGAGACAAACTCATGTTTACAATGTTTACTGAGGGAATAAATCAAGAGAGAAGTAGAGTCATTTTCTATAGACTTCTATACAACCAGAGGAGTCGCCCCCTGGTGGTCAGGAGAGAGAATGCAGCTTTAACACATGAAGCTTTGACTTCTATACAACCAGAGGAGTCGCCCCCTGGTGGTCAGGAGAGAGAATGCAGCTTTAACACATGAAGCTTTGACTTCTATACAACCAGAGTCGCCGCCCCCTGGTGGACATTAGAGAAAAAGGTTTCAAGACACTTCCGCATAGGCTTCACTCGGCAGAACCGGAGGCTGCCGTCTGGATTGGAAGCATTTAGATTGCCTCTCAATGGCTCTCAACATGGCACCGGCGAGCTGGAGGCTCACAACTAACGGTGCTAACAACAGCAAAGGCTGGGGAGAGGGGGGGGGGGCAGGCGCTGCGATGGCGCCATCAACCGTAACCACCGTACAACAGCAGTGCAGAGCGGTGGCTGTAAACTAGCCAGTAGTGCACGCTCACATGCATGAGCGTGCACTAAAAGCATGTGAAGCCCGGTTCTGTCAACAATGCGAGGAGGAAGACTTCCTTCTCCACCCAGGTCGACATTACTCCACTATATCTTTACATAGCTAATAGCTGCTGCTGCATATTTGCATTAATGCAATAGGTGTAGATTTATTTTGTATTTACATAGCGTACATTTGAAAGTGAAGTTAATCCCAGAGGCACACAGCGCATAAGCTGCTGGTTGACTGCTGTGTTATGTGCACTACGTGATGGTGTTATGTGCACTACGTGATGGTGTTATGTGCACTACGTGATGGTGTTATGTGCACTACGTGATGATGTTATGTGCACTACGTGATGGTGTGTCCCCCCCCCACTCCGAGCTGCAAGCCTGCCCTCGCAGTCAGTTGACTTTGTTTATCTCCACGGTCTCCAGAGAAATGTGTGGGAACATTATTGACTGGGGCTCTGCAGCACACCGGCTGCTGCCTCGATCACGTTGCACACGAGTTACAACACACACACACACACACACACCATCCTGTTTCCCCAAAACAAAAGGAAAACTGGAAAAACCGACGCCTGAGTGGCTCTAATAATACGAGAGCAGGTTGGCTCTTGACTCAAGGCGCTAACGGCAGTTGCACATCCAGCAGCTGGCAGCTTCGCCATTCAATTGTCTTTTTTTAGGGCAGCGCTTCAAAGTCTACCTTGCTATGCACCGCAGGGACAAAGGCCAAGGCTGAATTGCTTTAATGAATTGCAGCCGAAGTAAAAGCTCTCGCTATTCCGGTTTCACGCCGGAGGCCTCGAATAGCCTCCGAACTAACACACAGTCCACCTTTCACACGGTTCACGCCCTTAGTCGTGGCGTAATAGCGGCACTCGGTGTTCCCAGGCTCTTCTGGAGGTCTGCCTTGTCTCGGTCCTAATTGTCATTCCTCACATTCCTCCCAAACACAGACGCTAACCGCTACGCTCTCTGCACTTTATCTCTGAAGAGTTGCAGCTCGCTCGGGGAGAAACGCAGTAGAAGAAGGGCAGCAGAGAGAGGAAAGATCAAATGGAGGCAATGAAAGAGGGAGCTGTGTGCTGACGGGCGTTTTACAGGTATACGACTTTGCCAGAGACAAGCCTGCTCTTGTGAGTTGGTCTTTCAGAAGCACCACAGGGTAAATTTACTTTAGGAGGAAGCAAACAGTCAGCTGATAGACGAGCTGGAAAAAGAAAAAAAAAAACAGACAGATGGCCGAGCAAACAGATGACGGCCTTGTCGAGACGCACTATAAACAACATCAAGGTTTGGCAGTTTATAGGCGAAGTGAGAGGAAAATGTGAGGTCGGCATGAATGTGGTCCAAAGGTTCTGCTGCCGTGGCGATGACGAGCGTGACAACGGGGCGTGAAGGTCAGAAAACAGGACTGCAGAATATAACGGGGAGTTAAATTCATTCATTCTTGTTCGTTAAAAAAGGAGAACTCGAGGGCCAGGAAGAGAAATGAAACTCATTGAGACAAACGGAACAGTTAGACCTGAACCAGCAGAATAGGTGGACCGGACAGCTGATTGAAACCAGTCATTTAGTCATGAGGTCACCCACTTCCTGTTTAGATGGGCGTCCGGCTGCGTGATGCAGGCCGGATGCTCCATTGTTGGCTAATTGGATTTAGGCACAAAGTTTAATGACACCAGCATTAGACTACATGACCACTGCACGAGGAATCTGAACGACTTTAAACCGGTTTCTTTTCACATGGACACCAGCTGACTCACTCTGAACCAGATAGGAGGACAAAGGTGAAGCCTTTAAAATGGCCAACTCCTCAAATGCCTGCCGCTCGGGCAGAGTCCCTTTTCTTACGTAAAATAACTACGTTTGTTACTGAACTACTGTCACAAAATGACGGTGAGATAATTAAACAGTGGGGGGCACGAGCAGCTGTCTTCTGGGTGAAAGTTTCTGTTTGACCCGTCCGATCTTCGACCCGCAATTTCTCAGTAGCTTACGGTAACACACGGTTAGAAACGGTTCATTTAGATCACAATAGCAACACTGTAGAAATACAGCGTGCTACTGGCAGGCCTGTCTGGAGTATGTAAACCTCACATTCTACAGTAGAACACTGTTATACATTCCACGGTAATAAACTGTTGGAATAAATAACAGTAGACAGGAGTTGACCGTAACATAACAGGCAAAATGTTAACATTCATAAAGCAGTTTGTTTTATACATAGTAGTGGTAGTAGTATTTTCATACATATTTTTTGGGGGATTCTGGTTCCTGAACTTGTGTTGCTGCTGTTGGAAATAAACATATTTCTGATCACAACTCCGCTCCAAATGAAGACTCTGAAACTACATGTTTATCTGCAGGCGTCGGAGTGTATCACGTTGAAAGGCTTAATCCGGGGAGGAATATCACTGAAACACAGCCACTCTTATCAGCAGAGGCAAAGACTGAAAGTTCTGTATCGGAGCGTCTGAAAAACACGAAACCTGAGCGCTGTTTCTTTAAGAGCGTGGGCGAGCGTAGTGAAAGAATGTGGGGAGACGGCCAAACACTGCCTCACATTTTCGAAACAGTGTATTTCCCCCGTCCACAGACTCCAGCGTCAGGGCCTTTTAATTAAGTCAGATGTGTGTGTGGGAGGCAAAAGTTGGCGAGTATTAAACTCAAAACATGTAAGGTGTGAGATGTTTTTTATTATTCTGAAGGTAGAGCGGGGAACATTATTTAGTGTGGGGGCTGATGAAGCACACAGTATGACAGGAAAGCCGTCACGCTCATCTGGATGTGACCTCGGGCCATGATGAGGGAACGGCTGAAACTTAAGGAAACGTGATACCGTTAAGAAAAAAAAAAAAAAAAAAAAAGCCATGTTCAGTAAACAAATCTTATTTGTACGCGATCAGCCCGAGGCGCTCGCCTCATACTCGAGACTTCCTCTGGATGCAGATTCTGATATCCGCTCAGTGTTCACCATCCAGCCACAATATGATCTGCATATTTCAGACGGAGAAAACGTGCTCAAAGAATGCGATCGCATTCCAGGAACTGTACCTTTTTGCTTTGAATATGCTTCATATAATCTTTTTCCCAAGTCTGCCATCAGGTAACTTCTACAATCGTTCAACAGAGACGTACGGTCGGCAGACCAGAGCGGGATCGAGAGAAAAACAGACTTCTGGGAGTGCAAACTGAAACCCATCCAGAGAAACACAACCCTGCTGCTGCTCTGTGTGTGTGTGTGTGTGTGTGTGTGTGTGTGTGTGTGTGTGTGTGTGTGCCTCTTCAGGGTCCAGTGAAGGGCTCTGCATTCCTTCACGCTAAGCTCTTGTTTTTCTGGACTGGGGGGGGGGGGGGCTGGACGTTAAGCGAAGCCTAGAAACGCCTTGGATCACTGAGCTAGTGCAACGTGGTCCATGTGTACTTCATATAACCCCCCCCCCCTCCCTCCCTCCCCCCAACGCATGTGACACCGACACCTGAGGTTTGTCAACACATACCTGCTGCGGGGGCCAGCTAGCTGCTCTGATGTCCCTCCTCTGATTGGATTTCAGGCTTTCAGCAGGGGACGGAAAATATCTGCATCAAATGTTTTGCTGGTTATGGCATATAAGATGTAAAGATGTCCCGTTTGATTTTCATACTAAAGTCAATCCCTTTGGGTTTTGGGCTGAATCATTTGAAATATAGTTGGCAGAAGTTTGTTTTCTCCGCTGATAAACGTTGCTGCACAGTTGGAGTTGGGTTTCCCCGCCTCGAGCCCTAAAGAGCTCCTAAATATAACAAACACAATACCTGCCTGCACAAACACACCTATAGTCACTGAAGCTGTTCTGTGCATGATAAACAGAACCAGGGGGGGGAATAGGAAATGAGATATACAGGAATAGATATCTGGTTCCAGCTTGTGAGTGAAGATGTGGGTGTTGGGGGGCATGAGGTCTCAGCGGAGAGCTTCTCCTTCGCCCCCAGCGGGTGTCCTTGGTCGGTCGGACGGCTCGGCCTCGGAGCGGACACTTGCGTCTATTATTAATTGGGCGCTCCGTGTCGTCACGCGGGGGTGTCGTCTCGGGAGCGCTCCTTCCCGCTCGTCTCACGCCTCTCACGTTTCACCGCCCTGAACCCGATGCAGTTTCAGTCGACGCCTATTTTCTCAAGTCAAACTATCCAAACCCAGGTGTTTTGGTTGGGAGATAACGCAACACATGAGTAAATAGTGGATCAGTTTGGGGACAGGGGGCGGGGTTACATGCAGCTCCTTTTCATTTCTGATGTTTAAGAATTTATCTGAAAAGAGAAGATGAGGAAGAGGAAGAGGAAGGCTATTCTCCGTTATATCTGGGTTGGATTTGATTGGTCGGAGCAGATCTTTGGTCCGGCTCCAGAAGATATGCGACACTATGTCGGCTCACGTTACTGATGTCTGCAGAGTAAAATGAGCTGATGTCAACACGACTGCGATGACTATTCTCAACATTAATAACCGCATGAATCTGTAAGAGTTAGTGGAAGAACAACTGACAAAGACTTGAATGATCCAGAAGCATGCAATTATCTTTATTTCAGCTGTGGAAGATATTTCAGTCTTATGTTGTACTTTGGGCCATTGTGTGCTTCAATAATAGAACGATTGTACCCTGTGGGGACCGGGAACAAACCCACAACAATGAAACATTCAGATGATCAGACGGGCTTTAAACAAACCACCAGACTCAGCCAGGCTTCGTCAGAAGAGAACACAAAAGGCGACCTGTGTCTTCACCAGAAGCTTTCCTCACAGATCACCGTGGACGCATTAAGAGGGACACCGGGGTTCAGACGGGCGCCACATTACGCCAAAAGATTCTTTCAGGCAGACTTCCTGGTTCAACTCTGACCTGCTGTGCTCGCAATAGTCGTAGACACACAGTTTCCTGAATATTAACTCAATTTCAAGCACGCTAAATCTCGAAATAAATTGATAATTAGATAATCGAACAAATTGTTGTTTACAACCTCGTCCGAGCATCTGTTTCCTGTTCAGTCTGACTGGCGAGTATAGAATTATCAAAACCGATAGAAACGATGTTCAAATCCCCAGAACTAAAGACCCGAGGTCTAATAAAGAGGATTGTTTCACTTTCGCTCACACAGGTCTCAACTCCAATCGGCTCTAATTCGCATTGTTCACCAAAATGAAAGCAGAAGGAAAAGCGGTGATCAACAACCTTTAGCGCGCGTAGGGAGGGGTGGGGGCGGGAGGGTGGGGGGGTTATATTGAAGTATGGCGTTGGTTCAGAGAAACATGAAAGGGGACGTGCAGCGCGGTCGAGATCAAACCCGCTCTGAGCAGCGTGTTTGCTCTCACAGAGGTCAGATAACATAATCACAGATTTATCAGAGGAATCTGCTCTGTCAGCAGCAACTGAGGTCAAAGCCCTTTGTGAACCGCTCCACGACGATCACAAGGTGGAATAAACACCTTCCAATCGGTGGCAGCGGATGTTTTGTGACTCCGTGACAACTAAATAATTTTGTGTGCTCTCGAATTCTAAATATATAATTTCCTACAGCCCCCCCCTTGGTCGGGTGTCATGTGACTGAACAGTTCCGGTGGTCGGGTATGAACACTTCTTTCTGCTCAAAATGTTAAAATAGCCAAGTCGAATGATATCACTGCCCGTGTGACATTCACTTTCCGTGTCCTTGAATGCACACTCGTGCGTGTGCGTGTGCGTGCGTGGACAGAGGAATGTGAACAGGACTGTTTACTCACATGCAGCCATGAGTAGGATGCAGTTGTTTACTGCCTGTTTCCAATGAGCTCTTCACACTCGATTTCCTGCGTCATTTGTCTTTAGCTAAACTCCTTCCAATGTTCTGGTACGAACATGAAGCAAAAACAAAAATGTTTGCGTTTCACTGCCGTTCGTGCCATTGAATATAAAAATGGAACAAAAATCAGCAGGTAGCATTTGTACAGCATGTCAACAACTACTCTGACGGTTGATGTGTTGCCGGTGAAGCTGGATCAGAGCAACGTTTCTGTGATATCTTACCAAAAAGTCTCACATTTTTCATGTGTTTTCCTACGGAAGTCCAGTAACACGTGTCACATGTACGCTCTAACACGCACACAGTCTTTTCAAAATAAACGTCCGTCTTCACAGGAAACAACTTAGTGAGGTTTAGGCAACAAAACCACTTATTTAGGTTTTGGAAAAGATTGTGAAATACTAAGTCATAAATACACCTAAAAATGACCACCGGTTGCCTGTCAACCTCATAGTGACAAGAAAACTACACCAAGTCACTGCACCAGGCCAAGAAATAGTCCCTCGTACAAACACAACTTGTTTTTACTGAACACAGTGAGGGATAATGTGTTCTTTTACTTTGGACAGAGCCAGGCTAGCTGTTTCCAGTCTTTATGCTAAGCTAAGCTAACCAGCTTCATATTTAGCCCACAGACAGTGTTATTCATCTTCTCACCTAAGAGAGCGAATAAGCATACTTCCCAAAACGTCTTACTATTTATTTAAGCCACTGCTTTTGTGAAAAACAAAAGTGAAACTCCTTAAAGGCTCCTCCATAGTGTTGGTATGAAAAATATTCCAAACACAGTAGATTTTAAACAAGTTTCACAAGTCAAGAATAGCATCTGGCAGCCATCTTTGTTTGGGCAACTTGTGAAACCAAGAGGGCACACATTTTGAGAACATTTCCTAAAAAAAGTAGATTGTTTACATGAGACAAACAGGAGCGACCGCAACTAGGAAGGGCAAAACTAATTGAACTGCGAAACTAGTTTAAAAGTCAATTAGTCTGAGGGCGGCGTCTCCGCGATAGCACCGTCATGAGGAAACTCATTCATACCTCACACGGGTAACTGGGTTTTTAATCTTATTGACTTCCTAGTTCCTCAGACAAGGAGACGAGTTACGGGAACATTGAGCCATCACATTAGCGATAACTCTGAATCTACTCAACGTACAGGACAGAACCCAACTGCTAAACAACAAACTCTAATCAGCAGACGAAGAGACACTTGTGATGGGTCTCTGAACAACATGGATTATGAAAAGCTTTCATTCATGAAGTGTAAACGCACCACAGGTCACCGCTGTAGCAAGCAGACGCAGAACGCAAACAACAGCTCCAGAACAAACAGACCCGGATCAGATGACGTGTATATGGCCCCCGGCGAGCACGCTGCATACTGAATATGTGCACATTCCATGCTGCGGGACACGGGATAGCAGCTCAGTGGTTTCAGCTGCCATTTTCTTTATTATTGTTCACAAAGTACACAAGAATTAAAAAGGTCAGGTGCTTCTCATGCACGGGAAGTAAACGCAGACCTTCAGGTGCTCGTGTGAAAGCCAATCTGAACTTGTTCCGTGCCTCGTAAACAATACGAACAGCTCGGCAACAGGACTTTATACAAGCAGCAGCCTCCGGTTCCACCAAGTAAAGATTTATTACCTCGGTAAACATTGTAAACATGAGTTGGTCAAATAGACCATTAAGCAGGGGATGCTTTAGGGCAAGGCTAAGGTGACTGACAGCTCGCTGCTCGTCTCCACGTCACTCCTCCGCATTCCAAATATGCTAACTTCAGTTCATTGGTTGCAAAAAGCCAAAATGCCGACTGCCGTAAACCAAGATGGCGACGGCCAAAACGCCAAAGTCAAGGCTTCAAAACGTCGGTCCACAAACCGACGGGTGACGTCACCATGACTACGTCCACTTCCTGAATACGGTCTATGACTTTTTTACCTCCGTTGAATTGTTATGGTGAGCTTGTGTTCTGCACATAGGAAACACATGATATTTATTATTAAATAAATTAATATAAATTTCTCAGAGTTGTTTTTCCCATCCACAGGGAGGATGATTAGAAATAAATAAGCCAATAAGACAAAACCCTAATCTGAGAAGCATGTCGATGGTCAAATTGGTTAATCGATACTGATCCGCCATAATTGCTTTACATCCGCCCAATATGATAATCCCACCACCCACGCAGTTATTTCTCAGGGAGTTTGATCCCACCCTTTGCCCCATTGATCTGATTTACAGCCCGGATAAGCTTTTGCTTCACTGAGAAAACAATATTCAAGATTTAATGGTTTCCTGTTAATACCACATGTTTGGCCCCGGGAGAAGGGCGCAACAGTAATTACACACCTAACGTCTTATAATGCTAATTCCCAGTTAATTCAGTTTACAGACCTTAACTAATATTTAATTATGAAATTAAGGAAATTCTGGCACTTTCCTCTTTCCTCAGTTTTATCTATTGATCCATCCCGACACTTTTTATAAGTATGCAGAATTAACAGCATTATGAATCATTAACTCTCTTTATCCGGTAAAAAATGTCCACAATTAACCAATAAAAACATTAAATTGTTAATGCTAATTTTATTGTGATGAGTTATCAAAACAGAGCTAACAGTGAGTCAATTGAAGTGATAACATATTGATAACTTTTCAATAACTGGAAATTTTGCTGATGTAATATCATGAAGATGCATACACGGGTTTAAATATTAAGAATTTGTCTCGTGATTGGTACCACATCTTTAAAAATGTGTTCAAGTTTTTTTAGATGATGTTTCTCAAACAGGAGTAAAAAGTGCATTTGTTGAGGACTATTTTCAGCGGAGGATTGATACAGACTCTGTACGCCGTAGTAAGTATTTCCAGCATCAGGACGGTGTATGTGGGCAACGTATCCTCATACAACGGTTTGTACGATATCTTACGAAAAAGTTAAGTTTTCCTACAAAAAGTGCAGCAACACAATTCAATTTCAAAATAAACTTCGGTCTTCACAGGAAACAACTTAGTGAGGTTTATGCAACAAAACGTCTTATTGTGAAATACTTAGGTTTAGGAGAAGATAGTGAAATACTTCGTAAGGTAAGATATATTCACCTTCGTGTACAGCTACTGACACTGCAGGAGAAACAGCCTGATGTGGGATTGAATCAAAATAAAAAACAGCTCTAGGTGCAGAGGAATGACAAACATCCGGCTTTGGCTACAGGTAATACTTGTTAGTGGGACGCATTCATTGTTGGGTTTATTCTTTTCATGGTATTTGTGGGCAGTAAGAAAAATAAAGAATATCCGCAGCCTTGTTGCTCAAAGGAACTTCAAACAATGAACACAGGCTGTTTATGGACAGCGTTTCCAAAACCTAAACCTCTGAGCTGGTTTATTGGAACTTTGATTGAATTCTAGGAGGATTAAAACACTGGATTAAGCCAAAAGTACAAAATATATCGCAAATATTTATGATATTTTTAGAAATCCATCCGATGAGCATTCACAGGCAGAATTTGAGTGGATTATCTTTTCAAACAGCGTCTTGCGTAACACAGTGAGCAACCTTTTTCTTTGTCTCTGTGAAATGACTGAGGAACAACAAGGGGGATCAACACTTTAACCAAACAGCTTTCTTTCTGGTAATATGAGGGCAGCAGGCTGAGCTGAGGCCTCTTTGTGTCTTTGGTTATCAGCTGAGCGTTTATTTTGTCTGTGCTGTAATCCCCCCCTATCGTCATCCATGGGGGAGGATGAAAGATTTCAGCCCTGACCCAAATTCACAGAAAGGCCTTGAGACAAAACAATAGCAAAGCTTATAGAAAAGCCCCTAATTGTATTTTTTTTTTTTTTTTTTTAACAGTCTGTAGGTGTGCTGTGTGGCATGCAACAGGGGAACCACGTGCTGAAAACAGTAATTTCATCTGCTTAGTAAAACATTTACCAGAGCCTGGATAACACCGAGCATTCTGACAGGTGGGCCTTTCCTTGGTCTGCAGATTCACATCTCATTCCACTTCTAATATACAGTCTATCCTGTTGATGCTCAGCAAAGTTACTCTGGATACGAGAAGAGATAGAGAGAGATATAAGATATATATATATATATATATATTTATTTATTTATTTATTTATTTATTTTTTTCTCTAAGTGCCAAAATGTTGTTTGACGTTCAGAGAACGCAGTTTATTTGAAATCCTGTCCTCCAGTCTAGTGGATTTATAATCTACTCATCTGAGATGTCATAAAACTGTGGAATTATTTGGTTCTACTTTTACTGACAAAACATTGGGGGATGAAAGTTAGCCTGCGTCCAATAAGAAAGCATCTTAAGTTACATTTGTTTTTTTCACTGAAACAGATGCCTTTTGAGTCGCATTCAATTCATTTAACACAACGTTTTGGGGAGGGCTACTGCGTATAGAAATGTTGTATAAAAAGACTTTTGTGGCGCTAGGGGGCGAAAATCTAATAAACTGCCTCAAGTGATCGAATCTCAATCTCCGATTGAATTCATGCTGGTCACGCTGCATTGTGCATACATTTTCCAAACGAAGTTCGCTTTACTTCTTTTGGGTGTGTCGTCTGTCTGATTACGGATTTTTTCCGTCTTTTACTTCAACAGTTTTATGACGAAATGCAACTTTCGTGACATGCAAAATTATCTGTTAAATTGACAAACATCACGTACATACATACATACATACATACATACATACATACATACATACATACATACATACATATATATAGACTCAGCCATAAGGAAACTGTTTCAAAGAGTCATTTGTTTCAGGTTAAAATATTTTTTTGGGGTGGTGGAGCAGTAATTGAAGCCTAGACATCATAATCAGATTTTGATTATGATGTCTTTTGTTTACCAAGACTTATGTCCTTGGTGGTGGTTATAAAGTGTGAACCTAAAAAAAAAAAAAAACTCAAGAGCGAATGGAAAATATATTAAACTTTTCAACTCTGGTTCGGAACGAAGAAAGGTGTGATCACACCACATGATAGAGGATTGTAATCTAATGCTTGTTGACAACTGAATTATTGCACTGGAAATATGAACATTTTGTATTTGCTGAGGGCTGATCCCACAGTATGATCTGAAAACAAGTGGTGCCTAACATGAAAATCCTTTCAACGTCTTCATGTGACCGTGATGAGGTCAGGTTAACGAGATCAAGTTAATCTTTTAACAGAGTTTGTCCCACTTAAATGTGATGAAGGAAGCAGGAGAGCCAACATTCTAATGACCTGACGTCAGCAATGTACATTTACAAGTTAAATAAACAAATCTGGTTTGAGACTTTACCTTAATATTGTTCATTTCATATGTAGGCGGTTGAGGTGCATTTGAGAATCTCGTTGGATTTGAAACCACCCCACGAACCTTTTCTGAGACTGTGGGAAAGCCAAATAAAGAAATAATGGAAATATTATATATTAATCTTGTTAAATACACTTAATTTTGGGTTGCCTAAGTTTAGGCTTAAAAAGGGCTTAGAAAGTGGTTTCTTTGTTTTCTTTGTTTTAGTTTCAGTTACTCTATCCATGGTGCGGAAAAAAACCCAAATTCCTTCCAAAGTAAAAAACATGTGGCAAATAATTGGTGTTGTTCAGTGCACTGTAATTAGTGTGAAAACCGGTAAGGAATGGGTGGGGTAGGGTGGGGGTGGAGGAGACTGTTGGGGACTCAAATTGTGGATGGCGAAACAGGGTGTTGTCAGATTGTTTGAAAAAGCTCAACTAATTTACCACAATTTCCGTTGTACACTAACATACCACGGATCTTTTTCCATTTCATTGGCCAGAACCATAATTCAGTTGGTACAAAAAAAAGGCAACAAGATAAATTCCTGCAGTGGAAACAGGTTTTGAAGGCACTGAGACCAAAAACAGCCCCGTGTTGACGACGCAGGGGGCAACGTTGGTGGGTGTAGCTTAAGGTACTGGTGAGACAACGACCACGTTTACATGCACCAAATATTCAGGTTTTTGCCCTTATTGGGAACATGGCAATATTCCTCATAAGCTGTTTATGCGGCTAGTGAAAATTTATATTCCACTAATATTCCCGTTTACATGCAGCGGTGCGTATTCCGATTAACGCAAGTTTTTTCCCTCCCAAAGTTTTGGAGTAGTTCGACTCGTTGGATCGTGTGAACTCGGTCTCCTTCTTTCATTCCTTCAAACACCTTGAAAAGGTCGGCGTCGAGATACTTGTTCATATCTAAAAGCCTGTTGATATCCAAGTTCTTCATAATGTTTAAAAGTAGGTGTGTTTCTCCTTTTCTTTGGGGCGTGCGTCTCTACTCCAGCTTTACAAACTATTGGCTAGTTGCTTGGTGTTCAACTCTCAGAGCTGCTGATAAACAGGAGAGAGGCCGCGTGAAGCAAAGTGCCGTAAAAACCTCCGTTGAGACTCAGATTGTGAATTGTTCTGTACACGTGAGCAAAGAATGCTCCCAGAACCAGAGTATCGGCGTATCCCACATGAATAAGGCCGGATACGGAATATGATGTTTAGATGGGCCATATCAAAATTTGGAATATCCTAATATTTGGAATATTAGTGGAATATGAGTGTGCATGTAGACAGTCAATGACATCTTATCCAGGAAGTCCGATCTGAATAACAGATCCTTGAATCTGAAGGCCTATCGGACACCAGAACCCTGAGCAGCCGGATGACCTTGTACTCCCAATTCACCACCAAACTGGCCCCATTTCTTTCCACACAGGACAAAATCCAACTTTGTGTGATCATGGTCCCATTTTCCACATTGTAGGCATTATTAGGATATGAGTCATCATGTTTGTCTCGCCTTCAGCACTGCCATCTGCCTGACAACCTAAAAAAACCTGTGGTTTTGCCCGAGTAGTGACTTTTCATCGCACGCCCTGGGAGATACACTGACGTGATTCATTTCCGAAAAGGGTCTGTGTTCATTTTTTGCTGACCGTGTGCTGATCCCGGCTTGGGATGAGGGTAGAACAGGGGGGGGGGGGGGGTTAATTATCCTTCTGGCAATGAGGTCATCCCTTGAACTTCTCTAAGAGTCATTCTCCAGCTGATACAAGGATTTCAACACAGTCATCCATTCAGCCGTCGCCACTTGCAAAAAAACATGTGATCCTGAGATGCATGACTCCAAGTTCCCATTGGCAAAAATCGGTCATCTGCATTGCTCGCAGTCACATGATTCTCCAAATGACCACATAAACAGATGATCAGCAGCACCATTGTTTATTTCAAAACGCATTGTCCCACTTCAGCTTGGTTCAATGGCGTTTGAACCACTGAGCTCCACAGATTGTTATGTGGAATGTTGGAGGCTGCAGACGTCAACAAAACCACCATCAATGCTCAGCAAACAGAAAGGTGAGGACGGGGCGTGGGGGCCGACGAGCTGTAACCGACACTGACCATTTGACCCCAACCCACCTGATGGTTTGTCCAGACATAACAACATCACACCTTGGAGCACTGAGGTCAAACATGCCCGGGCCTGTCTCTGGTTGACCCAGAGTTACCAGGAGTCAATGGAAAGAGATGCCTCTGCAAACACGACGCAGGAGGCTCCGGAGACCATGACTCTTCTGTCATGGTTCGTACGGGTTCAGAGACTAGAAAAGGAAATAGGTGACCTACATCTCAGAGGTTTGTCACCCAGTTTCATAGCTCCCTAACACAAAGAAACAAGGCCAAAAAGTGGAAATCAGCGTCTGCGAGTTCAAAATAAGTCTTTTTTTTTTGTTACTCGGTGCGTTTACATGCACAGAAGAGAACTGATTAAAGCAGGAAATCTGAGACCGTTTACTGGCAATGCAATTATCTGGTTACTGTCAAACATGTGGTTATAAGCAGCTGCTCAGGTATCCGATTTTATCTGAACCACATTTTAAAACGTAAGCAGGCATTTTGTAGGTGTGATGGGGCTTCAGCTTTAAAAAGTATGGATGTTTTAGATTTTCATCTTTTGGGTCGGAGCGTTTGAGAGAACAAGTGTAGTTATGGAGTACAGCTTCTTTATAGAGCAAATGTTGACGTTGACTGCTTTCACACTGCGATCCTACAAAAGTACTAAAAGAACTAAACCACACTCTCAATTACGTTTTTGGGGGAAACCAGGAGCCAAGTGAAGCCAATGCGGAAGTGTCCTAAAACTTGCATTCTCTCTCCTGACCACCAGGGGGCGACTCCTCTGGTTGTATAGAAGTCTATGAGAGAATGACTCTACTTCTCTCTTGATTTATTCCCTCAGTAAACATTGTAAACATGAGTTTATGGTCTCAATCTCTAGTTTCAAGTCTTCTTCAATACAGCATGATGTTCATTTAGTAAATTATGGTCCATTTAGTGTCAAGCAGACCATAAAGCAGGGGATGCTTTAGGGCGGGCTTACTGTGATTGACAGGTCGCTGCCAGAGCCGTAAACACCATCTCTACGTCTCTCCTCCGCATTCCACATATGGTAACTTCTGTTTATCGGTTGCACAAAGCCAAGACGGCAACGTAGCCAAACTCAAGGCTTCATAATAGCAGTCAACAACCCAACGGGTGACGTCACCATGACTACGTAGACTCCTTATGTACAGTCTGTGGGTGAAAGACATTTTCCCGTGGATTACAGCCGCAGTTTTGAACAGTTTGAAACATATGGTAACGTTGTACATTGAAACAAAACAAAACCACTTGGTGAGTTTTAGTAAAAAAAACATCATGTTTTGGCTTAACATGAAATTTAACCAAAACAAAAATGCATCAAAAGTACTCGGTTCACACACAGCGATCCACTGGGTGACCGCCAACACCGCCCTCCTCCATACGCAAACTTCTGGAGACTTGTTTGAAACTTACTTGAGATACGACAAACGCAAAACTTAATCCACAACCAAATACGTTTCCCTTCTAGACGTCATTAACGGAGCGGTTTTGTTGTACGGGATGTCATGTTTTCAGGAGACAGAGCAGCACACTGCTGTTACGTTTTCTGGGTTCTGTGTGTGTGTGTATATATATATATATATATATATATATATATATATATATATTTTACTCTTCATTGTGCACTTTTGAGTCATGCACAGAAATGAGTAAATATCCTTTTTTTTCTTCTTCATTTCGAACTGGAATAAGAAGAAGAATGAAGAGGGAAAACACTGGCATGTTTAGTCTTGATCTTGGGGTAAAGATAGCTGAATTTGTGCCAGTTTACATTCCTGCGGGCTTGGTATTTGTTATTTCAACAAATGTCCTCCTACTTCCTTCCCGTCTATAATAAGCTGTGATTTGCTGGGAACATCACTCCCCTTCCAGGCAGAATGCTGGCTTTGTTACCAAACTGTTCTCTCCTCTGTGAAACCAAACATGGAAAGCGTCCAGTGACCTAATGCAGGGTCACCAACTAGCTCCGAGTACACTGTGTTCTCGGGGAGAGCGAGCAGACGGTGACGACACGTTGCTGCCATCTCAGATGAAATAGACCGGAGGGATTTTGAAACGTGCTCATGAAAACTCAGACGAAAAACACACCAAAGCTTCAAATTAATTAAACATTTTCACCAATTTGACAAACACACGTACAGCATTTAGATAAAAGAAAGCACTGCAAATAGAGAAAAACCCAATCAAACACAAACACTCTGCAAGGAGCAGACGAAACTGTTCGAGGGGAAACTAAAACGTGATGCACACGGATGGGACACGCTTAGACCTGTGACCCCCCTAAGGCCTTAAACCCTGAATCCTCACCTGTCAAATCTCAGTGCGCGAGGATATAAGGGCTTGAAATGGTGTAAATACAAATGTGACATCACCTTACCTCGACAATGTCATAACACTATGTGCAATAGTATTCCTTTGATATTTTTTACTCCCCGATTGGCACGACTTCCGGGCTCTTGACCAACAAAATGCAACTTGTCAGATAATACTCGTTTTCATCAAAACGGCTTCAATAACAAAATGAAGAGAAAGGGTTGATGAATAAAACGGGTGTTCGTTGCTTGCATTCCTCCGAATGGGGACACTGACAGCCCCGTGTTTTAACCTCAAAACGCTATGAATTGTGGGTAATTTCCTTCGGCAAAGTCTGCAGAAATGCGGACTTAAACTTGGACCTTATCGTTGCCAGAGACGGTTCAGAGGGGAAACGGCCCACTGAGCCAGTCGTATGTACCCGTGTCACGTAAGTTTAGCTGCTGAGACCAGCAGCAGGTCCGTTAACTCCAATGGTCGAACGTGAACACAGATTATGACCATTTCTTTCACTCTATAGTCACCAAAGTAATTATTGTACCATTTCTTCACAAGTCAATTATCTTCTGAACATTCGGACACAAACAGCATTTTTTAAAACACAAAAAGTAGGAGAAAAACTTTGTTGGAGACTTGCTCTGTCTCAGCTATACACTCTCACGAGAGCTGGAATCAAACGTCGCTGAACGCCCTATGTTACTCATTTTTGTAACGCTAACTATGACTGTTAGCTGTGTGAATATCTTATGTTGGCAAAATGAAATATAAAAACATGATGCAAATTTAACCCAATTATTTTTTCATCCATCCACACGACAGGAAGTGTCTACCATTACAAACTATTGGCGGCGCTTGTAATGCGTCATTTTTTATATAGAGCTTCTTTGTTGTTGCAGTGACTATCCGTCAGTGGTGTAGGACAACGAGCTAAAATTAAAGTCTGCCTTTGGTTAAGCTTAACTTTGTGATCCAATGATTCAGATATTATTGCATTTATCTGCTATTAACCTAGCATTAACCTTTAGCTAATTATTAAGCTGACAATTAAAAAAACAAAACAATTAATTGTGTGACAGGCTAACAACAAGTTAGCTGGCATTAACAGTAACTGTCAAAACCTGCAATAGGGGCCGAGCAAGTTAAACTACCGCTACGGGTTTTGCTGACATGACTAATAAAAGGAAACTACGAGGAACTCTCATTTTGTGTGGTTTCTGGCGGTCCCTGTGGACAAAGGCATTAGTGTTTCCGAACACCAGAGTCCCTTTACAAAACCCCCGTATTTTATTCAATAGCCAGTTCTCTCGCTGATGTTCTTGTTTACTTAAAAAGGTCATACAGAGGCATCAGCATTAAATTGAGTGTTTCATAAGTGGTTAAATGTTCCTCACAGTAACGTGTCATCAGCTAACAGTTAAGTAACCATAGCGGCCGAGGTTAGCGTGTAATGTTGTCTTCGGCTGTCCGTTCTTTCATTACAGAATGCGATCATATCTGAATCATGTGATCACAATGTTAAAATTAACCAAAACTACAACTTTAATAATTTCACAAGCCACAAACCGTGACAAAAACAAGCAAGTCCCGGCAGCGCGCATCACTTTTTGGTGTCCCCTGTTGTCGTCTGTGCTACACGCACCGCGTTTCTGTATTTGCTTGTGTTTTGTCCATCTGCACACGTTTCCTGAATTCCCAGCGAGTTGAGCTCTTGAGGCCACAGGATTTTTAGCAAAACAATTTCGAGCTTCTCTGCTCGCTAGTTTTCATGCACCATCAACGAGAAGCTTTAGGGTAATTACCACCAGCAGTGTGTCGGCCTGTGATGGCTGTTAGCTTACTGGCGATTGTTACACTGGATGTTCTACAGATCAGGCTCCCACCGCTCTGTGATCCCACCCGGAGGGTTATTTTCCTCCTCGACACAAACACGGAGCGACTGCAGGCTGCAGGGACAAAGAGAGGAGATGCCAACGCGGATAAGCCGTCTATTAATACTGCACTATGGTCAACAGTCAAAGAATAAAGTTTCAAAAGACGGGATGACTCAGCTCAGAAAAGAACATGACACATCACCCAGTGGATTAAATTCGATATGTGATAAGTATCCACAACACCACAAGTTCAGAGTTTAGACATGCGGCGCTGATGAATGAGCCCTTTGACCGCTGATATCTGACCATTTCAAAACGTCTATTTAAAGCTGCTCTACTTCTGCCTCCCATAACTCAATACTGTCCAATATTAACCAGCGCATGACAACTTTTGAAAATACATGCAAAAGCAATGGCAGCCATTTGTATAAACAACCTACACACAGACTGACAATAAACACTTTCTCTAAAACCGTGTATGTGTGTGAGTGATTCTGCAAAAACGAGCACAAGGTTGAAGCATTTGGACAAAATGTCCTTTTGAAAGAGGACTTAAGTCACTTTGTATCAGTCACTGGTTTATAAAATGGCCCAAAAGCCCAAAGAAATGTATGAAATGAAACATGTTCTTTCTTTGAAGCATTCATCTCTTGTTTTGTCATCACAGGTCTCAACATGGTCTCAGATTTGCATTCACTAATATTTACACCCGTGTGTAAATATTTGACTAGCATGATTATATTCCATAGCGAGCAAATAGGAGAACAAACTCAGTTGCCTAATATGCGGATAAGGCACATGGGATCGTCAATTGGGCCTCCTAATGGCAGTCAATAGGCGGCTGTGGGTCAGAAGATGCTTTGCCTCTGGGCTAACTGGCATTACCGACGTCTGCTTTACATCAAACTAGATTAAACAGGAGAACATTGACATACATTTATAGATATCTGCAGGAATGAGTGGCGGGCTTGTGTGCAATTCAAAAATAGCCTCCATAACTGGGAACGATGTGTGTGCAGGGTTTGTTTTAGAGAGACGACGTATGCAAAGATTCTGCTTTTTGCATACGGTTTTATGGACATGGCGCCTGCCGACTGACTTCCAGGGAAAAAAAGCTCCTCGCACACAGGAAGTGGCGTTTTTTTCTTTTTTAGTAACTGCAGAACAAAAATAACTGGAGAAGAAATGAGGTGTTGGCGCAGAAAATACGCCACCTACTCGAGCTTCAGGACAAAAGGTCCAGGGAAGAAGTGCGGGCTACACAGAGTGACCTCTGAGCACCAAACAGGGACACAAACAGGAGTTACATGATTATGTACAGCAATAGCCTGAGACCCATTCACCTGACACGTTTTGCTCAGTCACCTGGTAGAGGACACCCTCAGGGTACTCTGCACATGTACAGAAACATGTGCAGAGCAGACACCCTCAGGGTACTCTGCACATACAGAAACATGTGCTGGATATTCAAATGGCGGAGCAAAGACTGGGCTGAGACTTATTTTGAAGCACTACAAGCAGGGTGGGAAATTAGCACCCGCCAAACCTGTGCCTTTTGTTTTGGCATTGCATGCTTCGGTGCCTTTTGATTCATTTTATTGACGTTTCCCCGACAGTTACGCTTTCACAATGACATCACTCCATTCGCATGTTGTGTCATGTTTCGGTTTGTTTTGGACAAGAGACCTGGCAGAGAGAAAACGAAATACACCTGAGAACCTGTGAACAAATTTGCATTGAAAATCGTTTGGATTAGAGCTAGCTAACGTTAGCGGTTAGCTGCCGGCAGCAGCAGCAGAGTCCTGTTTGGCTAAATAATGGACGAAGGTTGCATTGAGTTTCATTATGATGCGTTCAAGCTCTAGTCAGTAAAAATTAGTGTTTGTCAGGATGCAATGAGTTTCTACAAAATTATCAAATGTTTTTTGTTGATTACCAACCCTGCCTTTAAATAAAAAGGTATTCATGTATTTCCTAATGATTTGAATTGTGTTTTTAATGCAAATAACCATTTATGGTGATAATTACAAAGTACAGTAAAGTATGGTGTACAGTAAGTAGCCTCCTGACCCCAAAGAGAGTGCATTTTCCAACACTGGTATTAACTGTTCATGTAATAAGTTTTGTGTAGTACATATTGCACATTTAATGACATCAGGTCTGACATCTTTCCTTCATTTAGTGCATAGATTTCAATGCAGCGAATAAAGTTAATTTCAGACCTCGACTATAAGTCGAGTTCTTTCCAGAGCAGCAGCTCGAGTAACATCTGGGAGGTGGCAGGACTTGTTCGGTCGGTTTATTTTTACTTTATTGTTTTTGATAAAGGCCTATAAGCACTTACTCAAGTTTCTAATTTAACAGATTCTGTTTCCCTTTTTACACAGTCACTTCAAACTGCAAAAACGTAGACCAACCTATCTCTGCAGCTCAGGGCCAGCATTTCGGAGTATTCACAGCTTCTAACAAGTAACTCTGCAGCTGAGTACTTCTGTTAAAGATAAACTTGTGCGTCAGCTGACTTCCCAGAAACAAGTTGCTTTTTTTAAAACGAAGGGGCGGGCTGTTGCTACGGGGAAGTGGAGAGGGTGACGACCAATTCTATGACTGACTGAAAAAAAAGGCCGCTCCTCAAAGCTCAAGTTACACAGTGCAGCGGGCTGGTTCATGTGGAAAGGAAGAAAACGTTGACGTTTGTCTAAGTTTCCCAAAAGTGTGCCAATAAGACACTTCCTTGTTGGAGCCACCAGAAAGCCCACACAAATGTCTGCAAAGAACCACCAAGTTCCTTTAAAATTAAAATAATGAATTCAGATGTACTCTAAATGCACAGAAACTCCAAATGAGTCACATAATCAGAGCAGGTCTAGTGCTGACTAGTTCTTGGTATCCTCTGGGCTGGGCAGCTAAGATATGAACATAATCAATACTCCCTTAAGTACTCAAAAGTATGTGTGTAAACAATAGTTTCAAAACCACTCCTTAAAAACTATCCCAAGATAGGAATGTCTTCACCTTTGCACAAGCTTCCCAGCCAACACTGCTGTCAAAAAAGGTGCAGAGGCTCCAAGTTTGTTTACTGCAGCTGGAAAATGAATGCGGAAAAAGACAGAAATAAAAAAAATAAAAAAAACAAACTTTCTAGTGCTCTGTCGTTTTCTTGACGGAACAATGTTGCAGACAACTTCCTCTTCAAGTTGTTGGGTTTTTGTTGCTGTGAAAGATAACTAATCTCACCAGAGTTGGCATAGTCATGATGAGAACGCCTTCAAATCTACCGTTGACAGCCAAACACAACAGTTTCATTTTCAGTATGACGGACATTATTGAGGCCTAAAAATGAAATTGAGTTTTAAATGCATAGCAATTCGGATCCTTTTTTTCTAAAGGCATGCTCTCCATCCTGATAGATGTTTTATTAAGCAACATTAAGGTTTTAAAATTCTACGTAGAGGAGAAGATAATGTATGCACACATACTGTACTGCTCCAATATGACGGCAACATCAGGGTTGTTCAAAGACTTACTATGCTTTGCATATTCAGCCCCAAGACACTACTGCTCCCCCCCACCCCCCTCCAATCCACTTGGGTATGGTGCAAACTGCTCTATGCTATTGCCTCAGCCTCAATTCCCCAACTGCGGAGCGGCCTGTTTTTCACAATGAACCGTGCAGGGGGGTAACCACGGTGGCGGGCTAACATCATTAGCCGCAGGAGAGGACATGGGGAGGTCTGCTGTGGATCGTCACCATGGAGAGGCTCTACTCCATTTCCACATAAGACCTTGAAGAGTGCTGTGTTTGTCCTGTAACCCGAGACAACGGGAGGATCTGAACAAACAAGGGTGCAGGCCCACTTCATCACCAAGGATTTCCCCTGCTTGAGGTTTGATAGAGTCTGCACTGAAGAATTTAAGGTTTTAAGATGACATTTGGAGGAGGATAAGTGCAAAAATATTATTTTATTCCTAGTTTAAAATGTTACAAGTGAGAGTACACCAGAGCAGAAAGGAACTATAGTCTACAGCCACATCTGAGCTGCAAGAGGAGCAAAGAGGAAAAGAACTCTGCAGTTTTGCATCAGGGCACTAAACCAAACCCAAAATAGACACAAGCATTCAAGTACCCAATCAAATATATCATATTTGTTTAAGTAAGATATATTTAATGATACATCCTCACCAAATGCATATCTTATCACGTCTTCAGTTTCTAAGTAGACCTAGAAACTTTCCAAACCAGGAAATAGACAGTGCTGTGCAATCTTCAGGATGTTGTGAACTGTTTTTTACCCCAGTTTGCAGTCTAGATGGTGCATTCAGCTGTCGTGCCCCAGCTCTTTTGCAGATAACCCCCCCCCCCGCCCCCCCCCCCCTCCCTTCCCCTCCTGCCCCGACATCACAACTCTGCGGATGCAGCCTAGAGCTCAGGCTGCCACAGCCTCATCAAATTTCTAGGAAACGACTCGGGCTGTGGTGTGAATTAACATCACAGGCTCTCAAGTGCTGAGGTGTCAAACCTTTGAGTTTAGAGGGACGGCTTCATTTCTGCACAACAAAACCCATGTGTGTAGATGCATCCCGTCTTCTGCTTTTGAAAAATTCCCTTCACAGTAAGACAGTATCAGACGGTCAAGCCATGTAAATAGTTACTTTTTTTATTGTCAACCTATACAGATGTGTTAGCTTACAACCAGATCTGTGCTATTAATCATTGTCTGCATTCATTCTCTGGGAGAACCAATACACCTCCTCAACAAACTACGTCAGCTTTGGTGCAGTCGACCAGCACAATCTGGGTCTTCCCCGACCCTCAGTCCGTGTTCATTTTCCTCCAACAGACTCAAACTTTCCAGGCTGCCGTTCAGCCCAAAAAGTCCTGCATGTGGTTGCCTCTCCTCTCCTCGTGCGGATCCAAAATTTTCATGACAAGGAAGTACAACTACACTCAAATGCAAATGTCCACCGAACCCTCCTTCCCTCAGGTTGAGGTGTCCTTATAAAGGATCAAGGGGTTATGAATGGGCTCTATGGAAATGGGATTAATTTCGCATTACATGGAAAAATGTAGCTTGCCCTTCCTGCTTTGGCCGTGGTCTTACAAAACACCATTACAGCCAGGGAACTATGATATTATCATGAACAAAGTGGTAAAAATAATGAAGTGAAAATTAAGCAAAAATCAGGTCAACTGACTGCCCCTTACCGTTTTTTTTAATTTGCATATAAACACATTTTTTACATTTATTAGAAAAAATAAATTTCTCTGTCATTTAAATAAACCCTAATTGTTTGCACGTCGACCGTTGTGGGCAAAAGTCCGTCCATTTTCTGTCAACAGCAAAAAAGGTGTACTTATTTGTGGCCGAGGGGTGGCAGGGAGCCCGAGAAAGGATGAAAGGAACCGCTTATCGGCGGTTTATGTCCATCAAAGTCCAATTTCAGTGTGGAGGAAAGGTTGTCAAGGGACTCGTCCACCATGTCAAAATAAGTCTCCAGAGTGTCCAAAAATTCACCTGATCATCAGGGCCAGTGTCGCCCCAATGCCAGCAAATCCAGCGACGGCCATGAGTGCATTCCTCACTGTGGACTCTGGGTCTGCTACCCGAAAAAACTCGACAAAGCCATCCTTGAAACAAAAGATTAAAAAAAAAAACATAAATATATTGGACAGGAATCTGAGTGTGAAAATGCACAAGTCACGTAGGGTTTGTTGCACAATGAGAGCTGTTATGCAACCAGTAATTCTTCCCCACCCACCCTTACATCCTGTCATTCAGCCATTTGTCATAACTCACCCAGGCATTGTTTTTCACCAGCCATTCCCGCTGGTCAGAGAGCAGGTACGTGGAGATCTCCTGTCCCACCAGATCCACACAGTTCCCCCTGCCCTTCTCCTTCAGGTATTGACACACCACGGCCCCGAAGGCCACCAGGCTGGCGATCCGGCCCCAGTTTGTGATCCCGTCCGCAAAGAGGCTCTTGGCTACTGCTCTGACAAAACTGGCATCGTCATTTCTTTCGTCCAATGACAATCTGTTGACCATACCTGAAGAAAAGGATATAAAAAACGAGGTGCGGGGTCAGAAACCTGTCTTGTTGGTACATTCAAAGTAACATATGTGAGGCCATCCACTCAATTTACTTCCAGTGTGATTAGTTATAACTTCTGAATTTAACATAATTGTAAAAGTAGAGTAAAATGGCTCCTAACAATAGTCAAGAACACAATAATTAGGGGTTAAACACAATAATTAAAGGGGTAAAACGCAAGAAGGTAACGTCTGTGAGCAGCCATCAGTGACTTAACGTTAATGTGACACACACAAGTCTCTACCTACCATTGTACGCGTATCTGTGTTTTTCCAAAACGTCCTCCACGACCCGTTTCATCGTCGCCAGCTCTCTGCTCTCGTGCCACTGGGACGAAGAAAGCCCGGTAAAGTCCCTCAGGAAGCGGACAATGAGCTGCCTCGTGACGTTCTCCAGGACCTCGTTCCCCGCAAGGGACCCCGACACGTCAATGTCGCCGTCCAACTCCGGGGTGCACGGCAGCGAGCTGGCGTTGTCCACGTCCTCGATGGTTTTGGACGTGTAGCCCACACCGAGTTGCTTCGGCCGCTTCGGCGGGTCGTTGGACCCCACGTTGCCGCTGTGCGAGTCCTTGGCGGAGGCCATGGCGACCTGCGGGGAGGAATCCCCCGAGCCGTAGTGCATGGGTCCCTCCACGACTCCATTTTGAGGAAGAATGATACAGCCCATGACTCCTGTCATCTTCATAGCGCGTTTTGTTATCGGAATTATATTCATTTGGGTTATTATCTTGAGGTTACGCTTACACTTGATAAGTTTCTTTAAAAAAAAAAAAAGGGGGCGATAGAGGAACGCTGCTAGCGTGTGTCCGAAAAAAAAAGAAGCTAGCCTTTATGAGCGCGTTCACTGAGTCTCCATGGCGGAAGTGAGGCTGAGGCGCCTCCTCAAGTAGATATGGGTGCGTGGGTGCGTCAGTACGCGCCTGCGTCACGTGCCTTACGTCATCAACTTCACAAAACCAACGGCTTTTCAAACTGTTTTATCGGTTGTTTGTCGTCTATTTTATTTTTATTTTATTTGAATACAATAGACTATGAGGAAAATAAAGAGGATTCTGAGTCGTGATTATTCTTAAAGCCGAAAATAAAATAAAATAAAATAAAAAATGTCCCCGATTGTTCCCACGACATGAAGATATGTACACCGACGAGGCGGTACCGGAAACACTACCCAAATTAGGCAACATGGATATTAAGTATTATTACAGATAATTACAACAATATAACCTCTAAGAATAACTTTGAGTTTTTATTTTCCATTTATACCGTGACATTGTATTTTAGAAATACTTTTTCGATGTGAAGTTGAGTTATGCAGCAGTTTTGGTGGCATAACTAACAATTTA